>OY282560.1:138481619-139064119 GCA_958295665.1 Tipula vernalis
ACATTTTTGTGGGTGCTAGGTTATACTGGAACTGAGGGAAATGAGTCTGCTGATGGCCTTGCCCACGAGGGCTCTGCCTCTCCGCCCATTGGGCCAGATCTTATGGTATATAATCTTTCGAGGTTGGCGGGCTCTTAATTATACGTATTAGTTTTATAGGGGGGGGGGTAAAATTAAAAACCCTGAAGACGGAAAAATAGCTGATGCTGATGAAATTACAAAGAATTTATAGAACAGAGAGAAGAAATTATAGCACAAATCAGAAAGAAAAGATCAGAGACTCAAAGACACAAGAAGAAAATCGTAGGAATTTTAATAGAAAACGGTGACCAGCCAATAAATATAAAACTGGAGATCTGGGAGCTATAAAGAGAACGCCGTTCGTTGGTGGTATTAAATTACATTTGAAAAAGCTTGGTCCATATACAAGAACGCAGTTTGGTGGTGGCGTCAAATTATATCCGAAATACTAGGTCCATATAAGGAACAGAAGTTTGTCGAAATGAGAGATACAAGGTGCAAAACATTGGAGATAATGAAGGACCGTTTATAACTTCTAGTTGGGCCAGATATTTTGAACCAACAAGTATTTTCGATGCTTCAGATAGTGATTCAAGCTGTGAAGATGAAAGGAAAGCAGTACCAGATCGGCAAGATAGTGTGGACGATTGATCACACAAACAAAAGTATGTTGATGTTAAATTAGAAGATCTGGGTTGCCATTTCTTAAAATGGTTAAATTATACTTGAATTTTTTCTAATTCATAAATTTAATACAATCTTGAATATCTGTATACAATATTTCCTCAAAAATTGGAATTTGAATTAATTTTTTAAATTATAAGTTTCTTCATATTCTAAAATTAAAATTTTAAATTTTTTTATGTTTTAAAAGATCCATAAGTATTCAACGGAATTTTGAAAATTTTAAAAATTTTACTCCCAATCTATACCGTTATTCCTTTGAATTTGAATAGTAGCTTGAAATATTGTAGGCTGAACTACCGATTTAGGACCATTCGAATGGTCACATTACCCTTGACATTTTTTGTTTTTTCACCAAAATATTTATCACATTCGACGTTCAGGTGAAGAACGCAAATAGTTGCGCTTATGTGGAGTATTGCTGCGTTGAGCATATACATAAATCAATGCTTTTAAAGATACCGTGCTACGATCGCTTTTTTGCAGTCAAAATTTAATGTGTCACATCAAAATTCTTAAAATTTTTTTTAATAATTATTCAACATTTTAAAAATGTTTATAAGTATCATTATTTAAAATTTTCTACAAAATTAAAGTTATTCATATTTCATAAATATTAATTTTTTACGCTTAAACACTTTTCGCTCGTCATTACACTCTTTATTATTTTTTATCTTTATGTTTTAAAAGATCCATAGCTTTATAACAAAATACAAAGTATATCGAAGCAATGGAGTTAATTCTTGGTTCCTCGTGGGCACCCCAACTAGCCGGCCAGTTGTGAGCTATAGCTTATGGAAATTGTTGAGTAAAATGTGGTGCATTCTCCCGATTTTAAACCTAATTTTAAGTACCCGAATTTTCATATTTAAAAGCATTACTTTCGACACTCTCGTAGAAAAAATCATTTTTCGTTATACTTAGGAATATTGAGAATTTCCTTTTAATAAACCTCTCATTAATTATGTTAACAACAAGCATACATTAAAACTATACCGGAAATATGCGCAAACCGGCCACACCAATAACTACCTATATGTATATCAACATAAGATGGCGATGTTAAATTTTTTATTTAAACAAACTAAGCTCGATTCCGATGAATAATCAGGACTATACGGAAAAACTGAAAATCAATAAACATATATAGCAATGAAAGGCCGAAACATGGACCTAATTGACAAAATGAACATTCAGTGCATAATAATTCCTTTCACTGCCCATTCCAATGCTCTTTAGTGTTAATTTATGTTGTGCTAACAGTTCAAGTATACTGAAGGTGGCTCAAATAAATACGAATCTGGTGCACCAAAATATTGTTTTATTAAGCAAAGATTTAATAGTCTATTTTGTTGTAATAATTTTAAAATAATTTTCGAATATTGATTGTAAATATTTGAGTTTTATGTTAAAAATTTGAAATATTGGGATTATGTGAAAATTTCCATGGGAGCCTGATCGAGGAAGTGGTTCGTAAATAGATAGATGGGTTATACCTTTTCCTTGCTGTGATAGATAACGGTCAGTCACAGATCAATCATAACTGATGTAGAACCCACCCAGGCTGAGCAGCTAGTAAGGCAGCCGTTTACAGCAAAAAATTTAATGATTGATAAATTCTGTTAACAACCGGTAGTCCTAACGGAGACCTGTTCATTACAACAGTGCTACGACCAATTCAATTGAAAAATAATTCAGTACATATGCTATTTTGACAACTGCTGTAAACCATTGGTCGCGAATAACAGTACGTCCAAACTTTTCAAAAAAATTGACGTGATTTTGGCCAGAGCCGCCGATAAATTGGTCTTTATAATAGTTGAATCGGACTTTGCCTTGATAAACAGGTTTGATCACGATACCACCAAGTCATTCTTAGCAAAAGTTGTTGAGCCTGGCTCCAACTCCAATAACGATAATTCGCCTAGGCCAGTGTAAGATGTTATGGGAACGGGCATACCCGTCAATTCAATTAAGCCTGTTTCAATGCCTGATAAAAAATATTTATATATAAATTGTATTGATCGATCCGTCTCACCTGGTCTGATAAAATTGCTCACCGGAGGAAGTCAATTGTACACTGTTTCTCTCCAAAGATCGTGTATTGGACAACTCACTCTCGTTAGTTCTCGTTTGTTTTGTATTAATCCGGTCATTTACAAATTATCCATGATTAGCAAAAAATCGAACTGTGACCACGTTTCAAAATCTAAATTTACTTCTCCGTCACCCAATACACCATCATTTATCTGTCGCAGCGGACAATATTGGGAATGTCGCTTTGTAATAATTGTGCAGACTCTAAATGACCGGCGCCGGATATTAAATCATCCATAAAGAAATCATTGTTACTGAATTTATATGCCAAATAGTAGAGTGCCCCAATTGCTAAAAACGGACACCGTTCCATAGATAACGGTTTTTTAATGGTAATGCATTAAACTGGAATTAAGATCATCTCCCAAAATAATACGGTGGTAATTTTGTCATTATATGATATTAAAATTTGCCGAAACATTTTTTCGATGTTTACTAAAAATGTATACCATTTAGTTATGTTAACTGGGTGGTGTGGTAAACAGAATCTTAAGTGATCATTACTGAAGAAATTGAAACACTTTTTCGACTTACTAATAAATTGTCGACATCCTCCGATGGAAGCAAATACGTAGCAAATTGAGCAACTAGGGAACTAAGCAGAAGAGTGAAACATTTTCACCATATTTTATCTCGCATGATTATAATTTCTTCGGAACTGTTTCAATTAATGCATCCATTTGTTTGCTTGAAAAATCAAAGAATTGCTGAATTGTATAGGATAGTCATCTTCTGCAGTTTCGTATTTCCTAATAAGAATCGATTCCATCAACTACATCATGTAACTTTATAATATTAGAGGCTTTATTAATTTTTGTCATTGTGAGAAAATCACGAATATAGGTTCCGAGCCCTTAATTGCTTCAAGATAGTAAGCATCATCAACTCGAAAAACACAGATTGATAAATGGGCAGCACCTTGTAATTGGCCAAGCAACTATTTTAATTTCTGTGTTGGAGACAAATTGATATTATCATATACTGTTGATATGAAAATGTCGCAAAACGATTGCCAGTATTAGTAGATTGTTGGCCTCCTCAGGTGCAGTAAAGTTGAACTTCGGAACAGAGAAAATATACCTTTAATTAGTCATATAAGAAAGAATGCTTGCATTTAAATCTACAGTGACTCTGTTCGATGTGCTAAAATTAGAAATGGTTAGTAGTGGAACGTTTAATTACTCTATTTCATTTGTATTTTTGGTATTAAAAAATTGATTTTTTTCTCCATCTACGATATTTTATACGAGGCACAGTATTATTTACATTGTCAGCTAATTATAAATTTGACCTGATGCAATTTCGTTTTTTAATCACGTCATTCACGTAAAATTAATCTTAAAAAACAAGTTCATATAATATATACGGATGTTATTCAATTTTATTTTTAGACAGTAGCTGTTAGACCAGTATTTTAATAGCAAATCCTCAAATTAAAACTTACTACATCAATATTTAAATTAGCTCTAACTATTTTATAAAAATATACATTTATGCATAAACAATAACTACACGGACATTGATCCAAAAACGAGTCTAAACCGCCTTAGGGGGGTAACACTAATAAACTTGTCTCGTCTATAAAAATAACCAAATGTCACTTATGTCATGCGATGTCAGTTACCCCCAAAAATAAAAATAAAATATAAATACATAAAAATTAATTTGTAATTAAAGATTATCGGAATTCCCGCGCTCAAACGAGTTTAACGAGAAAATCCTAATAGCAACAATAAGACGTAAAATACTATATGTCGAATCGAAGTTAATTTGTAGATAATGACTAAATAATATAAATAATAATCATCAAACTTTTTTACTAGGCCTGCATGTACATAACATAATTCTGTCAACTTGTAATTTCCTGTGTATAATGTCATTAATGTAATGGCACTAAACTACTAAAAAACGTAATTTTAACGAGCAACTGTTAATATCCCGCAATAATGAAATTTATGAAATATTATTTATTCTAAACTCATCAAACATAATCAAAAAAAAAATCGTTTTAGTTTTTACTGTAGTTATGTGTAACTTATAAATAATATTTTTTTATTTTACTAAAACTAATTTTAATGATTTTTTGTTTTTCTGTTCGGTGGTTTCCTGTTTTCTAATTATCAATACAGAAAAATATATAAATTTTAAAATAAAATGATAATTTAAAAAAACAAAAAAAAAAATGTTTCATTGATTTTTATTTATTAGCTCTCGTAAATAACTCAGTTTTGGCATCATCTGCGCGAGATACTGTGTGTATTTCTGCTTGACGATAGATTATAATTCATGGCCGACTTTAGAATATATGGTATCATACACGGAATTAAATTTATTGAATTTGATTCGAGCTTTAGCTTTAAAATGTAAAAAACTTTTCCGTAAACTGTACACCCCAAGGCCACGGATTTTGCGAGCTTAGTCTAGAAACAATTCAAATATCTTCTAAATAAAATCCTAGTAAAAAATTTTGTATGTTTGAAAATTTTGTTAAAATTGATTTTAATATAGAAAGAATGATTCTATAGTTTTAATTTGGCTTGGAATTTTGGCAAGAATATAAAATAAAACCTTAAAATGAAACCCTAAAGTTAAACTAGATGCAGAAGGTTATAGGTCAAAACCAAATCGGAAATAAAGTCTAAACTATAGCTTGAATGAATAGTTCCGTTCAGCTTTTTATAGTCGACTTGGAGTAGTTCAAATCTCCGAAGTCGGCTTAGAATTGTAAGCGTTAAAATTCCTTAAACTATAAGAACGTAGCAACAGTTTTAATGTTTTTCATATTCAAAATGGGCTCGAACGAAAACCAATTTTTAATCCGAAAAGTTCCAAGTTATTGTATGTTTGATGCAGAAATGGTGAGTATAAACTTGATTACAAATGAAATTAAATTAAAATCTAAAGTTAACAAAATTAGCTTCAATTCTAAATTGGATGTAATAATAATAATTGTGAATGAAATATTAAGTAGAATAATTAGGCAAAATTTTAAATTTAATTTAGAATTCAAACATGAATTTTAGTAAACTAATGAGTGTCATTTAAGTGAGAAAAGTTAACATATTGTTTGTGAATTTCTTTATATCGTATATAAAATCAGAATTTCTAGCAAAAATCTGAATGAGAATTTGAATTCCCAAATGTAATTAAATAAATTCTTGAGTTGGAACTCAAATTGGATTTACAAATTAAAAAATTCAATTAGAATTACAAACTAGTTGTGTTTAATATGAATCACAAGCTAATCGTAGTTTTCAGCAGCACTTTGCTATAAATACAGTTTGAATTCCAATCTTTGAATAAAACTTCCGAGTGGATTACAAAAAAAAACTCTCCGGTTTTAAATCCATATATTTTCAGTTCGAAATTAAACAGCTACAATTTTAATTGAGTTACAATTCGAACCACGACACCTTTCAATATTTTGAGTTAAGTTTAAAATACAAATTAAGAAATTGTTTCTGGATTAAACTGGCTACATTTTGCATGGAATTTAAATAGTACAAATTTTTGTACAGAAGAATTGAGTTGCAAAACGAGATTTGCTCTCAAGCAACCAACAAAATTTTCTTAGAATTTAGTTTAGAAATTTGTATACGAAATTTTGAGAGAAATTTGAATTATAAATTTAAATTTAAAAAAATGATTTTGGCATTTCAAACCAAATAAAATCTTATGAGTTACAACTCGAATTTTAATTTCACAATTTTTTGAGAGAAATATATTATAAGCTTACGTTGTACAATAGATTTGCTGAGTGGATTTTCAATTAGAAAACAAAAAAATGAGACCAAATTAGGTAAACCAAAGTACGTATTTTGAAACCAATTTGAATTGGATCAAAAAATTAGACTGGAAAAGAAAATAGTTTGGATTTGAATCAACTGTGATTTTAATCCCAAATTGAGTTAAACCTCCAAACTGTACTTGAATGGTTGTTAATTGTAATTTTGATCACGCTCATTGAATTAAATTGAAATGTAAACTTGAGTGAAATTTATATTTATAACAAAGTTTTAACAAATATTTAGGTATTCTGCTAATTGATGTGAATGGTACTCACTCTAGTAACTTAGTTTAAAATCAAAAAGGATTCGAAAAAAATTAAAAATTTTGGTAAAAAATTTAGTTCCAAGCAGTTCTCGAAGTTGACTAATCTAATCTGAATTGATCAACTGATTGATTAAGAGATCGAAACGAGAAAATTAGTTTGAATTCTAAACTATGTAGATATAATAAATTTGAGTGGAATTTTAAGTATAAATTGTCTTCTTTATTTTGCATTTGGGAAATACATTTTCAAAAACAATTTTAGCAAAACATTTAATGCGCTTTATGTGACTGAGCTTAAATTCTAAACAGGATTTCAACAATATTTTTAGTTCAACTAGAAAATCAGGAATTTCAAACCGTAATTGAATAAAACTTTAAGTAGGAACTTACATTAGAAATAGAGTTTAACTGATTGCCATTAATAACAGTTTGAGTGATTTGAGAGGTTGAGCAAAAATTTGGATGCAATTTAATTAAAAAATATTTAATAAACGAGCTTCATTTCCAAATTTAATTAACGCAGAATTATCGATGCAATTAAGCTAGAAATTTTTTAGATTTGTTTAAATGTGGTGGATTAGAAATTTAAAATGCAACTATAGTTGCAAGTGCATTTAAAAAATGTATTGAAAATTTATTTGAGTGTTATTAGAAATGCTGAGTTAAAGTCGAATTTAACATTCTAGTTTGAATCAAAAGTTTTGTTAAAGTTGTATCAGAATTTTGGACAGAAATCTTTTAAGCCGTAATTTAAAAAATGTTGAGCAGAAATTGAATTTGAATAGCAATTTGGACTTGAGCAAAAACATAACTGTAATTTTGTTTTTAATTTAAAGTTGAGTTTGTATTTTGAATTGAACTGGCAAGAGACAAATTAAAGATTGAGCAAAATTGTATGTATAGTGAGGGCAAAATTCTGAGATAAAGTTGTTTTTAAATTCCAAAATTTTGGTCGCAATTAGATAGAAATTTTGTGATATTTTAAATACAAGGAGGCTAAGTTCCAAACTCGATTTGAAAAAAACTTGAAAGAGGTATTGATTTATAATTTTGACTGAAATTTACAATTTCAGCTTTCATTTTAGAATGATTCGAGAAGTGTAAGTTTGATATTACAAACAAAATTTTAATTGCAATTTGTAAAAATTGCAATATGAAACATGATTGCAATAAAACAACCAAATTATTTAGTATCAGCACGATATATAAAAGAAAATGAATTCTAAATTGTGTAATTGAATATAATCTTGATGGTAACTTAAATTAAAAATTTTGTATGATATACAATTTGATTTGAGCAAAATTATGATCGTAATTTAGTGTTTCTTAGTTTAAAACTTGCTTTAATCGCGTGAATCTTTTAACCTCAATCGTCACGGTGTTTTTTTCAAGTAAGTATAGCTTACCAGTCCAAATTTTTAAGTGTATGGATGTCGAGCCGGTTTTGGACTACTTTTCCAGCACTTTTTAGTCCATAAGAGCTAGTTTATCCAACCTTGTAGCCAAAAATTTGACAATTTGTTTTGTTAATGACTGAATTTAATCCTCTTAAGATAAGGTCTAGTTTTGGTTTTCTGTTCAAAATATGACCACATATTTTTCATTTTAATCACATATTTTAGCACATATTTTGCAATTTCATATGGTTTTACAAACATAGTTGATACCAACTTTGAAGCTAACGAAATTCTTAATGCCTGTCTTAACTTGACAAGTATCAGAGCAAAATGTGCAAAACTTTCATTAAATGTACTATCTTCAACCGGTGCATAGCTAACGACAAGTAGGAGTAATCTTGTAATATAAATAATGACTGTCACATTTGAACCATGACTATTGTCACATTTGAACCATGAAACAAGACTTGCCTTCAGTTTAACGATATTCTAGACGCGATTCATATTTACATACTGATTACATAATAAATCAAATAAGGTGCTTACACGATATTTTGGAAAAACGAAAAGATTTTTTTTTTTTGGTTGAAAATTTGTGTACAAATTTTATGTTCTCGTCCTGACCGTGTTACTTTATTGCTCCAATAAAATGTTTCTCATTATTCACCGATAACCTTTAACTTTATCTTTCCGTGCATATAATCCCTTGTCTTTTTTATCCGTGCATATAATCCCTTATCGATTTTATCTATTACTCGAATCTCTTCTAAGAGATTTACGTAACTCGGGCCTAGTGGATATTTGCTTTGTTGTTGGGACAAAGAAACACCTTTCGATATAAGTAATTGCGATATGCTAAGTCATCTGTTTTTCTATATATTTGTGATTTGTTGTCAATAAAATATTTAAAGTTTAAATTTAAAATAATTTTATAGCGAGAATTAGTCCGAAACCTAAACTGAAAGAAATTCGAATTCTGAAAAATTCGCGTATACTATTTTTTGTATTTTAACAATAAATATGGCTAGACAGCATTTTACCACAAGGGCAGTGCTATAAATGAGTAATGCAATATAACAATTTTAACTGTGGAGAAGTTTTGTTACCTGGTAAATTTTTTTTAAGTTTTATCTGTTTCAAATGATTGAAACTAATGACATTTACACTCATACATTACTTTGAACAACATTTGTTCAAACCGCTAGAACTTTTTTATGTGTCATGAATTTTATCAATAGTGAGAATAAAAAAATCTCATAATACATCGGTGTCCGAAATACGAATTTAAATGCACATTTTTGGATCAAATTAAATTTCTCTATAATCGTTAAATTAATTGAATTTCGCCAACTTTGAATTAATAAATCGATAATTACGATTAATTTAAATATAAATTGACATCATACAACATGTTCACAATGCACATAAAAACTACATCGCTAAATGCACATTCCTCATTTCGGACTCACACATAGACTTTTTTCTCCTCAGTCTACTTTTTGATTGTAATTGTTCGAAGAATTCCCAGAAATTATGCCAATTTGAATTTTCGATTGAAATAACGGATTTTGACAGATATTCAACAACAGACAAGAACATTATAAAAGAGTTGATCCAACATTTTTTATTTAAAGTTAATTTTAAATCACATAAAGTCAAATTAGAACCGAGTTCTTAGCTTTGATATACAATTTTCCGATGTACCAACGTCCCATTTAAAAGCGTCCCTAATTTTGTAAAAACTAATATGGAAAGCTATTATAGCTATGTATATTCTCATAAAAAATTACGATATTCTCGAAAAATCATCAAATTTCAATTTTGATCAAAATTTATTGAAATCTAAAATTTTCGAGAATTAGAAATAAATATCGCAAAAATTCTCGAGAATCCTACATTCTACAAAAAAAATCCCATGAACTGGCTCACCCATCGTCATTTGTTCCTTGGCCCGAATTTCCTTCACATAGGTTTTAATTTATTTTATTAAAGCAGTTGTGTTATTTCCTAAAAATTTTTGAATCTAAGCGTGCGTTGCATGATCCCTCCTGGTGAGAAAGACAATCATAACTTTGAGAAATTCAGGCACTTAAATAAAGAGAAAGTTGTTGGATTCACACACTTCTCATCTTTACCAATTGGTGTTTATCCAAACAAAAAATTGGAATGAGGGGCGGGTTTAGGTACTTTTGGTACTTAATTGTTCTACTTTGCAATTGGATAAAACCGGATAAACTTTTAACACGGAAAAAATACATTAAGGACAAAGCTAAATAACCAACATTTGGCTTTTTGCAGCTCCAATATCTGGACAAATTGACAAACCTTATACAGTGGCTAAATAAGATTTGTAATACGAACCTGACCTGAGCTGATGTATCGTGATAGAAAACAGGATTTCGGGTTACGGGATTATGCAATACTGGAGGCGGGATTACCTACATATCCCTTTTAAAAAATTTCACGTGTTAGAATTGTGTGAGTTGGTATTCAATGTCCATTGACAGGGCCATACAGTAAGTTCCCATTATCAGTGTTATTACAGACACCTATAACAAGTTGCCATGTCAAAGTCTAAGAAGCATCTGACTAATATCCAGCTAAAAATGTCTAATTTAAAAGATTATTTAGGCTCGTTGGCTTGTAAGGCAAAATATACACTTGAAATTTCGGTCTTTTATATAATTCTAGCGCAGTCAGCAAGTTTTTAATATTGGAAGTTAAATATAACCAATAAATGAGTAAGTCAAAGGCAATTATGTACTTTAAATCAAAACAGGCGCCAAACAATACAATTCTATGGCTATTATTTTGTATTCGAATTACGATTGTTTCCCTTTATCTTCCTGTTCATCTTAATTCAAAACGAAAGCCATCGAAAATAGTCGTCGAATTGCATGGGCAGGCCCTAAATCGATTTCATATTAATGATTAATTAACAACATTAAATATATATGGAAATTATTGCAAAGTTGTTAATGGCTTATGTGGAACACATATTGTTACACTTTGGAAAAAATGCAAAAATGTAAGTAAACCGTGCAAAAAGAAAAGTTAAATTCGCAAAGTACAAAGATAAATTTTATTCTGAGCTAGTAATATTAGAGCAAAACCAGTGCCTTCCATACCATACGTCAAAATCTTTTAGAAGCTTACAGATGTCTAAGATGTTTAAAGAAAAATAGGAAAAAAAAATATTTAATCACAAAATTGTCACACGTTCTTAATATTTGGTGAATTTGTTTTACTTTTCCTACAATTTTTGAACTTGAAATTTAAAAGTTAAAGTACTTGAAAAATATGCAAATTGGCAAAGTCGGCGGACCTAGCGCATTAGACCAAGTACTAAAAATAAAATATTCGTCGCTTGTCGCTGTCGCTCTTGTTCTGTTTATACCTTTAAGGTATAAACAGAACAAGAGCGACAGCGACAAGCGACGACGACAAAATACAATTATCGCCCGGCGATATCGCCTTAGTAAACACATCAAGAGCGTCAGCGACCGACGGTAAAATAAAACAAAACAACATAACCTTAAATATCTGACTGTTCAACTATTACTTTAAGAAATTTAAAAAAATTAATTTTAATTAAAATTAAAGGTTGTTTGTTATTAGAGGAGCGAAATCTAAGTGAAACATAATTTTTACGTTAAATGGATTTGCTAAAATTAATCAAAATTGTAAATATAGTTTACATAGTTCTCATAAGTTATGAGTACTATAAAGCAATAGCTTCTCGTAGGCGTTGGTGGATAAGACCAGTCAATTTGTCTAGAGATAATCATGGATTTTTTAATCGGAGTTTTATAAATCTAAAAGAGAATGATCCGGAACACTTTCAGCAAGCAACTAGAATGAGCGTCGATCACTTCCAACTACTATTGAATTTAATTAAACAAAATATCGAGAAACATTCAAACAGGAAACCTATAAGTGCTGAATGCAGGTTGGCCGTAACACTTGTGTAAGATAAACAATTTTTCTTCATTTATATATATATATATATATATATATATATATATATATATATATATATATATATATATATATATATATATATATATATATATATATACGCCTATGTATATATATATATATATATATATATATATATATATATATATATATATATATATATATATATATATATACATATACATATAATACAATTTATCTGCTTTTAGGTACCTTGCACATGGGTGCTCAATGCAAGTACTCGCTTGGAGTTTTAAAATCGGTGTTTCAACAATTCGAGAAATTATTTTAGAAACGTGTGACGCCATTTGGGAGCTTAATCCTATTTATGTTACAAAGCCGAACTACAATGAGTGGATCAAAATTGCACAAGATTTTGAAGCTAACACAGGAATGCCTAATTGTGTCGGTTTGATTGATGGCAAACACATAAATATTAAGTGTCCACCTAAAAGCGGTTCTCTATTTTATAATTACAAAGGACATCACAGTTTAGTTCTACTCGGGGTGTGCGACTCAAATTATTCATTTACTGCTATCGACGTCGGCGCTTATGGCAGTCAGAGCGATGGGGGTATTTTAAAGAATAGTGGTTTTGGGAAACAATTGGCCAATGGAACTTTGGAAATTCCATCAACCAAAATTCTACCCAATTCAATTATTGACTTCCCATACTACTTTGTTGGCGACGCAGCATTTCCTCTTAAAAAAAATTTAATTCGCCCGTACCCTGGGAAATGCTTATCGCCGGACAAAGAGAATTTTAATAAAAAGCTATCAAGAGCTCGAATTAGGATTGAGAATAGTTTTGGAATACTGGCGAATAGATGGCGAATACTTGGAACCACGATTAGTTTAAATCCCAAAAATGCACAAAAGATTATATTGGCAACGGTATTGTTACATAATTTTCTGATGTTGCAGAAAAGTGAATAATATTGTCCATATGAATACGTGGATAAGGAGGTGAATGGCGTTAACATTCCTAGAAACTGGCGTGATGAGGAAGAGACACTGCAGCAAGGTCGAGTTTTTAGAGGGAATCGATCAACACGGGAAGCATTTATTTTGAGAGACGTTTTAAAACAATTTCTCGAAGAAATAACTTTTTAAATAAATTACAATTTTAATTAAAATAGCATGTAAAACCAATTTAACAGTATAAATAAAACAATAAAATTCAAAAAATATTATTATTGTTTATTATTTCGTATAATAAATTCACTGATATGTAATCACATATTTTAAACTGAGTTCGTACTCAGTAAGTTATAATTATAAAAAATCTAAGTAAATATATATATATATATATATATATATATATATAACATTCCCAGAAGTTGCCGTGATGAAAGTGAGGTGCTGCTGCAGCATAGAATATTTAAAGGTAATCGATCAATTCGAGAAATAATCGTTAAATAATAAGATTTTATTTTCTATATGCAAATGTATGTACACAATGCCAGGTGGAAGAAATCCTTACATTATATTACATATAGTACAAAATTAAATAAAAAAAAATCGAAACTTCAAAAAATAATTCATTTATTGTTTCTTTTATAATTCCGAAATTCATTGTTCTATTGCACTTATAACAAATATCATGTTTTATTTGACTCATATAACAAGCGTCTGAATAAAACTTAAATAAAAAAAAAATATAAAAAATAATAAATATTTAGTATTTCGCTAGTTAAGATCACTTCTGTTCTTAACTAGCCATTTGTATTTTTACAAACGAGTTTAGCAAAAGTTATGTTCTCGTATGGTATCGTAGACCATATTAGAAAGCCGCATTTCCAAATCGTTCAAAATTGCCGAAGGGAAATTTGTATTGTCTATTTTAAGCGCTAATGATGAAAATAAAAGCGATGTTGAACTAGCTGCTTTGGTTGGGACTTGATCTATTTGGGTCACGGTTTTCGATACAATGTCCAAAAAATTTTTAAAATTTGTATGAATATCATTGGTCGCAGCCCTTTTTTTTTTTTTATGGAGTTGAGCACATAATATCATCCAGCCCTGCACCTGAAGCATTATCTGTTCCAGAAACGTAATCGTACCAGCTCTCATCGCAAAAATGTCTGTCGGTGTTACTATCGCAGTCTGTTGTAGGTGTTTCGAAGTTGCCAACCGTACTAAAAGTGTAAAAAAAATACGAATAATTTAATAAAAAACTATTTAAGAATTTTTTATGATTTGTACTTACTCATTTTGATCTTGTATAGAATATAGAAAACTCATTAAGTCAAAATATTTCCACTTTTTGTGAGTATCTTCTTCATGATCAGATGCGGCGCTCCCAGAAGGTATAACCCGGTGAGCTCTTTTGAAAGCATCCCTTAAGCTTTTCCACCTCGTCTTGCAGAGTTTTTTTCTGAAATATTTTAACACATTTATCGTTTCTCCGATATTTTCTTATGTATCGCAGATAAAACCAACAATTGTACTCACCTGAAGATTTGAGGTTATGTGCTATATCTCGCCAAATCTTTTCCTTAATATCCACCCTCCTGTAATTTTTATTTGTTAAATCATATAAAATAGGATTTCCTCTAACGGCTTCTATTAGTTTTTCTTCAAATGACATGTTTTTATGTTGTATTATTCGTTATTTAATTAAAAAAACAAATTATAAAAAGCACTAGCGTATGTTTTTAACACGATTATTTAATTAAACACAAAAATGACAGCGGACATTTTTAAAAGTATTACCAACACAACACAAAAATCATTGGCAACACTACGGCGCCGACGACAAAATTAGAAATAGATTCTAAAATGAAGCTGGCGACAATGTCGCTGTCAACAACGACAATTGTTCTGTGAGCATCATATGATTTCTGTGTATTTTAATTTGACAGGCGATGTCGCTTGTCGTTGTCGCTCTTGTTCTGTTTATACCTTAAGCACGCAAGAACGGATTAAAGTGTCAGTTGTGATGTAAATAAAAAATGAAACACATTGCTACCGCTAAATTAAAAAAAAATTAAAATGATGTTATTTGCGTGTCAAATGGCATATAATCGTATGTGGCTAATTCGTGATAAAAACGAAACAGGCGATTTTATGCTAGACCGGAAAACTTAAATCGGGCTAAAAAAGGTTTTCACGAAGTAGGTTTCATGGCCATCAAACGGGACAAAGAACAATTTGTGAAGCACACGAGAATGACAGTTTCTTTATTTCACGAATTATTGTCTCTAATAAAATACCAGTTGATAAGGAGGAATATGTGTTACACTATAAATCCAGAGGCACGTCTGGCATTAACCTTAACGTAAATTATAAAATTTGTTCAGTAGGTCAGAAATTAGTATATTTATAGTGTATGTTTCAATTTATTAAGGAATCTCGCTCAAGGTGTAAGCTTCCAATTTCTGGGAGATAGTTTTAAAGTTGGAAGGTCGACCGCGCGAGAGATAGTTCCTCAAAGTTGTAAAGCCATTTAGAAAATTTTGGGGCCAAAACTTGTTAAAAAACCTGATCATCGCGATTATAAGAAAATTGCAAAACATTTTTGGGAAAATTGGAACTTACCCAACTGCATAGGAACGATCGACGGTAAACACATTTCCATAATGTGTCCGCCCAATAGTGGGTCACAATTCTATAATTATAATAATTTTACCAGCATTGTCTTGCTAGCAGCGTGTGATGCGGACTATAATTTCACGATAGCTGATGATGTAGGTGTTTATGGAAGCCAGAGCGATGGAGGTTTAATTCTTTTAAATATACATACATATTTATGTTTTCTAATTTAAATAATTTCACTTAATACATTAATATTAGCAGAATCGCCATTTGGCCAAGAAATATTGAATAATGAACTACCACTCCCTCCTAATTCAGAATTGCCAGGAACTACCACAACATTTTCACATTTTTTTGTTGGGGATCCGGTCTTTCGTCTTAAGGAAAATTTAATGAGGCCCTATCCACGACAAAATCTGACATTAGATAAAAAAATGTATATTTATAAAATTTCAAGAGGCGGCAGAAAATGCCTTTGGAATCTTAACGGCAAGATGGCGTGTTTTAAGAACCACTATAGGTTGCACTCCGGAAAATGCAAAAAAGGTAATCCGATATCATTTGAAAATATAATGGATATTGATTTATTTTTTCCTTGTAGATTTGTATTGGCGACAATAACGTTTCATAATTTTTTAAAAAAGACCCAGTGATGATAATCCATACTTTGTCACAAATGTCGTGGATCGAGAGGATCCGGAAGGAAATATTTTACCAGGGACATGGTGCAATGAGTTAGCTTCAAATTCAACTTTGAAAAGACTAAGCTCAAACAATGCATCCAGGCATGCATTTCAGTTAAGAGATTCTTTGAAAAATTATTTCCTGCAGGAGGGTGCCATTGATCGGCAAAATAAAATACATTAAATAACATTAATTTCAATTTTTTGTGTAAACTACGTAAAATTCAATCACTTTATTAAAATAAAATTTATAATATTTATTGCAATAAATTTAATTATTATCTCATAATTCAATTCTTTTTTATAAAAAAAATAATAATTTCAATTAGACAACATATATTTGAGTTATACTGTTTGTTTGTTAACATCACAGCCCTAGAAAATATCGACCTTTATATTTACGAATCATACGTCGAGATATTCTATGCTATTATCTTCAGTTCATTCAGTTCGCTCTGAATAAGATAATTAATTCCAAATGATTTTCAATTTTTCGAATTCCACTCTGGTTGGATGATGTTGATGTTTCGTCGCTGATACATTTTTTGATGCTTTCCATTGTGGAAATGATTGCATTTGCGACCTCAGCATCATTATTATTTTTTGTTTTTTTTTGATGATGTCGACCTACCATCTGAGACAGAGTTGGTTCTTTTCGATAATAATCTTGTTGACGAAGACGACGATAAAGCATCCGCCCTAAATAAATTAGAAATTGCATCATCTTTATACTGTGATGAATAATTTTCGGTTGCGAAATCTAAACCCGTCATCAATTTAAATTATATCTGCATCAACCCTACTTTCATCTAGCAGGTCGTGGGCCTTGGGTTTTACTAAAACGGTTAGTCGCTAATCGATTTCTAATCTATTTGAATGGTTAAATTACAATAACCTTCTTGGCTGCAAATGGTCTATAAGGAACAACATTTGATCACGGAATTCCCAAGTGCCTATTAAATTGATGTGGCTACCTGAAGATTTTTTTTTCTAACTCCAACTCTCGCACGAATTTGTCGCATAAAGTTCTCCATCTCGTCGTAACAAAATTATTTGAAAATATTAAGAATTAAACAACAAAAATAACACAAATAATTGTTCACTCCATACCAGTTTCGCCTAAATCTTCTCCAATTTTTCTCCATATTTCGAGTTTCTTGTCGACATTTTTGTAACCGCCACTACGCTTATCATATAAAATTTTATTGTTTCTCACTAAACTTATTAATTTTTCTTCTAAACTCATTGTACATTGTACATATATTGATTTAGGTAATTGTAATAGCTAATAGATGCCTTTGACTAAACAATTTTAGTTTCAAAATAAATAATGCAAAATACAGCACACTTGTTTAATTTACTTTTATTATGTTAACGCCAAAAACGTACGTCGAGATTGTCAGCAAAATTTTCTTTTTTACAGTACTTTTTTTCAGTTCCGTCGAGATTGTCTCTACCTTTAGACTGTGACCGAAACCTGTGATAAATATTTTTTAGTACAAATTTTTGACATTTATTTGAAAAATATTCCCCTACATTCACAAATTTTTATTACGCTGCCCGAATCCCTTTTTTTTGATATAAGCATCGAAATGGCCTTCGTCTAATATTATATATTGTAGCGTAGGGCTGTATTCATTAGGACATTGTATAACAGGATGATGGTGCAATAATTCTCGCCAAACATTTGGAAAATATAATAAGATAGCTAGGTTTTTATACTGGAAGTGGAAAGGTCATGGATATTCTCAAATCAGAATTGCAACGCAAAATAAACAATATTGGAGGCAACTCTATTTCGAATTAAAATAAAGCGTTAATGACGTGGTGTATACAATTCAACGTTTTAATTCAATCGATCAATTAATTTTATAATAGTTTCAATAATCTGCCAGGCGATAGTGGTAGCTCTCACATTTATTCACTAAATCAATATGTCATATAAATAAGAACCTTTAGTTGACATAAACTAGAAGAAAATAATTGTCGGCAAGCTGCTGCAGTTGAAAATGGGAAATTATCATGTTGGTATTACTATGCTACTGTAAACGTTAGATTATGTTATCGTATTGGCTAATTGTGATTTTATTTTGAGGATATAAGGCGACCATGTTAAATGTCGACCGAACAATTATTCTGTTTGTGTCAAAAATTATCATAGCAAAAGACCGTGATAATTTGGGTGTATGCGGTTTTTTCAAAAAAATGTCAAAAATTATTACTAAAAAATGTTTATCACAGGTTTCGGGCACAGTCTTAATGACCACACAAATTGTAGTAAGCTTTTATTTAATTTTGGTTTCAATAAATCAATTATTACAAGAAAATGAAAACGGTTTACTAAAACGACATTTATGAAAATATTTCAGAAATCATTTAAGAATTTGTAAAGGTTTCATTTAAAAATTTGTTTTAAGAAAAAAAAAAATGATTTCCCATTATGTTGTATGTGTTTTACTATGAAAAGTTTGGTTTTTTCCTCCTTTCTAATTCCGTTATAAAAGCTTCGTTTATTAGACTATGACTTTGTATAATCTAGGTTGATTTATTAATATTCTTTGTGAAATAATTTTACTTTGCAATAAATGCTAAGTAATAAGTTCAAAGTGAAAAGTTGATAAGTTTTTATTTGTGAAATTGTTACAAACAAGTAATGGAACTATTATCGTTGGAGCGTTGAATAACTGTTCGTAAATACTTCAAATATATACTTCTATGCGTTATTTGTAAAACACATTTAAAATGTTCTTAGGAGATTTTGCGTATTAGAAATTGCACAAATTAATTAATTATGGTATGATGGTTTGATGATATACTGATAGTAAGATGTATGATGGTATGACGCCATGATTGTATGATGGTATGATGGTAAGCCGGTAAGATGGTATGATGGTATAATAGTAAGATTGTACGTTGGCATAATGGTGTAATTGCATAATGGTATAATAGTGTAGCGGTATAATAGTGCAACAGGTGATGGTGATATAAAAAAACACTCTTTTTGGATCACATTTCGTGTGACACCTATTCAGTTCCGAGCTGAGTTGAGTACTCACGGGTAGTTAAATAAATAATGTCGTCTAACTACCATTATATAAGAAGTAATATGCATCCGGTTAAAGTGTATTCTAATTTAAATCTCTAACAAGAATTTATACAATAATATTTCAAAAAAAAATATCAAATTTTTAAATCTCTAATTTATTTTGAAAATGAAGAAGATCGAATTTATTACAATTGATTTTGGTCCTATTATAATTTAAATTGTAATTTCAAATACCACCAAGTAAAAAAATTCAAAATTACTTTATGTATCTTAAACTTTATGAATGCTAAAATTAATTTAATTATAACTCAAATTTTAGAATTTTTCAAAATTTTTAAATTCTAACTTATGTTTGATGAATTTGTAATATTGAGCCTAGATTTAAATAGTTTTATTTAAAATAATAACTAACCAACGTTTCGAATATGCACTAAAAATGGAGGAACAGTCTGTGTTCGCTAAATATGCATTATCTTTTTCGGACGCACCCATAGTAAATACAAAAAAATTATTTTTAATAAAAAAATGATCAAATTTAGTCGGCATAAATTATTAGGTGATAAGCCCCAAATGTGTATATCTCTCAATATTTTTATTGCAATAAAAATTGAAAAGTCGTTTATATATTTTTATTTAAATATAATTTATGCGAGCAGAATTTGCATGTGGTGGATTATTTATGATTAGTTAATTACTTATTTTAAACCAAAAATGCAACGTAAACAAATATCTCAGTTTTTTTTTGTAATTTCATAATAATAAGTCTTACTTATAGGAAAACAGATAACGACAAAAAGACAGTTTGAAACTACTGCGACAAATGCTAATTTTTATATAAAGTTCGACAATTTGAAAGACTACGAAACTTAAAATGAGTCAAAATTAAAATCAAACGACGTTTTACTGAGACTGGGTTTGCGTAAAGATAAAATTTCTGTTACATTTCATTGGAAAGCACAATTTTCCATATCTAAACGATACGTAGAAGCATGTTAGTTTAACGTTGTATGCCGTTTATTTACAAAAGTGTTTACAAAAATTTGGTACACATTGTCCAAACGATTTTTTAAATACTCATATTAAATATAATTTATAAAATCACGCAAACTAAAAATATTCGCGACTAATCTTTATGCCACAACAATTTTATCGAAACGTCAAAATATTTTGTAAACATAGCAAAATGAATAAAGCGTGCACGTGTGTCTGCTGTAATAAGCGAAAATTTTAAAATTAAACGTACGTTTTTCTAGCCAACTACAAGAAATTTATATCGAGGTTTTGTTTTGTCGCTAAAATTTGCTCTTGGTTCCTATGCTGATTTGTATAAGTAAAACATTTATCCGGCAACAAATTGAAATTTTAATTTCCGAATAGAAGTGTACAATTCATTATTAAGAATAACTACGGGAGCATTAAAAAAAATGTTAAATTATAAAAAAGTTGCAGTTAATTACAATAGATATTGTGTATATAAAATTTTCAAAACTTCTAAGTGACAATCAATGTGTCTAATTTTGAATTTGTATTTATTTAATTTCAGTATTCCCGTACTCAAAGTTTTAATGCTTGTGATTTTAAATTTGATGTTGAATAATTCCTTTAAATGTTTATTTGAAAATAAATATTTAGAAACAGAGATGGAAATGGAATACACCCATCTTCAAGACATGGAAGCTACCTAGCTACAATTACCAATATTTCCATATTCATTTCAAAACTGGTGGCTAAAATTTGGTAAAATTTTAAAGAATTATTCAAAATTATCGGTTGTAGAAACTTTTGCCTTCAAAATATCGTTGAAACTGATATGTAGATATTCTGAATGTTTGACAAGAAAATACTGAATATGTTCTTAATATCATTTTTAATTAGAAACAAAATATATGTATTTTTTACGAAGGGAGAAATTATCGAGAAATTTTGCAAGTTTTCAGTTTCGATCTGAGTGAGAATAACGAAAAATATAATTTTTGACCAGTCAATCTCATTAGGCTATAGCGGCTGAAAATGATAATTACACTTTACATTACTTTCTACAATAGAAAACAACCGTATAGTTAAGTATCAGAAATCGTATTTATGCGTTAAATAAAATTAAATTAAAATTTACTAAAAGTTTAATATTTGTGTTTGCGTATAATTCGCTAATACTTATACTGTTAAAGTTAGCCGAAAGTTGGCAGCCGAAAGTGAAAAATCGATAATGCAGATTGCGTTAGTTCAGCTGAAAGTTAAAAAAATGGTAATGCAGATTGTCTAATCCCAGCCGAAACCAAAAGTCGATAGTGCAGATTATGATTTAGCATTCCACCAGAAAATAAAAAATTTAGTAGTTATCAACCGAAAGTAAATAGGATACATTATTATTATTATTATTATTATTGGGGGGCCATGCGGGCGATCAGCCACTTCGCACTGTGACCTAAAAGATCTATTGTGCTGACCCCTGCTTAATTATCCGTCCATTCAATATTCAGGTTCTTAATGAACCTGACAATACTGCCTCCCGGTACGTGATACATACTATCTGGGCTTATTGCTCTCCCTCCTAGATGTTTACTACAGCATGTAGTTCCGCTAGAAAGACGGTAGCATTGGAGCTCAAGGACCTCGAAAGGGTTGTCCCACTCCCGTATATTCCTACTCCTGCCCCGTATTCCGTTTGATTTTACTCTGACGAGTTGCTGGGAATTGCAAATCACCTGTAGGTCACCAAGCTTTACTACAGCCAGGCTAAATAAAACTGGAGGGTGCCTGGTATCCAGAGTCCGCATATTTTGGGCTGATTAACCTATCAGAAATTCATCTTTCGGCAAATGCTTTTTGACCTTAGATTAGGGTTTTTTGTCAAGGTTTTCTCCTGTAGCGCCGTTCTTTAGCCTTTGCCAAATGGCCAAAAATGTGCCAAGTGGCCTTAGTTACCAGTGGTTGCCACGAGGAGGCAGTACGTACACTTGCGAATTGTAAACAGGTTACCCCTTACACAATTGTACCCATCACGCAGATGCCTAATGACAAGACCAGAACAGCTCACGTGATGCGCACGTGATCCCCCCTCCAATAGACGCCTAACCACCAAATAGGATATATAGATTTAAATATAAATTTTTGTAAATAAATTTACGTGTAAAACTTTGCTCCGTAGAAAATATCGGAAAATCATAAGAATAAACAAGATTGGAATAAAATAAAATCAGCCTCTGGAGTATATATCTGAAGTTGAATCGTTTTTATGTGATTTGTCAATAGCTATCGAATGAAAAAATTCTGTTCAAGTTTCCCGTGGGAAATCTCGTAAAATTCGATTTTCCAAAAATTATTAGAAAATTTGTATAAAATCAGCCTCTAGAGTGTTATGTCTGGAGATGAATTGCATTAATGTGACTTGTCAATAGCTATCGCAGGACAAAAATTCAGTTCAAGTTTCCCGTGGGAAATCTCGGAAAATTCAAAAAAGTTCCCGGCCGAAAGTAAGAAATTGATGAATAAAGTCAGCCTCTAGAGTGTTATGTCTGGAGATGGATTGTATTGATGTAACTTGTCAATAGCTATCGCAGGAAAAAAATTCAGTTCAAGTTTCCCGTGGCAAATCGCGGAAAATTTGATTTTCCAAAAATTATTAGAAAATTTGTATAAAATCAGCCTTTAAAATGTTATGTCTGGAGATGAATTGCATTGATTTGATTTATTAATAGCTATCGCAGGAAAAAATTTAGTTCAAGTTTCCCGTGGGAAATCTCGGGAAATTTGATTTTCCAAAAATTATTAGAAAATTTGTATAAAATCAGCCTCTAGACTGTTATGTCTAAAGATGGATTGCATTGATGTCATTACTCAATAGCTATCGCAGGGGGGAAATCTCGGAAAATTTGATTTTCCAAAAACTATTAGAAAATTTGTATAAAATCATCCTCTAGGGTGTTATGTCTGGAGATGGATTCAATTGATGTGATTACTCAAAAGCTATCGCAGGAAAAAAATTCAGTTCAAGTTTTCCGTGGCAAATCTCGGAAAATTCGATTTTCAGATTTCGGAAAATTTTCTAATAATTTTTGGATAATCGAATTTTCCGAGATTTTCCACGGGAAACTTCAACTGAATTTTTTTCCTGCGATAGCTATCGACAAAGCACATCAATGCAATTGATCTCCAGGCATAACACTCTAGAGGCTGATTTTATACAAATTTTCTAATAAATTTTGGAAAATCGAATTTTCCGAGATTTCCCTCGGGAAACTTGAACTGAATTTTTTTCTGCGATAGCTATTGACAAATCACATCAATGCAATCCATCACCAGACATAACACTCTAGAGGCCGATTTTATACAAATTTTCTAATAATTTTTGGAAAATCGAATTTTCCGAAATTCCCACGGGAAACTTGAACTAATTTTTTTTCCTGCGATAGCTATTGATAAGTCACATCAATGCCTTCCATCTCCAGACATAACACTCTAGAGGCTGATTTATTTTCGGCTGGATTGTCAATAACATAATCTGCATTGTTGACTTTTCACTTTCGGCTAACTTTAACAGGGTCTAATACTTAACTACACAGTGGTTTTATATATATAGAAAATTTAAAAGTAATGTAAAGTGTAATTAGCATTTTCAGTCGATATAGCCTGATGAGATTGACTGGAAAAAAATTAAATTTTCCGTTATTCTCACTCAGATCGAAACTGAAAACTTGCACAATTTCTCGATAATTTCTCCCTTCGTAAAAAATAATTATTTGGTCAAGTACCGATAAAACCTAACATTTCATAATATATGTATGTATGAATGTTTATAAGTTTAAGAATTTTCAACCTGTTTACAGTGATCAAAAGAAGTCATTGAAATCAAAATTATGTTTGTTCAAAGCACATTAACAATTACTTTAACGCATAAATCTATCTTTGGACGAAACAACCTAAATACTAATCTACAAATGTAACAATCATCCATGCACGTAGCTATATATTTATGTATGTACATAATATAATATAATATTTTGGAAGTAAGATCGCAATAATTCCAATTTATTGTCTTAAAAAATTTAATCATTTCAAAAAAACAAATTTTAATAAAATAAAGAACGAGCAACATTAAGAAATAAATAAATAAGATGCGCAATGTTTATTGCCAAAAAAAATAAAAAATAATTGAATTTTAAATTAAATGTTAAAAAATAATTTTAAAATGTGTATAATTTAATAATTATTATTTTATTTTCGCCTATAATACGAATACTGTTGGACTGTTGATAGGTGCAATAATTTTTTTTTTAATTAAAATAACACCAACCAAATATTTATTATGTTTATAATCATTTGTTAAATTAAAAATTAAAAAAAACAGTGTTTAAAAATGATTTAATGAGGCGATCGTAATAATAATATTGTAGTTTTAAATTTGTTTTATTTATTTTTTATGCATGTAATCATTAGTGTGTTATGCATGGTTTCATTTATACTTTACGTGGGTTTCATAAAGTGTTTTAAATATCAACAATTTAATTTTATTTAAATATGATAGACAAATTTTTTGTTTACCAAATATGAAATACATAATATTTATGTATATACATATGTATATATGCTTGACATAATAGTTTAATGAGTGGATAATATACGTTCGCGTACATAGAGCAGATCTTCAATGTTTAACATACAAAATTATTTTCTTTTGAACAATTTTAAACGATGAGGTGTTATGAAATTGTTATGCTTATTTTATTTATGTGCAGATCACTAACAGATTATGAAATTTCTATGCGTAACGAGTTGATAAATTATAGCTGTAGTTACACGGGTGGGTGTAGCTGTTTTTAATTTGAATATATTCACTTAAATTAACTCAACTTAAAATTAACTTGTTTGACAAAAATATCGGATGTTATATCGGTACGGTAAAATGGGTTTTAATTGTGCCTGATAAATTTCGTCATATTCAAAATCTGTGAGACAGGTTGTAGTTCGCTGGTGAAATGGGTCGGATAGACAATGAAGTATATCTGCACACGACGACAGTTCTGGGTGAAATTGTTGAAACGATTGTTTAATTTGCTTGTTTTTGTAGTGAAAGAAAGCAACCACAGAGTTCTTGGAACCCATTCATGTATCTTGTACTCCACAGCAACTGTCTTAGGACGTTGCTTCTCCCCTTGTGCTCGTCTTAATTCATCCATTCTTTGAATGCGTATTATAAATTACCACCCAAAATAGCCGTTTCGGACACTTTCGTTACCTGTATTTGTTTAAAAGTTATAAGGGATTAGTTTATACCATTTTTTGCACATCGTTTTTGAGCGATTGGAATTCCCTTAGAAATCAAATATTAGTACTGTTCTGTTTTAATATTAACGTACATTTCTGGTCTTTATAAGAACGGTTCAATTTCAATGTCTTTGGAAAATTGTTAATGGATTTCATTATATATGACAAAAAATTGGAAAAATTTACGGACGGCTCAATTTTGACTGAGCCGACAAATTGTATTGTAGGCCAGAAATGCAAAAAAATGAATTTAAAATGTTACATGACAGCCAGTTGAATTTTAAAAAATAATTTTGGAAATGGTGTAATACTCGTTGAACGATGCACAGAGTAAACTGTTGGGCCATCTATAAATTTATAGAGTGCCGGATTAGTACCATATTGAATAATCTGTGAGTAAAAGCACAATTCAATAAAATTGGAAAAACAATTTTGAAGGGAAATTTATTGAGAACCCTTCGACCACAAACAGTGGAAATTTCGAAAATTTTTGTGAAATTAATTGTGGTCAGTGAATTGGCTACAAAAAGGCGGAAACTATATAGCCATTAATCGCATCATCTTAAGGGGCTTTGAAAGTATTAAAACCGAAGTGAACCCGTTTAGTGAAACCACTCATATAAGTAAAAAACAAATGCATGCCGCTTCTAACAGACGAGTGGCTGAAGATGGCCGAAGTTAAAACCAATTGTTAAACTGCATCAAACCCTATTCCTAAAACAGGAACAATAAAATAAAATAATAATGTGTTCTACGGCGAATCACCCGAATTCGACGACGCCACTTCAAGTTCTTTCACTAAATCGACACTCATGTGACTCTAGAACTAAAAAGCAAAAACTCCGCCTGATTTTTTTAATGAATCGAGCAATGATGGTGACGTACTCGTATTTCAAATGAAAAATTTGATTTACTTGAACGAGTACAAGAAAATTTGTAAGATGAAACCTACCAAACCTGTGACAAAACAAGTTATTAGAAATAACAGTGACAGCAGTTGAACCACCCGCCTCGACACCACGAACGAAAAATAAAAACCTTTTCGAAATCTAAATTGGATTTCGGAAACAAAACTGACCGTCGACTGGCGGAATATTCTAAATGTATTTGACGCTGGCGATTAAATGGACACTGAAATGGAACATCACGAAATACTCACAATGCCCAGAAAAGTCGTGATGTTTCGACGGAAACGGAAATAAACCTATTTACCTTTTTAAAACTAATTCCCATCTTAAGGGTATCCGGTATATCTACGGTGAAAAGCGCAGCCAATGTTAAATAATTATTTTCTAAGTATGGTAAAGTGATTGAAACAAAAGCTGTCACTAATAAATGAACTCCGAGCACTAGTGGTTATGGCGATGTTACAGTGAGTTCCAGTAATGCTACTGCAAAATATATTGAACATCTGCTTCTTACTAGGATCACTTTCAAGAAAATGTGTGAAGAACGAAAGAGGTAACGCTAATTGAACGGAAACGTCAGTTACATGAGGGCAAACAAATGAAACCGTCCAGACATAAAACAGCGACAACGGAAGCAAGGGCTGCGTTTAGTAAATCAACAAAGAAAATTGGCGATCGAACGTTAGCGAAATGAGCGTGAAACATATAAATTATTGCGAATGGGACGCGACCGCAAAAAAATAGAACGAGATATACTAGGGCTGAAAAAAAACTTTCTCGCGGCTAAGTCATTAGTGTCCACATTTTAACACAGTTCTATCAAAGTGGCATATTAATCAAGATGGCCAATCATTAGTGGAATATGTTAGTTCCGTCGAGTTCGTTACCGCGGCATTGTATGTTGTAGCCGGACATCCCAGAAATGAAATAGTTAGAAGGGTGAAATACTATTAGTATCAAATCAATATTTTAACTCAAATTATACTCATCTAAAATCACCAGCTGACGGGTCAGTTAGCTTCAACGAACTTCAATTTATTTATATGTTTAAGGCTTATGCTAAAATAAAAAGAAATTCACACGCAGTTTTTTTTTCCAGTGCCTCCATTAACACCACGGAAGAAGTACTTTTGTCATGAATCATTTTATTGTGTGTTGTAAAATAAAGACACGATATTCAACGGTATTGTTACACAAGAAGGAAGGATTGTTATTGACGTACGTGGCAGAGCACACAAAACTGTAACGTTCGGTGCTCTAATAGTCATAGCAAATTATTCACCACAAAACGCAGTTGTACAAGCTCACAAAGAATCCAGTCTGACCAGTGGTAGTCATGTAAGAAAACTGTTTCCAGTCGAACAATTTTATGAGGAAATTGGTACAAATAGTCTTTGTCTTGGGGGGGGGGGGGAATGTGCTATGCATGTACAAAATACATGTCGGCCAATGTGAACTCCGAAACCTATGGAATAAGATGTAAAAAGTGTATAAGAGAAATATCATATTAAATACATAAAACAGTCGAAATTCATTTACCTTCCCATCTTTACTTGCCAAAGTGCTTAGAAAATTGAGCAAACGTCTCAAGAAATAGAAACAGAGTTGATTTTTGAATTGATTGGCTTCGTCTTTATTATTAAATGAATTTTTGTGTACCTTATTTGAAAGCTAATGGTGATAATTTATTTATAAATAAATTATTATTGTTCCTTATTATTTGTGATAGAAAATTAATAAAATGTAGCTAGTTAAAAAATGAATTATGTGCCAATAATTATACTTGCCCATGGGCCAATTGTTGTATTCTTGTGCCAATAATAGTATATTTTTAGGGAGCCAATGATTCCGTCAATGTGCCTATAGTTGTATGATTAGGGTGACAATTATAGTGGTAGCGTGCCAATTACTTTAGTTTTAACAAGTATTTTTTTAATTTCATGTTTTCATAAACTACTTAATAGATTTTACATAATTGTTATGCTGATATCAATAGATCAATGTTTCAAGGATAGCATCAAAACTCCAACTTTATAATTTGTTTAAACCTCTACATCTGAAAGCTATTGAAAATTAAGTTTTCCTTATGGGTGCCAATAACTGTGGTCGTTACGCTAATTTTTGTTTTAAATTAAATTTAAAACATCTAATTATTGGCCTGTTACGAGTATCTCTAGTAAAAAGTTGCTCAAATCTTACATCGATACTTCAATATAGAATATTTTGCTTCTTGAACTTCGATCGAGTCTTCTACATCATCGTCATCAACAAAACGTTCACAAAATGTATTAATTCGAGATGATAATTAACATTTTATTAAATTTTTATTCGAACAATTATAGAACCTCTCAACAATAGGCACTGATCCCATTAAAGTATATTTGATATTAATTAAGGATATTTTATTTAGAATTTATTATTATAGAGCCTTATTATGAATTTTAATTTTTTTTTAATTTTTTTTATCTTGCGACCACAATCGATTTCGGTAATTAGCTGGTAATTAAATTATTCTACAAAAATAACGTTTAATTTTCCGTCTTTTTATACAAAAAAACATTCATTCTCTGTGATTACGTTAATCAGAAAATTTTGAATATTCAGAATTTCATCTAAACATCAGAACACATATGGTAACTTCATCTTACAATCATTTTAGAATGCCAATTCCATCGCACATGTCAAACTTCATCCAAATCGTTTAAGAAAAGGCCAAATTCCATCCTACCTGGCCATATTCCTGAAGTTCATTTAAAAAATATTTTAGAAACCCATTTCTACCGACCATCGGTTATGCAAGTTCTATCCTACACCTACTTGCCCTTATTTCTGAACTTTATCTACAAATCCATCCTAATTAGCCATATTCCTTAACTTAACCTAAAAATCATAATGCCACTTCCATCGTGTATGTCGAATTTCATCATGGTCGGTTAAGAAATAACCATGTCCCACCCTACTTGGCCATATTCCAGAATTTCAACTAAAAATCGGTTTAGAATCCCACATTTAGCCAGTATCATATTGAAATGTATATTCCTGGCTTGGGACAATAAAGCGTGATTTCCATGAGAAAGTCTTACTGACCAGTAAAAATAAAGCGAGATAAAAATTAGATTTAGTTGAGGTGTGAGAGGGAATTTTTTTTTCAGAACTCGAAAAAATTGTTTTTACTGTGCTATGTAACCATATTTTACTGATGTATAACCATAATTTACTGAAGAAAAATATGAAGCGAAGTATATTTTTTCAGTACTTTACAATACATCTACATACAGATTGTGTAAGGATAGAAAATTTTTCTCGCACACTGAAGCACTATATATAAAAAAAATACTTCACCCCATCCGACATTTTTATTGTATATAAGTAAATATAAAGTGACGTTTGGTGTTAAGTTCGATTTTAAAAAAGAAAAAAAAAATTAATATCCTCTTTTAATATATCTTTACGTAAAATATGAGTATTACAATAAATAATACACATTTTAATATATACCATATATATAATTACAAATACGTAATAAATTAAATTTGATGAAGGTGGTTTGGCGTCTATTGGAGGGGGGGATCAAAGTTGAGTAGATTAATCTACCAGCTCCGTAACCTTCCAGTAGGGTGCGCATCACGTGAGCTGTTCTGGTCTTGTCATTAGGCAGCTGCGTGATGGGTACAATTGTGTAAGGGGTAACCTGTGCACAATTCGCAAGTGTACGTACTGCCTCCTCGTGGCAACCACTGGTAACTAAGGCCACTTGGCACATTTTAGGCCATTTGGCACAGGCCAAAGTACGGCGCTAAAGGAGAAAACCTTGACAAAAAACCCTAATCTAAGGTGGAACAGCATATGCCGAAAGATGAATGGCTGATAGGTTAATCAGCCCAAAATATGCGGACTCTGGATACCAGGCACCCTCCAGTTTTATTTTTAGCCTTCCTGTAGTAAAGCTGGGTGACCTACAGGTGACTTGCAATTCCCAGCAACTCGTAAGAGTAAAATCAAACGGAATACGGGGCAGGAGTAGGAATATACGGGAGTGGCACAACCCTCTCGAGGTCCTTGAGCTCCATTGCTACCGTCTTTCTAGCGGAACTACATGCTGTAGTAAACATCTAGGAGGGAGAGCAATATGCCCAGATAGTATGTATCACTTACCGGGAGGCAGTATTGTCAGGTTCATTAAGAACCTGAATATTGACTGGACGAATAATTAAGCAGGGGCCAGCACAATAGATCTTTTAGGTCGCAGTGCGAAGTGGCTGATCGCCCGCATGGCCCCCCCAATAATAATAATAATAATAATAAATTTGATGAATTCAAATAAGAATAATTAGGGTAAGTTTGTGTACGATCCAAAAACAAGAATTTTGTTTGATGCCATTATTTTATCTTAAAGTTTTATTTTATTCAATGTTGTTATAATTTTAGGAGCAAAAAACATTGTTGTGCTGCAAAATGTTCCAGCCGTAGTTGTAGCGTGCGAAGACATTACAAATCCCAATATACTGGAATGCTATTTGAATGAAGACTATGAAGATGAAAACATTAACTCAACAGAACCCGATTCATATTTTCAACAGTTTGACAACAGTTCATCATTTGAGCCAATTTCGCCAGCGCCAATAATGAATGAATTGGAGCTGCATTCCGGTATGTAAAACGATTTTTAAATATTTTGTTATAAAATTCTAACCTTAAAATTTTTTTATTTTAGAATTAATTATTGAGGCTGTGCAGAGCAAACCAGCCCTATGCAATAGTCGCGACGGTGAGTATAAGAGCCGTGATATTCGCGCGACTTTGGGAAGAAGTTATAACAGAATCGAGTAAGTACCTAGTGAACATTTTTAAAAATGGATCAAATTAATTCAATTTAATATACGTATTACTATAGATTTCCCAGCTAGTCGTGACAATGTAACGAGAGTGAGAAAACACTGGGAAACAATAAAGGCCACCTATAAGCGCACCAAAAATCGAACTCCGAGTGGTTCAAAAGGCGGGTATCAAAAGCCCTATAAATTTGCCACACTTCTGTCATTTTTAGATGACACGAATGAGCCAAGAAGGTACGGATATTGCCCCTTGCCAGTAACATTTATTTTTATAATTCTTTTTATTTAATTTTTCTATTTAGATCTATTGAGTTGGGTGGGGGACGCTGGGGACACTGAAAGTTCTATCGATTCCAACAGGCATGATGATTTCAAGAAGGTTATCCCAAAAAAAAAGAAAAGTAAGTAAACATAATGTGATTGATTTATTTCTAGAGCTAAATTACAAAGAAGAGACACACGATTTACAGCGCCGGTACGTGGAAGCGCTCGAAACAAAGTTGCCAGTGCCACCGAGTACTTCTGTGGCCACACCACCGACTCCCGATTCAATAGATATGTTTTTGGGCTCGTTAAAACCATATTTTGAGTCGCTGAGTTTGACATCCTGGTTGAAAGCGCAGCAAAAAATGATGAGCAGCCTAATCGAATCGCCACAGGAAGAATAGGAGAAAAATAAAAATTGAAGATAAAGATAAGTATTGTTTCATAGTTTTAAATTTTTTTTTTTTTTTTGATATTTTATTGTTTTTTTTGTTTTTATTTCTTGGTATTGAAGACATGCGTTCACTAACCGCTGAATTATTAAAATATTATTTATGTTCTTATTAATTTATTATTATATTTTTTTGTTTAAAAATCAATTTTGTTTAATCAATTTAAAATTTTAAATGTTTTATTAAATGGCTTGAATGAAATTCACTCCTGATTATTTCATAATAACATCTTCTACCTCCGCTGCTAAATATATTTATGACCTTTCAGCTCTAGAGATCACATCGCTCAATCGAATCAATTTTTTTTGTAATATTTCGGCAACTGCAAACAACCATAATAAGCAAAATTTCAAAAAAAACTTCAATATTTTATTAAATATATGAAACAATACTTATCTTAGTTCCTTATATGTATATGTATTCACCAGTTGACTTCCTGCCATTTGGCCGTATTATATTTTGCTATCCTGCCATTCCACTTGTCCCTCCCCACAAAAATATTCGGCAAATTGCTCCCGTACTTTTTTCGCAACATTTGTTGAATTCCTTGAATTGCTGGTAAGAAGAGGCACTAAGCTGTTTTCAAGGTTATGCCAGGCGCCTAAAATTTTATGTTTTTGATAGATTAAAATATAGAATAATTAAATTTAGAATTTGAATATTTACCTGGTACTACAACTCCTCTTACTTCATGATTTATAAGATCTGGTGTGATATAATTTTTATTTTTTTGCCTCAACCAATTATGTAGGCAGACACAAGATTGGATGATATCCTCGACTAACACCAGATCCGCAATTATTGGCGTTTTAAATATTCGCCATTTGGCACATAAAATTCCAAAACAATTTACAATTATCCGACGAGCTCAGCTAAGTCGGTAATTGAAAATTTTTTGTTGTTTGGTCTGCTTCGTTGTATACAGCTTTAACACATTTTCCGTCAAAGCAAAGGCGTCATCGGCAACGAAAACATACGAAACAGCTTTGAAGCTATCTGAAACATCCCTTGGAGCAGGAACGCTGGAAATTTTTTTAGAATATTGTACAAATACAAGCTTTCAAAGTTTTAAATTCACATAATACTTACGGAAGAGTTTTATCGTAAAATCGTTTCCCAAAACTGCTTTCTCTGAAAACTCCTCCATCACTCTGGCGACCAGCAGCACCAATATTACACGTAATAAAGTTGTAGTCGTGGTCACTAATTGCCATTAAAACAATGGAGGAAGTTCTCTTGTAGTTGTAGAATTCGGAGCCGAAATTCTTTGGTGCCTAAGTTAAAACAAAAAATTGTACACATATAATAATCAAAAGAAAGTTCCATTTATCTTCAAATCCAGAGGCAATCGTCTTGAAATATTCCGCAGTTATTTTGGGAAATACGATTCCTTTTAGCACTGCTGTTATGGCCTTAGTTGTTTCTGTCACAGTTCTATGGATACTGGTTGGTGAACATTTATAGGCTATAGCCAAGCTAGCTTGCGACTCACCCGTCGCAAGATATCTATTTCACATAATAAGATTAATATATTTTAATATGATTTATTTTATTTATTACCTTAACGTCACCGCCAACCTTAAATTAGGACTCAATGGTTCTCTCACCACGGTTTGTTTTTGAATTAATGACGCAATCATGATTAGTAGCTTTTCAAATTGCGCAAAGTCCATCCTGGTATAATTGTAAAACAACTGCGGGTTTTTTTGCAGCTCTTTAAAAATACAATTAAATCCGCCAGTTCTATCTCGCTCCAAATAGTAAGGCCGCACCCAAAATTTCCGTTTCTTCTTTGAAGCTTCATTTTGTAAAGTGCTCCATTTCTGGCCGCATATTCATGATGTTTAAGGGATCCAAATTATCAATTAAATCTGTTTCCAAATTATCCATCGCAACTTTAAGTTTATTTTTTTTCACAAAAGTAAATAATTTTTCGAAAATACAAAAAAAATGAAACACACTCAATGAATCACGAAAAATTATGAAACTTATAGGTTATGTTAACAAAAATCTGTCAAAATTCAACCGTTTAGTTTTGCTATAAGAAAAATACTGTCCTTGTCACTCTAATGGAACTTTTGGTTGTCTTTACTCTTCTGTATTTTTCAGTAAAATATACTGGTCAGTAAGAATTTCTGATCGATTTCTTCTGTTTGATCGCTTACTAACTACTTTAATAAACGAAAATTTTTCCGAATACATATTTTTTACCTCGCTCTAAGTAATCTCGCATTAGTTGGCCAGTAATTTTACTGATGGTGCGTACATGCTACGTTTTCTGGTGAAAAAATGTACACCACGAAGTTAGCAAATTATTGTAATTTTTAGTTAAAATTATTGTTTGTTTTGGTTTATTGGTAAGCCTGGTCAAATTTTTGGTTCTAGTTGGAAATAATTCAATTCATATAGCTTACTTCGTGGTGTACATTTTTTCACCAGGAAATGTAGCATGTACACAGCTTGAAAGAAAGAATTTTGTTTTTGTGGTTTTAGGTATACCGTGTAGGGGGCTCATTGTATTGTTCGGTATATAATTTCTTCACCCAAATAGATATTTTCTACACCCAACATGAGACATCTCTATGAAATCTACTGAATTTTTTGCTTTGACCTTTGTCCACTCAGTCGAGAAGAGGTTGTAAATTGTGATTGTAGGTACATAGTTCAGTTTTGTTTGCTGTATGTATGTCAGTATTTTGCCCGTCACCAACTTTGCTCGCCCAATAAAATGATTGAATTTAGTAATTGATAATTTATGCCGTGTCACCACAACTTTCTCCAATAGATGTCCAAACCGGTCTCTAATAATAAACGATTCGCATTCTACATCTTCTGATAGACGGTCTTTCCAGAAGTTAGAATTTCTTTGAAAAATGTACTAGCATACAAATATTCGTACCAATGCCAAACCAAATGTGGCGAAAACTGTGCTCGGGTTGAATCGTCATCGTGATTCAAATGCTGGAAGACGGCATAACTTTTGTATCGGTCGCTTAAATATACCCGTTTTAGTTTTGACATCAGCTACTCGAACATTGCTATCATTGCCGGGATATAATTTTATGACTCGTCCCATTAGCCATTGAGTAGGTGATAGATTCTGGTCTTGTACGAGAACGACATCATTCAGCTGTAAATTTTTGTGTTGTACATGCCATTTAGATCTTGTTTGAAGTGTTGTTAAATACTCCAACTGCCATCTTTTCCAGAATTGGAGACATATGCAATTTAGGATATCGCATCTTGTACGTGGATGCAATTTTTGATCAAAGACCTTTTCTGGTATTTGGTGTATTGCGCGCCCGATTAAAAAGTGAGCAGGCGTAAGAAATTCCAGTTCATCATTTTGATTGGAGCAAATGAGCCTCGAATTTAGTATCCCCTCTATTTGTACTGTCAGAGTGAGTATCTCGTCGCCGACGCTTCGAGTGATTTGTATCTTGGTAGACTTCACTGCACTTTCCCATAAACCGCCTTGATGGGGTGCTGCTGGTGGCATGAATCGCCAATTTATTTTATCCTTTAAAAGACTAGAAACAATTAGATTATTACTATTGCTTAAAAATGAATATACTTCTCGAAGGTAATTCTTTGCACCAACGAAGTTGGTAGCATTGTCGCAGTATATTGAATTGCACAGTCCTCTTCGACTCGTAAATCGTCGTAATGCGCCCAAAAATGACTTGGTTGTTGAATTCATGCAAACTTCTATATGTATTGCTTGAGTACTGAAGCATACGAAGATACACAGATATGCTTTCATTGGAATCGAACCTCTTCGTCTCACTGGATGGATTTTGAATGGCCCACAAAAGTCTAGACCTACTGCGCCGTATGCCACCGTATACGTCACTCTATTTTTAGGTAGCTGTCCCATTATTTGCTTCATCATCATGGGATTCTGTTTCAAACATTTGATGCATTGATAAAATACCTTCTTCGCGACTTCCTTTCCTCTGATTATCCAATAGTTTTGTCGAACGAGGCTCATTAGTAAATTTATTCCGGGATGTTGTTTCTCGATATGTACATCATAGGTGATGGATGTGGCAATTGGCGCCCTTATAGTGTTGTACGACCAAATCGATTTTTCCAATCTTCCTCCGACTCTCATGACGCCTTCGACATCTAGGAATGGATTTAACTGCTTTAACCTGCTTTTTATGGAAATCGCTTTGTTGGTTTGGAGGCAGCGATACTCATCGGTAAACTCAGTAATTTGCCGATATACAATAATTTTGTGGTTCGCCAACTCAAGTTCTTGTGACATCAGTATGCCAGTTTGTTTATCGTTCTTGCCGGTTCTGATGTTATTACAAAATTTTACCACGTACGCAACTACTTTCTGCAATTTGAAATAGCTTGAATATTTCTTACTCAAATTCAGTATGAAGTCATCTTGCTCTGTCTCTTTAGATTCGGAAATGATGCCGCTGTATACCTCAATTTGGATTTCTTCATTCGTCTCGGGGATTCGCTGTTGATCTGGCCAATATTTTTCATGCTTAGCCAGCCAGGCTGGCCCATTCCACCATAATTTTCTCTAAAGATTTCTTCCGCTGTTTTCCCTCAAATTGCACAATCGGCCGGATTATTACTGGATGATACATGTCGCCATAAATCTCTCTTATGTACTTCAATGATTTGAGATGTTCGGTTGGCCACAAATGTCGTCCAACGCCTTGGTTGGCTGGATAGCCAGTCTAATACAATTTTTGAGTCTGTCCACATTGTTACCGATGAAACCCTGATTGTAAGCATCTCGGTGATTTGATTTACTCGAGCCTCGGAATGCTAACTCTTTTCAACGGTGCCACCTTGGTTTTCGTACATATCAGGTGTGTAACAAATTCTTGACTGAATTTTCAGTTCTGGCGTTTGACCGAGGTTGTTTCGAAGATCGATCCATGCTGCTTTTGATTCTGGCGGTAACTCTTCATCCCATTCAAATTTTTGCAGCCATAAGCTTTAGAAGAGTTTTTTAAGTCTTATAGTTATTGGTGATAAGAGTCCCAAGGGATCAAATATTTTTCCTGCTTCAGACAAAAACTTCGCTTTTTATGCACTTCCTTATTTTCGAAACTCAATTGGAAAACAAAATGATCTGTACCGGCATCCCATGCTAATCCTAACCACTTTACGGGCTCTGGATGATCTGAAAGTATTTTTAGAATGGTGTCGCTGGTCTTATTCAATAAATGCCGCATTTGTAAGACGTTGGATGACATTTTCCTTAAATTGAAGCCTCCGCTTCTTAGAATCTCTACTACATTGTCTTTCAATTTGATTAGTTCTGGTAATGTTGACGCGCCGGTCATTAGATCATCTACGTAGATGTCATATTCAATCGCTCGACTTTCTTCTGGATGTGTTTCTGTGTGCAATTGTGCAAATTCCTTTAAGCATCTGGTGGCCATAAATGGGGCAGACGCCATGCCATACGTTACTGTATTTAATGCGTACGGACGTATACGTTGCTGATCATCTCGCCATATAACTAGTTGATGTTTAGTGTCTTTTTTGCTGACCAAAACCTGCCGGTACATCTTTTCGATATCCCCCACTTATACATATGGATGTTGCCGGAATCGCGTGAGAATTTGAAACAGGCTCGATTGCAAGTTTGGTCCTACCAACAAATTTTCGTTCAGTGAGACCCCTGTCGTGCCTGACTTTGCAGAAGCTTCAAAAACTACGCGCAATTTCGTCGTACTACTAATGGCTTTAAAAACCCCATGGTGTGGCATCACATAAGCCTTCTGGAGTTTTGCATTGCTTATATTGATTGGTTCCATATGTCCTAATTCTTGATATTCTCTTAGAAGTTCTGTGTATAACTGACGAAATTGGGTGTGTGCATTGAATCGTTTTTCCATTGCGAATAACCTTGAGATAGCCTGCTGATAGGTGTATCTGATTGGTTTCAGTGTTTCTTTAAACGGAAGGTTGGTGATGAATCTTCCATCATCTGCTCGGGTTGTCGTTGCCTTCAACCAATCATCACAGCTTTGCTCCTCCTTCGTGATCTTGCTAATTTGAGGAACCTCTTCGATCGCCCAAAATCGTTGTAACGTCGCATCGATGTCGACGATGGTCGTAAATGATCCCGTGGTCTCTATACTATTATTGGAGTCGTATCTACCTCCTACGATCCAGCCCAATTTAGTTTTATGTGCTATAAAATTCGTATCATCTAATATCATTCTAGCGTGCCCAAGCAGTTCAAAAACGACGTCTGCGCCGATCAGTATGTCGATGGATCCTGGCTTATGAAAATATGGATCGGCCAGATTGATTTTTTCGAGGCCCTTCATATTACTTAAATCAAATTCAAAAGAGGGTAATGGAGATGTGATCTTCGGAATAATTAAAGCCGTCACAGTTACTGGATGCGTGTTGAATGTGGATGCTAGCCGAAGTGTAGTACTTCCATGTGACTTTCCGCTGTTTGTCTCTCCAATGCCCGCTATTAAATTACTACAATTAGTTCGAGACAGACCCAGTTTCTGTACCATGTCTTCGGTTACGAATGAAGCTTGAGAGGCCGTGTCTAATAAAGCACGACAGAGCCTTAAATGCCGAGACTATCTGTTATATTTACTATTGCTGTCGGCAATACAGTTTGCGATGTGCACTTTAGCGTTGTATAATTATTCTGCTGTTCATCTAAACTCGTGATGTAAGATTTAGTCGCATCTTCTTCTGCATTAACTATTGACTCTTCTGTATTTGCTACCAATGCACTCGGTTTTGTGTCAATATGTAAGAGCCTATGGTGTTTATACGAACATTCACGACACCTACCACGGATCCTACAATCATATGAAGAATGCCCAAGATTGAGGCAATTGAAACATCTTCTATTGGTACTGACTCTACGCTGTTCGACTGATAACTCATTGAACCGATCACAATCAATCAGTCTATGTTGTTGTTTATTACATGCTATACAGTTAGAATTAGTTGTAATGGCAAAGCTGTTTTTTGATCTACTTGCGGTATTGGATCTTGTTGGACGAATGGCGTGTGCCTTGATGGACTCAAGAGCATCGGTTCTCTTTATTAAGAAATCGAAAAATTCGGTTATCGTAGGGAATTCGTTGCTGGTATTATTTTGTGCCCACAAACTTCGACTTTCATCATCTAATTTTTGTTGTAGCAAGTAGATAAGCCATGGGTCTCTTGCTTCAGCTTGATCGCCAAGTGCTTTCAGGCCACGTATAGCCTCGTCTGATGTGTCCAATAATTTTCTTATGTTTGAGGCGCTCGCAACTTGCACGGTTGGTTGGTCTAGAAAATTACGGATAAATGCGTTGACGGTGTGCCGCTTACGATCGTATCTTCTTTGCCTCAATTTATTGAGTGCTAATGTAATTAGATTCAGTTACTTTAAAATGTTTCACTAGTAAGTATTGAAACTTTTGTACAGGATTGATGTCTTTACTATGAACACTGGAGTGAAATAGATCAAAAAAGCTTTGCCATTTGGTGTAATCACCGTGAAAATCGGGAATTTTTAATTTGGCCAGATGTACCTCTGGCGCTGTGTTCATAGAAGTGAAATTCATACTAGTATCTTGGAATCCAACATTTAATTCGCTAATACCTCGTTTCTTGATCCAATTGTTTAATGTTGCTGCAATAACATAATATATTTCCTCAGCCTCTACCATTTTAGATTCCTCTTCATTATTAATCGCAAATATTGATGCTTCTACAACATCTATTTTGTCTAAAATTTCCTTTGCTCGGTTCAACTTTAATCGCATTTCTTCAACGGTTTCATTTGAGTTTTCCTTAATACTATTCGCGAATTTCAATAATTTGGTTAAAAGACCTCGGTACTGCTGTTTATGTAACGCTGTTTATTCATTCCTTCTAATTCAACCGTACTCATTTTAATTATTCACGTATTCACAACACTGAATTTCAATAAAAATTCGAAAGATAACGTTTGAATTTATACGTTCTTTGCGCACGGGAAGAATCACTGAATCTCGTATGATAAATTGCAAATATCTTGAAAACAAAATGGCGGATAAAGAGCGTGAACAATATTTTTTCAACAATGTTATCTCGTATTTTCACAGATCACTCAGAAAACGTTTAGATTTATTATCAAAATATATATATATATATGTATATATATATATATATATATATATATATATATATATATATATATATATATATATATATATATATATATATACGTTTACTTATCTGTGTTATCCGGCTCAAAGGACCATGGAACAATTTTGAATTGTTTACTGTTGGATGATCGGCAGCAAAAGTGTTGACGTTCCAGAAAACAAAACGTGGTTTAGGCTGCTGATTTTCCTCGACAATTTTCTTTAGATATATTGTTGCAGTTGAGCTGTAAATAATCCACAATACAAATAAAATAAGGTTGGTTGGTTTCAAACCTTATTGGATATTGGTGAGAATAAATTTACCAAAAAAAAAAGCCATTGTATGGATTACTTTTCCAAAATAAACTTTTATTTAACAATATGGATGACTTTTGTTTTATTACAAAAATTAATTTTACTACAACAATGTATAATCTTGATTGTTGAATATCTCAATTATAAGTGGCAGAAAAAAATGATTTTCAGAAAGATGATTTACAATTTCGAATTACAGGGTAAGCATAAAATTATAATATCCAGCTTAAATATTTAAAGCTTCCTTTTTGTACCGAAACATTACATTACCATTATTCGAATTCAACTACCCTGCTACCTCAAAGTATAGCGCTCTAACATTATCGATTATACCATACACACTGCTACATTAAGTACATAAATTCGATATTCGAGTATACATACAACAATCTCACTACTTGATAAATAAATAACAATAACAAATATAAATGTCAAGTGTTTTGTGATTGTGTGCATTAATTGTGGATATTTTAATTAAAAGGTAAGTGAATTTATAAATTAAGATAAATCAGGTGGTTTGCAATTAATATAAGGAAACAAATTTATTGAGATTTCCGCAAAACTATCTGATTTTTCTTTTACATTTTGTGTGTTTAAAGTATGAACAATTTTGTGATGTAAATTTTGTTGTAGATATGCCATGGATAATTTACAAAGGTGCAGTTGGTAATGTAATGACATAAGGTAAGTATTGGATTTAGTTTTGAATATTTTTTATACTAATTTAATTATTTAATTTCAAGTGAACGGCTGGCTGGATCCAAACAAACTGAACACTAGCAAAATCATTAAACAAATGTTCGTAATATCACGAACTATCACGAGGTTCAAACGTAAATTTGTTCGACTCACTATCACAAATAGTATCGTGTGCTTTTGACCAAAATATAATCGAAAGATTAAATAATATTTAGAGGTCAGAAGTGTATTATAAAGATGAACTGAAGGATATCAAATTTATCGCAAGCCAGAAGGTGGAATGGTTCAATACCAACAAGATTCGAGACATATCAGCGTAGAATACAATAACGAAAAAATTTTGTTGTGAAATTTCCAGATCCGAAACATATAAAATTTACAAAATTTAATGTTTTATCTTAAATTTAAACATTAAATTACGAATTAAAATAGTTTGTTCCCAATGCATGATTATGAATTATAAAATATAAAATATCTAAACTCTAAATGTTTGGGGAGAATATCAGAATAGCAGTATATAAAAGAAAAACATTTAGCAGATCAAAGTTTACTAAAACAACAACAAAAATTGAACAAATTTTTGTTTCTGAGTCGCGAAGTAAATAAAAACCGTTACCGAAAATAAATTAAAGTTTAATCAAAATTATAAAACTAAAATTTTTAAAATCCCCCGGCCGATTAAGAAATTACATACGCCAATAGTTCACAGGATTATAATATATCTTAATTAACGCAGCTTAAATCGTTAACATCATTTCGTTCATTGGCATTCACATATTAAGAAGAGAAGCAATAAAAAAAAAATTAATCGTAAGAAAATAATCAGAATCCAAGTAAAAAAAAAAAAATTATATTAATTTAATTTAAAGGTGATTTTTAGTGATTTCACAGCAGGTAATTTAATTTCTTTCTACCACCACATAATTATTTAATCCCGTTCTCGTTAAAAAAAAAAAAAAACCTTAAGAAGTTCATATTTCAACTTTAAAAAGTTTTTTTCTCTGCGCACACAACACTCCAGCATAAAATTTATGTTTTTTTTTATCTCTTTTAGTTTTGTTTTGTTTTCGATGATGATCATGAGATCATTTCCTGTTTTTTTTTTTTATTTCTGTGTGCTTTTTTTATTTTCATGTAAATGTGATTTCAGTAGCTACTGGAATTAACAATCTCATTTTTTATTTTTTTTATTTTTTTGTTTTTTATTATTTTCATGTTTCTTTTAATGTGTCGTTATTTTTCTTATTTATTTCTTTTATTCTTTTTCATAATACATATAAAACATACCGAGCGAGCTACATACAATCTTATTTCGATCAAGCAGCAGCACAACAAAAACAACATAAGTCGAATGAATATTGTAATCAAAATGAAATTGAAGAAGAAAATTATATGTAAATTGTAAAATTAAAGTTGAAGATTAATTTATGGTTTTCTTAAATAAAACAATATATAAAACAAAAAAACAGGCAGAATGGAAAAAAAACCTTTAAATTGAATTAATTGCATACAAAGTAGTTGTAATATTTGAAGTACATAGGCAATTTCTACTAGATATTCTACATATAAAAATGCGCTATGCAAATCGAATAATAAATTAGTGGTACCCTAAGCTTTTGAGTTAAAGTTGTAGTTATGCCCAACAAGACTTTAAAACATTTTTATTTCTTACCATGGTAAATCGTGAAACTATAGTCTTTCATACACGTGATTAGTATCAAATAATTGGAAAAATCTGTTCTAGATTTTTTTCCTTTTTACAGTGTAAAGTTTTACAAATGATAAATTATGATAAATTTTATTTATATTTATACCTTGCTGGAAAGACAGGATCTTCCTTCCTGGAAGTTGCTTTGAGTGCTGCAAACCTTTGAGACGAATTCCTTTTGGCAGGGTGCATTATAAGAGCGAAATGACTGTGTTTCTGTTGGAAATCTTAAATGTGTTTATTTCTTCTTAACCAATCTGCCTTGAGTCGCTGCCAACTTAACCCGTTTCATACCGCCCATAAAATCAGTGGAGCAATTTATACGATTTTTAAAACTCTAACGTATTTTCATTCACTAAACATAATTGAGTGTGGAATGTTCCATAAATGGAACAACAGTAAAAACACTATTATTTATTTTTATTTTTTTATTAGTAAATAATTTCAGAATTCATGTAAATACTGTTTATTATTTTTTGCTGTAAAACTGCTCAATACCATGACTTGAGCATCGGGAACATTTAAACGTAGTGTTCTTTTTTGCAGACCCGGCAGCGCTTACTCTTCGCTATCTTTATTATGTCATGACGCTGATTCGATAGTCTAAGAGTTGTATCTAATGACGTTTCCGTCATACGTCCAATTAATTCAGTATTATAGTTGATATCTGTTGAAGTTGATAGCAAGGCCAAAGTTACCTCTCGGCGAAATGCCGATAGCGGCATGGGTTTCTCAGACACCAGCTTATGTAAGCACCAGGCATTGGAAACTGCAGCATCTAAACAATTCACAAATAAAGGCCACCACCATTTCTTCCCTTTAATTTTGATGCGATATTGGGAAATAAATCTGTCGAATAAATCGACTCCACCCATTCCTTTATTGTAAGCTTTAACAATTTCAGGGCAAGGTATTTGAATATGCGTTTTTGTTTCTGCGAAAACCTTTTAGCATGGGCAACGGGTTCGATCGTATCGCAGTTTGAAAGAAATGTTACAACAGAATTGTCGTTCCATCTTAGTCCAATACATTGATTATAATCATCAAAAGCTTCATGGTAAAATCCTCTCTCCTTTTTCTTGAATTCTTTCAAACCCAGCAATGGGCATTTTCCAGTTCGGTTATCGCGGACAGTGGCCGTGGCAAAATAGCCATCATTGTTCAAACTCGCCATCAGTTTATGCGATCTGGAAAAATTATCAAAATATACGCGATGGTTCTCCGGCTTTTCGACAATTTCCAAAAGATTAGGAATACATTTTCTCCTAGTCCTCTTTCTGGATTGAAAGTTTCGGATTTACCGCTACATGGAAAAAATTTATATAAAAACCCATTTGCAGAGGTCATGCACCAAATCTTGTAACTAAATCTAACGGGCTTAGCACGAATGAACATTTTACAGCTATGACGCCCGTGATATGGCCACATTGATTCGTCTATCGATAAATTATTGATTGATTGATTGTGAGTGTACGGGCAAGCATTATAGCAAGTCTCCCGGACTCCCGGGCACACACCGTACACCCGTTTACACACAACAAAACCGAAGGATAGGATAGGATTATTAGTTGGGCAAGACTCGACCCGGTTACAGACACCAATGTGATCGATAGTTATAGTAAACTATTAGTACAATATATAATAAATAGGTTAGCACAAGGCAGCATAATCTAACTACATTATTAGATGATCATTTCTCTGGAATCCAGGGCCGGATACTCAAGACTCCCCAAATTTAAATTAGAACTTAAAAAATTATTATTGTTGTAATTTCCCCCTATCCGCCTTTCTTTAATTTACCTGATAAAATATATAAGAAAAATTAAAATTACTAAGCTAAGATTACGAAAACATGAATTAAAATCAACGTTAAAACTAATCAGAAATTTCCTACCGATCAAGAAAAAGAGAATAAATAATTAAAAATTCAATTATTTTATAAAATTTATAATAAATAAATTAAAAATGATAATGTTACAGCACTACAACAGCCTAAAATCATCAATAATTCAGTTAGGTACTTACTATAAGTATATCAAGAAGCAACAAATAAAATCAATATATAATTTCCCAGGCAACTCTGAAAACTAATTTTAATTAATAAATCACCATAATATCAAAGTCAAATCTAATTCTGAAATTCAGGATTAATTTAATCCCCATATTAAAGATTGATTCTGGAACTATGTTATATTCTGAAAATTGAATTATTTATTAGCAAATTAAGGAAGAGAAACCTTTAAATATTTTTAAACTAAATTAATTAATATATATTAATGAGAAAAACACAATACATTACATACAAGTATTACAAAAATTAACATTTTATGAAATTGCCTATGTAAACTCTCCCACTTCTAAGCTAAAATTCTAAAAGAATGTTTAAAAATCTTAAATTGTTAAATTATAATTTAAATTCACAGCACTTGTTCCATTAGTTACCATTCTCCTGTAAATAGTTAATTAATTGTTTACCTACTGCAACTAGATTTAAAAACAAAAAGTTGAAAATATATATTTAACCATACTATTAAATTTAAACTAATCGGCAATTTCCTACAAATCTAGAAAAAAGGAAATTAATAATATTCAAATTAATTATTTATTTATAAAAGTATATAATATAATTTAAATGCCAGAACTCAGGATTTTATAAATCTAAATTAGGACATCAAAAAATTATTATTATTATTGATGTTTTAATTTACTAATCTAGTTGACATAATTAAAATAAAACAAAAAATCAAAAACTACGAAATTTATTATTTATTATAAAACTTTTACTCCGTTTATGGACATATTACCCTGCAAAGTAAGTAAAATAATAAATCCATGAAACAAAATTGAAACATTATTCACCTAATAACTAATCGGTGTACTATACAAGAAAAATTGACGTTTACGTGTGAAAAACTGCAACCTAAAACTTCAATCATATTCTATTAAGTTAATAATTAAATTCAATACATTTAGCCTTTCGAAAAGGTTTTCACTTAATTCCACCTCGTTCACCATCTTTTAATCGAAATTTGGCATGCATAAATGAATACGTCATTATGTGATGCAAACCAAAATCCCAACTCAACTCAAATCAACACTTCCAAGTTAGCATTTTATTTATATGGTTTAGTTAATTTATAGCCTTTTCACATTAATTAAATTAATTTAATAATTTAATGCATTTTATAATACCCTGTAAAAAAATAAAATAACTCATATCTAAAATAAATCCATCCTATATGAATTATATAAGGCGGATTCCAATTCGACTCAAAACTTATTTGATTATACAAAAATAAAAAACCTATTTGAGTCGAATACCCTCAAATTTCGTTGGGTTTGTACAGTTCATGTTTTATTAAGAACATAATAGTTGTAACATGAATACAAAAACAAAAAGATGGAAAATAACAAAATAGAATAAAAACAACACATTCGTTTATACTAAACCACCAACACACATTAAAAGCAAATATCTCTAGAATCTTCCATGTGCGTAGCAAAAGACTTATCATGTTTTCATTATTTTATATACAGCTAATACCATTATAGCGCACATACAAAATAATCCTGATCTATATATCAAGTTATAGAAAACTATTGCTAACAACTACATATACTAACACCCACAAAAAAGTCTCTGTTTTTGTTGTCGTTGCTTAGCTAATACATAGCAAAAACCAATAATAAATAGTACATTTTCCTAATAGGATCCACGTAAAAAGCGAACGAGGCGGCCCGTACAAACATTTCGTTGGCTTTGTCATGTATCAATTTTCAAGAATGTATTTCTGTCTATTATACTTTGTACATAACATGAAAACCAAGAATCAAAACCATACCGAAACCCACAAAAATGTTTATACGTATGTATGTATAAACACCTTTGTTTGGCTTGCAACAACGCATTCAATTATGCGTAAATATAAAATCGAATATGAAATTAACTACGACGTATGTTAATTTACGTTAAAAACTATTTCGATACGATTTATTATTTAGGTTCTAGTAATAAAATCATGTACAATTCAATCACATACACGTTAAAAACATGCACCCAATAGAAATCAATAATTTTCATTTTTTTATCTATAAATATAAAACATTGCCTGATAAATGCATCCCGGTGGATTGCATTTTCCAAAATTATACTTTAAATTATTTCAATTCCACTTTAATTAATATTTCACTAAAAACTGAATTAAGTAGAATTAAAATTATAATTATAATTAAACTTTATATACTACATAAACTACATAAATAAAACAAAATAAAAATTTAATTAAATTAAATTTTTGAAGAGGATAGAAAAAACACGTCTATCCTCTTTGACGAACATTCGCTCACCCCCATTGATTCGTTTATCGATAAATTATGCGCAAAAATTCCAAATTTTGAACAGTTACTGGATATCATGCTCATATATGTTCTCACTTTGTAAAATTTATCTGAAGTATCAATTTTATTATTATCTGCTAAATGCAAGTTTGATTTGATTTTAAAAAATATACTTCGAGGCATTGCATTTCTTATAATTTTAAAATCATAATCCAAAGATACCGACCAATATAGGTATTCTTGAGGAACAGGATGATGTCCAGAAAATAATAGGATTCCAAAAAAACGTTTTAAATATGGAAGAGTCAAGCTGAAGTTGCTAACATTCTTTTGGCTAGCATATATGTTACTTTGTTCTAGTATCAAGTTGTATACGGATTCATCAAAAAACTCGTGAAATAATTCAATTGGCGATTTTTCAGCTAGCAGGTTTTTTAAATGTTCTGTTCTCTCGAATTCAATATTTTTCGGTTTTTTTAAAAATTCGATTTTTTGGGATTGAGGCAAAGCCCACTTACTATTGCATATGGGTATAGTTTTACGGAGTAATAGTTGGCTCAATGGGACTAAATCATCTTCGTCCCAAATAGCATCAGCATCTAAAACTATCTCATCCAAAATTATTTCCATCGTACCTGCAATATTATTCACGTCCAGGACATCCTCATCCAGAAACTCTTCATCACTTATTCCTCCAAAATCAGCAGGAGGCAAAATAACAATATCCGGCAACTCGGGTTCGTCCTCATTTTCATCCTGCCATTTCTCCATTTCAGCCACAGCTTCGGCCAACGTGTAAAATTTTTTTGTCATCTAGAAAAAAAAAATTAGTTACTATACAGTTGTTCCATTTTTGGACACAAAATAATCACAGGTTAAAATATGGGGTAATAAACCTCTTTTCCCACTTACTTTAAACTAAATCCTTTTCGAGTAGCTTTCAGGTTTCACTAATCCACAAATTTAATAAAATAATTATTTTATTTAATTGATTATTTTATAATTTTTCGGAGCAATAAAAAAAACCACCATGCGGACTAAATTCCACTGACACTAAATTTCATAAAAGGGGAATCCCAAAAATATAAATCATGTAGTATATTCTTTTGAAATAGTTATACTGTAATATAGATGTCATTCCTGTAAGATAAGGGATACAAGATCGTTTGAAATTAGATGCAAATTTGTGTGTCCAAAATTGGAACAGCCGTAAAAAACGGGTTAAAGAAGATTTTGAAAAATAATAATTTTTTATCCAGTTTTCCCTGTGCGGTTAGGTTTGTGATGACTAAACCTCAAACCTCAAACTTCTCAAGTAACATTTTGTTTCTATTTCTGTAAGTGGTCCTGTGCATCGTCTTAGTGACAAAATGAGTTTTCACTTGGAAGGTTAGGTTATGGTTGCAAGTAGCGAAAAGCGACGTGTGAATTATGATTAACTTAACACAGTGGCAAAACTCGTACATTCTTTAATGCATTCAAATCACCTGGGGTGGGATCATGAAATTCGGTTCGCTGACAAAACCAACCGGAAAAGAAACCATCTTGAACTACGGTCGGTAAAAATATTAAGCAACTTTTCGTTCAGTGTATATTTTTCTAAGTTGCTGTGTATTTTGTACGGAGTTGTAAAAATAATAAATAAAACCAAGAAACTTGTCTTTCTTTTACGACTGATTTGGGTTAAATTTTTGTAATATTTGTATTAAAAAGGCCCTTAACAGGGACTGTAGCCCTTAATCATTATTATGTGGACTAATAATAGGGTCTCCCGTGTCTAATTTTCCTAAACGAAATATCGCTATCCATCAATTAATATCTACCGGATATTTTTTGACGGAAACTTATTGCGAGAGGAGTTACGTTAAAATTCCAGCGTTACCAGATTTTAAGATACCGCCCCTATACTTGATATTTTTTTCGACACAAACCTGGAACATTTTCATTTTATAAGAAATGCTATGACCAATGTTGCTCAAACTGAATTTATGACTAAAATGTCAGAATTTATAATAGGAAAATAGAAGAATTTGTAAACTGGATAACCCCAATATGCAACTGTTCTTCTAAAATAATAATTTATTAATAAAATCGCGATTATGTTGTTTACGTATCATAAGCCAATGGAATTGGGTTCATTTGGTGTGCAAAATTTGTTCATTTGGGAATTTTGTTTAATAAGCGGATAAAGTGATTCCTAATTGACAATCGCTTTCGTATTTTATATGAACGTTTGCTAAATATAAAGAAAATATAAATTAAAAACTAGTTAAGCCTACCAACTAGTAATGTACCACAATAAATGCGAAAAATTTCAACAAATTAATGGCTGATAAAATTCAACCGACGAACGCATCGGGTGGAGCTTTCGATACGGTTTGACATTAGGTTTGATATTTGTGCTACATTGATTTTAATTTATTACATAGTTGAACACGTGCACCAATTTCGTAAATTTTTTCAATGTAATAAAGTCTGCAAGTCGGTATTGAATGCGTTGTTTTTTGCATAAAGAGTTCACAAGCTTAGAAGATTTTCTGGAGCAAATACTACTTTGTGTGACTTGCTTATGCCCAAATAGCGATAATCCTAAAAAAAAATTGTTGCCTAGCGAGCATCTAAAATGTTACTAATGATGAACGGAATTAGGCAACAGCGAGTGCTTCTTAGGTTGGAATAGCTCGTCTGTACTGTTAACAGATCAGGCTATGGAAAGAGCCATTCTTGCGGCCAGGAATTTTCATTTATTCAAACTGAATAAGTAGGTTTAGCGGTTTTGAAGGATATCCAGAAGTTTGAAATTCTACGGTGAACAATGCTTTCATTTCACGAATAACTTTTAAGTTGTTAACAATGGATCTTAGTGAATAAAATTAGTAACAGGTAATATTTATTGGAGAAATTTGAATTTAAACTTATCTTTACCTCTGCAACAAGATTACGCTCGAAACATCTAAATACAATTTTCTGTGCCTAATTTGCGTACAACGCTTCAAAAATAAGGTATTCGAAACTAAACTTTCACTTTATTATCTCAAATTTTAGTAACAAATTTTTACAGAAAATTTCATTGTCATAATCGTAGTCTGTCACAATTTTAAGTGGCAACACTAAACTTTTGAAATACTATTAATTGTTCATTGAGAATAATTGAATTATAGAATTCCGGGCGAAAAATGCAATTTTGATTAACTGCTCTAAATAGAGTTTTTCTGTTAAATTTTAGAGAACTGAAAACTCCGTTACTCAGCTTAAATTTTAAATTCCACAGATAAATAAATTAAAAAAATATTTTGATAAAATATTTCGTTCTGCAGTCAAAAAATAATGGATATTTAAAAATGTTATTACCGAAATATACATTTTCAGATCAGAAACTACTTTGAAAACTAGAAAGGATAGTTCTAAACTATGACTATTATGTTTAAGAATTAATTAAAATTCACTTTCGCTAAATCAAATCTGTTCTTGGCTCCTTCCTACGCATATACGGTACAAAATGCGACATTTCGTAAAATCGAAATTTTAATAAATTTTTAAATTCTGATAAGTACAATTGTGATTCCAAGTTAGAAATTTATTCGAATATGAACTAATTTTGTTCTTGGCTAACTCAATCCACGAATCAACCCCCAATTTAGCTTCACCAAATTTAACACTCAACAACCAACTCAACCCCGAAATCTACTCGATTCAAAAGCTACACTTAACTCAAATCACCTCAATCTTACCTCCCATTAAACTATTAGGTCGACCCAAAATTAAGCCTCAAATGAACCTCTCACTCAATTCCAACTCAACCTAAATACTAATCCTATTCAACACTAACTCAACCTCAACTCAGTCCTCAACCCAACCTTAAACTCAAACAGAACTCAACCTTGAACTCAACGACAAATTTAACTCTTTACTCAACCCCAAAGCCAACGTTAAACTTAAATGATAAATTAACGGCATTCGAAAACTACAAGCGTACATTAAATCAACTAAATCTAATCTATTCCTCAACTCCAAATAAATCTTCTTCTGAATCCCATTCTATTGCCGAATTCAACACCTAACTCGACAACAAATCAACTTTCAACACATTCCTAACTGAATGCCCAACTCAATCCTCAAATCAACAAGGTTTGCAAAAATACATGCATACAAGAACTCAACTCAGAACAAGTTAGGTAATATCCAATTCAAATCTCACCTCAATCCGCTAATAAATCCCTAACTGAACGGCTGAATAAGGCCCAACCCAACCCTAACTAACCCCAACTCAACTCTCAAATCAACATGGTCTTAAAAACTACATGCGCAAATAAATTCAACTCAAGCTTAACTCTACTTCAACCATCAATTCAACACTCCAATAAATCTTCAATTGAACTGCTCACTAAATCTCAACCCCAGTCTGAAAACTGGATGTAGAACTGAGTGGAGAGTTCTCAACTAAATCTTAGCTCAACCCGCAAATTGAGCCCAACTCAACCCACAACTCAACTGTAAACTCAATGTCAAACTCAATCCACAAACTAGCATATTTAAAACATTGCTTAACGTCGATTGGGTCAATTCATATGAGAGGTATCTGATCCTATTTATGTACAGCTTCGAAAAAATGTTCAATTCACCAAGCTCTGAAACCTCACCAGGTGATAACAACTTGCGTCATGAAAATTAACTGAACTCCCAAATCAATTACTAACTGAATCTTTTAACTCAATATTCAGCTCAACGTCTAACTCAATCGACGAAACTGCCCCAAGCTAATTCTTTGCGCCACTCTTTAACTTCAATTCAACTTAGCTCGAACCAAGTTTCAACCTTCTACTCAACTCCGAAATCATTTCGATTCGAAAGGTACATATATAAAAAATTGTTCAACGTGGTAGTAGCACCACCTGGTTTTACGTCAATTCGTATCTTGCCTTAACCATAGAAACAGATTAGCGAAAACAAAATTACAAATTAGATAGATATTCAGACAAAGACCGAGAAAAGTGGTTTTGGATAAATAAAATGTTTTGTAATTTTTGACATGATTTCAATACTTTGGTCCTTTTGGCCAGAAGTAATTTTAAATCTGACAAATCTTATTTTTGGAATAACAAAATGTTTAGTGGTTTTTAACAGGATTTAAACCGAATTTCAAAAGTCTAGATTAGTTGATCTAAAATATAATGAAAGTATGGGTTTGACGAAATCAATATACAGCAGATGCCTGGCTTCATCAAAGGAGGAAAAAGAATATTAAAATGAGATTAAGGCCTACCTTGAATTAACACAAGTCTGAGATTTTGCTATCAATGATGTGTTCTCAGCATTTCCTTAACAATAGAAACGACTAGCAATAAATGAAACTGAAAAAACAAGTCATTCGCAAAAGAAAGTCATATGTTGGCCACATCTCAATTTTTTATTATGAGATTCAATAATTTACAAAGACAGAAAACAGCTTCAGAACTGTCATGGAATCTGCTTAAGCGACAGTGCCACCGGTCTTTTAAACATTCTGACGCGTTGCGCTCTTTTCTCCTTTTGGTTTCCGCACTCCCTCAATGTTTAGTATGAATTTTCATTTTTACTTAACGATTCAATTTGCCATTTTTCCTTTTATTATGTAACTGAAATGGTCATCAACCCGGCCCAATTTCACTCGGAAATTTTCGGTTAGGAGATATTTTTCTAATATTTTCGGTTAGGGGATATGAATAAGCACTTCAAGAGCGTTACTTTTTACCTGCTTCTGTTTCATGTTTTTGTTTTTCTGGCTCGCTTACATATAGTGCAACTGGATTTGTCTAATCACCTTCAAAAGCGATGGGTGTGAACTGGTTTGATTGTTTTTGAGATCTTCTTTAAACGGCAAAGGTTTGTCTCGGCTTTTGCATTTTATCAATTTTTCAAATTGCGTAAAAATTGCATATTCCTTTTACGAGGGGTTTAAAAAGTTCACAAATTTCTTCGTCTACTTTTTGAAAGATGAGAATACAATTTAGTCGAGAACACAATTTTCTACTTCATTTAGTAGACGTTATGACACTCGTTCGATTATTAACCGTGTAATGTTTTACCCGACCCGCCTCATCGGCCTTAAATATTTATAGTATTTCGGCTACTTTGCCTATACGGTTAAATATGTCACGTTTCGCTAGGTTTACCTAGCGAACAGTTTTTGTACTCTGTTCAGCTGTCTTTCGCAGCAGTGTCCTTGGGCTTACAAATTTCGTCCTGGAATGCTTTTTGATTCGTTTTGTTTGTACCTTCCTTTTGGCCTCTTTGAAGGTTTGGTTTTCGAGGGAATTTAAGAGTTGAAAAAAAGTTTCACCTATTTTTTTACAATAGTTGATTCAATTTATTTAAATTTCCAATTATATTTTCACGAAGTGCGTTTTTTCGATCCACCTAGCCTTGACAGCCTCACCCGTTTCGTAAGCTTCTTTGTCCTCAAGTTGGTATATTTTGTGTTCAAATACATTATACGTACAATTCTTGTTAGAAGCTTAGTTGTTAGTTGTGATATTTTTAGCAGTAAAACATCCCTTGAAGCCTTACCAAAAAGGCTTATAAAAGCAAGAATCACAATTCGAAAATTGTGTTCTTTACTGAATTTAAGATAAAATTATCTCGAAAAATATATGTTTTATTATTAAAATCAAGTAATCATATATCTCAATACAAACACATTTCAATATTTATCTTCATCTAGAGTATTCAATCAGAATTTCATCTAAATATTGGACATAATGAAAGTTCTGTTTAACAGCACCAAACAGTAAACGCCCACACCAAATTGTATATATGGCTATCATGCGATCTTTATTCTTATGATGTCTACATCTAAAAAAATTTAACCGAAACTAAAAAAATATAAAAATTAAATTCACAGTTCAACACAAAACTATAATATAATCGTAACGTTCGAATAATTTATTTGTATTTTTCATTTTATTACAAAACTTCATTCATTCATTTCTGCAATTTTAATGCTCAAAATCCATAAAACTCAATTTTATGCCAAATTAATCAAATAATTTTGACCGATTCGCTAAATCATTTTGGCTGTTTCTTATTTTTAATTTTTAATTTATTTTCGCTTATACATACATATACCAAAAACCTCAAATTGATGACAAAACAAACAAAATGGAATATTAAGAAGAAGACATAAACCGACAGAAACACGGTTGAATGAATATTTATTTTGAAATTAAAAAAACCGTTAATAAATTATGAATATTTTTTTGGTTTTTCGTATAATTTAAATTTTTGATAAATATCTTCCAAATTTTCTTACCTGCTTTCGTAATATATGTAAATACGCGAAAAGAAATTTACAATATTGTAAAAATACTCTTCAATTAATTTTGCTGTCATCCTAATAAATTTTATTTGCAAACATAAAAAAATATAAAATTCATTTTTCTTGGTTGTTGTTAACTATTTAATTCATTAATGGTGTTGCTTTTATATAAAAAAAAATAAATTAAATTTTATAATTGCTGGAATAAATTTTGTTAATAATACCCGGCAATAAAATTTAATACAAAATTGTCATAATTTATTGAGGTTTGCTATTTTTTCTTTGATATTTTCTTGGCATATTGTGGAAACATATTAATAGACCAGGCAGCAATTAGCACAGTGCAATGTAAAAATTCAAATAGATTTGGAAGCAAGTAACCCAAACTAAGATTGTTTTTAGGGTTGGATCAATTTTCTTGCCGGTTGCATTAAATCTATTATCAACCTTGTATCCTGTCTTAGTGAAATTTCAGCAATTAACAAAATGCCGAAATGGACACAATGCCAAAAAAAGAAATATACGACAAATGGCCGGTTTGGGGATACCATCATATGTATTCCCAAAAATAAAAATCCCAAAACCAGCGCTAGCTAAGCGGCTTTGAGGAGTTTTTTATTTCAGTATGTGAATAATTATTAAAAAACATAAATTTTTCACAAATCCATCAATTTCTATGAACGTTAGAATTTCAATAAAAATCGTCAAAGCGGGGGTTTGGGGCGACAGCTCCATCCTCTAACGTATGAAACAAATCAAAATAATATTTCAAAAATTTGAAAAATTTAAAGTTGCTTATATACCTTCAAATAGCAGCTTGAAGAATTTTTGATTTTTCAAATAGTATACATAAGTACAATAAATTATAAAAAGTAGTTACATTTTGTATTCAATAGTTCTCATATTTTTGAAATATTTGCACAATAAATTTTCCGGTCCACCGAAGTTGCTACTTCCGATTGGCCGATTTTCTTTAAAATTCATTGGGACCTCCCTATTTATAAATAAACTTAAATTTAGTACATACTGGCCGATATGTATGTACGGAATAGTGATCGATGAGATACGGTTATTTGTTCGTGTGGCACACTAGTAGCTGCGAGTGGGAATGGGCTCTTTGTCGTCACCCGAGGATATATTATCCCGGAAAACAATTTACAATTTTAGTAATGTAAAATTACCGATGGTGACTGAAGGACCATGTGGTGTTTGGTCGGACAATCGTTTCCTCAAGTACAATAGAATAACCACGATTTGTCAGACCTTGGGCGGTGCTTATTGACTGAACGAAGACCGATCAGTTACTTAGCGGTTTTTTGTCAATCTAATGATAAATACAAGTCGGACCTCGGCCGGTGTTTTTTGACTCTACGAAGACCGATCGATTATTTAGCGGTTTTTTGTCTGTCAAATGCTAGACACAATTCAGAATCTGTTCGATGTTTATTGAATATATGAAGACCGATGTCAGTCAAATATTAGGCACAAATCAGTCATCGGCCGGTGCTTTTTGACTGCATTAAGATCGATCGGTTATTTAGCGGTTTTTTGTCTCTCAAATGTTAGACACAATTCAGACTCTTTGCAATGTTTGTTGACTGTACGAAGACCGATTGGTTGTTTAGCGGTTTCTTGTCTGTTAAATGCTAGGAACAATTCAGACTTTGTGCGATATTTGTTGACTGGAGGGAGACCGATCGGTTATTTTGCCATATTCACGAAAGAGGTTCCATATTCGGAGCCAATATAATGGTATAAAAAGTAGGATCTTACCCTGATATTGTGTTCTCCGATCAACGGTTGATGGTGGACAATTTAACTAGTGTAAACATATTACATAATTTTATCTTATTTGCTTTAATTTTTTTTGCCTGAAATTGGCTCTTTTTAAAAATTCTTGCACACTCCACGTGACTGCGTCAAATGCTACAGCATTCTCATCATTTAAATAGTTAAACGTATTTCTCAGTAACTCCAAAATATTCAACTGCTCTGCAAACACTAATTTGTTTATATCTGGTGAAAAATTAAAAAAATTTGTCAAAGATTGTAATAAAATTGTAAGTACCTATAATGCATGTTTACCTTTTGAGAATGATGTTTGCCCTGACCATGTGTATTTTGTGATCAAATCATATGAAAAAAGATGTTCAAAAACGCTTTTAATTGTTTTATTTAAAGTTTATTTAAAGTTTTTGATTTAAACTTATATAAATAAACAATCTGAAATTAAATAAAATTTTTAATTATTATGTGTAAAAGATTCAAAACTTTTCGTATTACCATTTGATCCATATAATTTTTCACGGATAATTTGCCGTTTAATTTTATTAAATTTTCTATATTATTTATTGGAAGAAGTGGTATAATAAAATTCTGGTCTTGGATTATTGGTGTTTGGGTTTGTTTCGGCAACGATTTAACAATGAGTTGTAGGCATTCCATAATGCTCGCCTGATTTTGCATAATTTTTTTTTGATTATCGATCAATGTATTAGTATCCGATTGAATTTCTTTTATTGAACTTCTATTTTTTCTTATTTTTTCCTGTAAGTCTCTAATTTGTTTTATTGTTTTTTCCAATTTAACGTTGATATTTGAGATTTTCGTATTGCCAGCTGATATATAATTTTCATTGAGACATTCATTTTGGAAATTGTCATACACTGTTGCAGCAGGAAATGAATTGTGTATATTTTCATTATTAGTGTGTGCATCATTTACGTCTTCAATGAAACAGTGTGCCCTAAAGACTGGAGTGCCCTCGTTTTGGATGTTATGGTCTGCTGTTAATGAAAATGTGTCTTGTCTATTATGCGTAATGAGTTCTGCTATATGAGTGTTTTCCTTTATGGGTATCGCATGGTTGAATCGTGTTAAAGGTGGGAGTAGGGGTGGAAGTTCTTCAATTGCTAAAATTTCTATGTTTGTGGAATTATTTTCCTTATTGGCGTTTTCACCAGCTGTTGGTGGTTCGTCGAACTGATTATTAAAATTTTCTGCGAAAAATTTTTTTTTTGGATTAAATGCTGCATACTCTTCGCATTCCGAGTTGGAAAAATTAGAAAAATATAATTCTTTAGCTTTGGCTTCGCTAAAATTCGGAATATTTCCTTTTAAAATTTTGCAAGCAAACTTCGTCCAATCCTCGCTTTGATTTGATTGTTTTTTTATGGCCTTTCTGTAATTTGTCGGCCATGCAACTTTACCGCCCTCAATCCATTTTGAGCATACGACAGAAACCTCTTTAACCCCTTCTTAATTTACAGTTTCAACGACAGAAAACATTATTTAGCTAAAAGAAATGAAAGAAAAGAAAAGAATTAAAAAAATAATCAAATAACCTTATAATACTTATACTTTATTGTAAAAAATGTAATATTGGAAAGAAAACGTAAAAGTTGTCTTGCTCATTTTTCATTGCGAATAATTTAATTTTTATATCATCCACTCTCCATCTTTTCATTACTTCTCCGGTAGTTGTAACAGTTTTATATATATACATCAAATTTACTGGACGCAACTGGTAACTCATAGAAATTCTGTAGCTCCGTAATTGATTTACCACACAGAAACATTGTTCCATTAAATCTTTCTGCATATTCAAATCTGACAATTTCATTCGATTGTGTAAAAACCCATCTATTTCTTTCACTGTTATCAATTTCAGTTTCTTCTAAAATAATTTTGTGATATACTATTTTGCGGTTTATTATTTTTCTACTTTTACAAATTGGGTATATCTCATTTGATTTATCATTTTGATGGAATTCAACATTGTTTAGTTCAGCAATTCTATTACATAATTGTTCAAGGGGTTGATTCGGTTTTCTTAGCAAGCATTTTATTTTATACATAAAGCTTTCAAAAGGAAAAGCTAAAAAACAGTCCAAGTGGCCAAATTCTTTAACGTCTTCCGACAAGTGCGACAAACAGTGCATATTGTAGGTTAAATGGTGTTTTCCATAAAGCAGGCTCACTCCTTGGATAAAATGTTTGAAAATTTCATTCGCCAGGTTCACCTCATGTTTATAGAGTTCCGGATGGCATAAAATTAAAACTCCGACATGTAAAAATAAAAAGTTATTGTATTTATCTGGTGACAAAATATCCTTTAGTGCAAATGGTCCCGCATATAATAAAAAAGTCCTAAACTCTGTGGCTTTGAAATACCCTAACTCCGATAATGGTCTTATTCTTCTTTGAAAATCAGATGGTTGAGTCTTCGAAATATTACTCATTTTATTTGATATAGCATTGACGCGTGCGGTGTTTAACAAAGTTTTTGGATCGCCAGAAACCCACATTTGCAGCAACTTCCTCATTGTTCCTAAACAAACTAGATGCATATATTCAAGCGGAAACTGTTTTATCATATTAATCGGAAGTTCCTCTAGTATTGAATCAGTCTTGTGGTGTTCTATATTTCTTCTTATTCGAAAGGATTCATCACTTCTCATTTGTGCAAGACTATCGACCGGAAACGACACTCTATTTTTTATAAATTCCCCTTCGACTTCACATTTAAGACATGCAAAATAACCTGTGTGCGATTTGGTTCCCAGAATACTGGAACGCGCGGGAGCATCGCATATAAAAGATCTAATTTTTACGTTAACTTTCCTGTTGTCACTTAAATACCCATCCGATAGAAGAGTTTTGAGTTCATTCACCATTGGCCTCAGATATTGGTTAAAATCATTTGGCTTATTATAGCCATGATACACACCAACTACGAATATTTTACTAGTTTTAAAATTCCAAGCTTTTGCTAATATTGGCCAGAAACAACTTTGGTTACTTTTTGTTATCGGTACTCCATCAATGTTAATATCTAAAATAATTTCCGTTGAATTAGCAGTACGTAAAAGCGTGTCAAATGCACTTGCAAATCCAATATGCACATATTTGCCTGAGGGACAATCTAAAACAACTCTAGTTGAAGGAGTTTTTAAAAGAGTCCTGCTATCAACTGGCACGCAAAATCCCATTGATTTTTTTAAAAAGTCTAAAAGCTCATTTAAAGCATTTGCTTTTATATTGTACTTCACAGACCAAGCTCGTAAGAATTCTAAAATTGTTGGTACCTTATTTGTGACATCTTCATCTTCTTCCAAATCCGATAACGTGGCTTGATCATTTTCAAAATCTTCATGATTTTTATTGGAAAACCCGCTTTCAACTAAATTGCATTCTGTTTTTTTCTGAATAATTTCGCTATGAGATGAGTGAGCATATTCTGTACTATTAACTATCGATGACCGATTATGTGAATTATTATCTTTGCATGGCTTTGAATTATTAATTCGCTTCAAAGCACAAAGACGTCTTTTAACGGATTGTGTTGATAGATGTTGCAGCATTTTATACTTAGGCATTATAATGCTAGTAATAAAAAATATTTGCATATAAATAATTAGAAACAAATTAATTATTATTATTCATAAATTGAAAAATCAATAAAACAACTATATCCCTGTACTTAACAAAATATACTTAATATTTCTAAAAATTAATAAAAAAATCTAAAAAATAAAAAAATTATAATTGTAAATTTAAAAAATCGACAAAAAATTAAATATTTCATTATTGACATTATTTAATAATTAGTTCAACCACACAAACGGACACACACACTTTCAGACATCCATATTACATTTCATCATAGAACTTTTGGTTAGGACTGTCAAAAACATAAAGAATAAACAGAAATCGGCGATTCCCCTCAATATACTCGTACATGTGCACACCAAATACATCAAACAGTTAGCATATATGTACATATATATTTTTTTATTCGTTGTGTTTTATTGGAATAAATATAATTTTAATTATTTTTAGTATTTTCTAAAATAATATTGTTTTCTAATTGCGAAAGCAAGAAATGCATTAAGTCTTACCTTTATAAGATATTGTTGCACTTATGTAAATAAAAATCAAATTTTTCACAACACAAACTTTTTTTCACTACAAAAAACCACTTCCGTCCTCAGATGAAACTACTTTTACTTATTGTGTAACTGATCCTAATGAAATTTATGTTTATGAGTTCATTTCATTTCGTTGAATTCGTCTATCTTCGGATTTTTTTGTCCTTAGTTTTTTTACATCGTGTTTTACAATTTGTAACTGAGTAACCGACAAAAAACTGATGTATCACCGTACATTTTGTTCACATATTTTAATTCTTTCGGCAGACTTTTTGCAGTCATTAAACCGTAAAATATAAGTACAAATTATTTCGGGCTAATATTCGTGTGCGCTTATTATTTTCTTTTTCTGCATTTTTAAAATCGGATAGGTTTCGTTACAATCGGTTGCTGTCGTCATTCATTTTTTTTCTGATAGTCGGTTCGTGTAAGTTTTTTATTTGATTTTCAGATTCGGGATAGTCTTCGTGTATATATTTCACTTTTTTGCTTTAATTTTATAACCGACTTTTTACGGTCACCAAACCATAAATCCTGTTACGGTTTTAAATTGTTTGTCGGGTATTGTTGCCCGAGTACTTAAACTCTACACATTAAGATTAAGATTGATTAATTTCAAACTGGTGAATGAAAAACTGTAAAAAACAACTTAAATAAAAAGAAACTTCTGTGTTTTGGCCACACCTTAATTTGTTTGATGTAGTGTGAAGTGGAGGCTACAGTAAATATTTTTTCCCAATTTTCCTTATAAAAACTATACTTATCAGGATTTTTCGATCTTGAGACTATTTTTTAGTCTTTTGCCTATCAAATGAGCGCATAGACGTTAAAATCTTACAAATAAGTGTGTCATTCGCCGAGGTTTACCGCTACAATTAGTGTTACCAAATGTGTTTTTTCTACGGAGTAAAAATAAAGTAAACAGAATTTGAGTGATATTCTTAATTAAAATTAATTTATTCATCTGATACTTCAGTCAAACATAAAAAAACAATCTTGTGGACATCAGAACCTTTACTAATGATATATTTATTAAAATCAACGTTAAACGTGAAGTAACCTTTTTTGTACCTCTTGTCGTTTTTCTTTGCTCGGGTAATTATAAAACAGTGCGGCTTCTGAAAACAAAGTAGGTAATCATTGTTTTATTAAATAATTAAAATCGAAATAAGTTATTTCATACAAATAATCCTTATTTTCACCCCACGTCATGAATGCTTGCTTAGTTTCTTACTTCTTTAATTCCGCCAGTTCGAGAGATATTGCGTCTGTTTACGTTTACCCCACGCCTATAGGCATTTTGCTTCACTTCCCTTATTACTTTTTCTAAATAAAATCCTGGAAATGAACGGTTTAATTTTAACGTATTCTGCAGATAGAGATTTCCATTATAATTTTTAAATTAAATCTATATTTTCCAGAATATTTTAAAATTAAATTTTACTTTTCAGGAGCTGCTGGCAAAGGAAGTTTAAATAATAAAATATTCTGGTAAATGGAGATTTAATTTTGCTCATCTCGGCCTTTTGTCCGGATATGTACTTTTTCTATTTCTGCAAGTATTTTTAATATAGGTCAAACATCACAAATTATGATCAAAAACGGTCGAAAAGAGTCAAAAACTGTCGAAAAGTGTCAAAAACTCTGCCAATTGATGTACAGTTCTTCCCCTGAAAAATTCCGATGTATCTTTCTTTGGAGAACATTCCTCTTCGCTTAATTGACTCTAAGTAATTTATCCTGACCATTCCAACCGTACTGCTGTTGAGTCATTTAGGCATTAAAACCAAGTTTCAAAGGTGATTTTACTAAACAAAACATATAAATATTTATTTAGATTTAAAAATATTTTCTTTCTACGGAAAAAATAAAACATACATACAGCAAGTTGACTCGAAAATCAGAGAAATTTTTTTTTCTCATTTCTGTTTTCACGGAACGAGACGGAACTTTCTTACGAAAAGAAATTTGCTGTCCGAGGCTTCAGGGATATTCGATACAATGGGATGGTTGTCGCCCGTAACAGTCAGAATAAAGATTTTATTCCAGAGTCTGTGGTTGCTGAAGCTCGACTGGGACGACCAACTTCCTGCTGATGTCAAAACCCATCGGGCAAGCATCCATAGTTAATTGAATATGCTGGAAGAGTTGACCATACCAAGGTGGTTAAACTCAGCTACAACATTGCAGTTGTGTGGTTTTGCTGATGCATCAAATGCAGCGTATGCCGCTGTCCTGTACGCCCGCACTATAAACTCTGAAGGAAAAGTACTAATGAACATCGTTTCGGCGAAAACCAAGGTCGCACCAATAAAGTACATTACAACTGCGACGCTAGAGTTATGTGCGGCCCTTCTACTCACCAGAATGCTAACACTGGTCATCAAATCGCTGGAGCTCGCAACGCCTCCAAAGGTATCCCTATGGTCTGATTCCACCACCGTCCTTGCTTGGCTGGCAAAACCACCTAGTAAAGGAAATATATTTGTACTTAACCGAGTTACCGAGATATTAGATTCTACAAATGTTCAGCAATGGTCTTATGTTCCATCCAGAGAAAAACCGGCGGACTGCGCCTCCCGTGGAGTGCTTCCTGATAAACTTCTTCAAGATTTGAGGTGGTGGCAGCGACCAGACTGGCTGTGACACGAACCAATTCAACCTCCAAAGCTCCGAAAAAAACAGAAGAAGGCGAGGGTGAAGCAACAACTAATTTTACCAAGGTGGAACCGGTAGACTTCAAAACTAAAGAAAACTCCGTAATCTCGGAATTTATTGAAAAGTTTTCAAGTGTCAACAAGTCAATTCGGATTTTTGCCTGGTTAAATCGGGCCAAGCACAATTTTCGCAATTTCAAAGCTCGAGATGTCGGTCCTTTAACAGTCGCAGATTTGTACGAGTCATACAAAATGATAGTGAAAGACGCACAATTTTTAAACTTCCCTGCCGAAATTAGCAACCTGCGCAATAACCTACCTTTGAACAAAGCGAGTACTATTTCATCACTATCCCCATTCCTAGACAACGGTGGAAGTTTACAAGTGGGTGGACGGCTAGAATATGCAAAGGAACAATACGATCTAAAACATCCGATAATCTTGTGTGGCAGTCAACGTATAGCACATAAACTAGTCCAAGAAGCACACTACAAGCATTTATATGCAGGACCAACCTTTTTAACGTCAATTATCAGGCAACAGTACACCATAATCCGATGCAAAAATTTAGTCCGACGAGTGATACACGACTGCATAAAATGCTTCCTGCAGAAGAAAGTTACACAAGAGCAACTAATGGGACAATTACCACCACCACGAGTCAATCTAATCAGGGCATTTTTGCAAACAAGCGTAGATTATGCTGGCCCATACACAATCAAAACCAACAAGGCACGGAAGTTCTCTACTTATAAAGGTTATCTCGTAATATTCACATGTATGGCAACCAAGGCTATACATCTCGAATTGGCTACCGACATGATACAGATACGTTTCTTGCAGCATTTAAACGGTTCCAGAACCGCCGAGGAATTTGCACGGATGTATATAGCGACAACGGAACCAATTTTGTAGATGCCGCAAACGAATTAAGAAACTTTCAATAACTTTTAGCACGGGAAAAAGAGCAAATTACCAACTGAGGTGTGAGGCAGCAGTAAAGTCTGTCAAATTCCACTTGCGACGTGTGCGCGGCCAAGCTACGCCGAGATATGAGGAGTTAAATACACTTTTGACCCAAATTGAAGCTCTGCTTATTTTTCGACCTCTATGCGAATCACTAGAAGAACTAGTACCAGAGCCAGATATCACACACTTAAAAATCAACCGCTTGTCCCGTTGGCAGATGACACAACAAATGTTCCAGCATTTCGCTAGAAGGTGGCAGGCGGAATATCTCACTTCCTTAAATCGGTTGTCAAAGTGGCGATTGAAACACAACAATATTAAAGTTGGCGACTTAGTTGTTTTAAAGGACGACAATATTCCACCAGGGCAATGGGCACTGGGTCGCATTACTGACATACATCCTGGCCGAGATGAAATCGTTCGTGTGGTCACAATCAAAACATCAAGAGGACAATTCAAACACCCAATCACAAAAATTTGTCTGCTTCCAATAATTGACTCGTCTAATTCGTCAACGGCGGCGGCATGTCTGGAATTATAATAATTTGTGATTATTATGAAGAAACCTGTCCAACTTACCTCATCTAAATCGTCAATCAAAAAATCTAACCAAATACCCGATTATTGTTTTGGTAGATTTAACATTACTGATTGATTAATGAAGCGATCTACTTTAACGATAATGAAATAATTTGTAATTTGTATAACAGCTGATCTTACTGTCATCTATGATTGAATAGTTAAACAATTGTTTATTCAGCTCTTTTAATTATTTAATATTGCCGCGGTTTTTCCGTATTTGCCACCTTTAGTTTTATGACAAAAAAAGAAGCGAATTTTTTCTCGTCTCACTTTTTTACCAACAATAGAGTTGCAAACATCATATTATTCAAGTAATAAGAAATTGTGCTCTCATTTTGTTTTCCAAATAATAAACTGAATAATCAATTCTATTAAAAATCATTGTGGAAATTAATTAATACATTATAATATTAAATTAAAACAAAGTTGTGTTTATGTTTATATTAAAGTGGAATTACAATCTATACATTTTTATTTGGTCCTATACATTATCTATACATTTTCATTAAGCCTCACTATCGCTCAGACTACAAATTTCACTTTCGTATTACAATGACTCGTTTTCTTCACTTGTTATACAATATATTATTTTTCAATGCTTAAATGGATTTGGCAATTCATTGACCAAATCTCTAAAAAACATTATGCAGGTCCCTGTTGGTGCGAAGGGCTGTTATACCGTAGTTTTGATTCAAACGTATATTATAATTATGAATGTCTCTAGCTAGGAGGAGCAGTGGAGATCATGCTCTTATAATTAAGATGCGATTTGATGTACGCAAAATAGAATAATTTGCACAGCTTCAGAAATAATACAGTTGTAAATGGTTTTGTGCAATTTATTAGTTTGTATCGACCAAATTTCGTTTTGAATCACTGACCAACCCTAGGTACTTGAAAAAAGATACGTCTTGAAGGTTACCATTGTGAAAACTAAAATAATGTGACAAAACCACCTTTGGTTTATTTTCAAAATTTGTGTGGTATATTGCATATGGTTTATGGTGCCATTTAAATTGCTACTACTATACAATTTGGCTGCATCATCAGCGAAAAACTGTATTTTACAAAACAGGTCCAAACTAGAAATATCATTATGTATGAATGTTACTGACAGTTAGTTGTACACTGACTGCCATCACTTAAGTAGCTTTGTAGAATAGACAAAGATTGTTTGTTGAGTTGGAGTAGTTTGAGTTTTATTAATAATCTTCCTACCACTTCAAACCATAACATATTTTAAGCAACCGGCCTTAATTTTCTGCAATTTTCCTTATCAAATACAAAGGAAAGCAGCTTTACATTAAAAAATCCCGCCTATTACTTTATACTTTACCCGTCTTTTATCATAAATTTCGAGGTCATGGAAAGGGTCCGGATAGAAAGGCAATATACAAAAAGACTCAGCACCATAGTAGCCACTACTTTTTGAAGGGTGAAAACTAAAATTGCAAGGAGATAAATTTTCCGCATTTGTACACCTCGCTTCATAAATCCATCCCATACATTTTTTACTTATGTAAATACATCATTTAACCTAATATTTCATTGAACTAAACGAAGGTTTTATCGGATGTTGTTCAAGTACCGCATAAATTGAAATTACCTTAAATTACCTTCAAGGCTAACAATAATACGATTTTTTATCGAACGGCTAGTAAATTTTAATCATTACAGTTATAAAATCACTATTTTGCTATAATAGATGGTATAGTTCATTCCAATTATAAGAAAATTATTAACATTTTAACATCAGCACAAAATTCATAACCAGTAACTTATAATCATTTATTCATGTGCCTCTTTTATCGTTTCAATATAATATGTTTAGGTAGATAGATAAATAAATACCAACAACAACAACAAAACATTATTGAAAAAAAAATAAAAATCAATTCTAATTTTCTTAAATCAGCATAAAAATATCAATAATTACTTAAATACATTTCCTGGTTAATGTTTTGTGTTGTTGTTGTTATGCTGTTGTTTTGCAGATATGTATAAAATACAATTTCAGTTACGTTTTAGCAAATTATGGTTTAGGTTTTATGATGTTATGACATTTTAGCAAATATAACACAAATATTCAGTAATAATACATTTTTTTTTTTGCAATACTACAAAGTTAAAGAGAAACAGAAAGTTTCTTATAAACCATTTTATACCACTCACAATCTATACGCAACATTAGAAGAAATTTGTAGTTACAAACGAAAAAACATATTTGTGGGCGGAAAAGTGTTCGTGCGTATCAAATTTAATTTTTTTTTTTTTTTCTTTGGGTTTTATTTTTCGTAATTTATCAAAACATAAAAACTATACAAAACAAAAATTTAATAAGTAGTATTATTAATAATAATAGTAATTTTGATTGATATTTTGCAATTAATTTAATTTTCTACTCACAATTCTGTGTGATAATTAATTAAAGTAGAAAAGATATTTTAATTTTTTTAGTTTTTATTGCAAAGAAACAAACTACATACATATATAAAATTAAGTATCACTCACTAGGCTATGTCTATTTTGTATTGTTATTACATAAATCTTATCTGTTGTATATTATATATTATGCATATAATTTAAATTTATACTTACAAATTTTTTTTTGTTTATTAGGTACGAGTTAGATAGGTATGTATAAGAAATAATGTTCACAGAAGTGAAAAATAAAATTTGTGAAATTTTAATTAATTAATGATTTTGTAATTTTTGCCTATAAATTTAAATTATTATTATTTTTTTTTTCTTTTATTTAGAAACATTTTATGTGTTTTGAGGAAGTAAAAATTAATTTAGTTTTTATTTGGCGTTGTTGCTGTTGTGTGTGTACTATTTAAATAACTGCGTTTAATTACATGTAATTTAAAGGTGAAAGATTAAAATTTATAACCTAGAAAGGTTTTAATTTTATGAACATTTTGCTTTAAATGTATGACTATTTGAATTTACAATTTTACGCAAAAAACATAACTTTCTTAAGGCAATAGCTCATGCTTGTTTGTTAGGGCAATGAATGAATTCTGAATTAAAATGGTGAAAGCTTATACTCGTTTTGTATTTGTGTTTAAATGTGTGTCATATTTAAATGAAACATTTTTTTCCTTTTCGATTTTTTGTGTTTTTACTGTGTGATTAAGAGCTGAAATCTTGGTATTGATTTTCCCAATATCAATATTGTAGTTCAATAAGATTTTCAATTTTTCTGTAAATAATCTGTTGTTATTTTTGATTTGATGATTTGATTTGATTTGGGTTGTACGACTAAGCCTTTAGCAAGATCTCCCAGATGACGCCGAGCCCACCGTACACCCTTTTTACATTGACTTGGAAGGATTGGATAGGATTATTAGTATAGCATTGAGTTCGACCCGGTTACAGACACCTTGACGGTCAACAGTTAGTAGTATAACAATTATTAATAATAATAATAATAATAATAATAATTTGTTGTCACAGGACGGCATAATTTCTATCTACAAGTTCTTATTTCCTTAAGACCGGTAACTTTGCTTTTTTTTCCTTCAGTCCTGAAATTTCAACTTTGTATTATTGTTGTAATTTATTCTGACAGAATTACCTAATCTATTGCTAATTTCCTGAGGTCCAACATGTCATCATCTTAATCACTATTTATTTTAATAAGGTTAAATATGTTTCTCAGCAATCCTCGGTTAGTTACTTCCTACCCTAAGTTATACTAAATAAATAAATAATCATCTAGTAACAATCCTGTCCAGGAGCAGGAAAAATCTATTAATAATATTTTATTTAATCCATCCAGACACTTGCATGCTCCATCAAGTTTGATCATTTCCTATATAAATAACTAAATTAAACTAAATTAGTCTCAATTCGCTACTTAACTTTTTGGAGAGTAATAGATTCTGCAATATACCTGAAACAGTTCAAACTTTGAACCCAATTAGCATGTTATGAATAGTCCACCCTTCCCATATTAGAACACAACCAACTACAAATTTGTTCCCATCCGAAAACGCCCGCAACCACCATCTCTCCCACCTTGACGTTACAACCGCAAACCCTTCGTCAATTATAAATTATAACAAATAAACTATACATATATGTATTCAATTATTTATTTACTATGTCAATCCATTTATATCTATTTATTTTACCTCTACTTAACTTAAATAAAATTAACTACATTTGTTTAGCAGTTGATTAATTAATAAATTACCCATTAGTTCCTTGCTTGACATCGCTCTGATGTACGTAAGCGATGAATATTTGATAAAAGTTGTAATATCCAACCTACATTACTTTAGCTATCTCTTCTTCCGAAATTTCATCTTCAAGAAGCTCACTTGAATCTGATTCTTCGCATTGGTAAATCCCTTCAGCTGCTTTCCGTAAATCAACTCGAGAGGATAAGAGAGGTTCCCATTCATTATGCGATCTGTTGAGATAATTTAAATCCTGGTGTAACGAATCATGCCAGGTAAAACATGGTCGTCCTAGTTTCCTAGGACCAGCACTGTACGTGAAGGCTGCCTTGAGTATATGGATAGACGGACGGCGGTACACATGTCCCCAATAATTGATCCGCTGGAACTTAATGCGCTTTGTTATTCTTTTACCGTTCAAAATTTCTTTAATTTTCCTTGCTCCGAGGGTGGATTTATCTTTACTAAATTCCAGTAATCTTCTCAAGAAAAAGAGCTCATATTTCCTTAATCTCTTCCGATTTGCAAGTGTAAGGGCGGTGGTTTTCAATCCATAGATCATCATGGGAACTATGACAATATTATACATCGTGATGGCTATCTTAGAAGATACTTTATTTCTTTTAATGAAAGATTGCATTAGTTTCGTGACCCCGAGCGCTTGGCGATACCGGGTCCGGATAGTGAGGGGCCTACTAAGCCTAGTTGTAAAGTAGGTGCCCAAGTATCGTAATGTTTTCACTGAGGTGAAAGTAATTCCACCCATTCTGACATCGGATCGGATGGGTATTAAGGAGTCTGGATTTCTAATTAGTACAGTGCATTTATTTGGATTCACTGTTAGTCCGGCAATCTCTAATCCAGCGATCAACTCAATCAGAATGGCTTCTAAGCGTGCAGGGTCTCGAGTGACAATTAAAATGTCATCAGCATATGCTAGAATTAAAGTAAGCTGCAATGTCCCTCCTTGATTTAAACATAATTCTGGATACTGATCGGCAACAGTTGCCAATACTTCATTAAAAATGAAATTAAAAAGTCTTGGTGATAGAGGACAGCCCTGTTTTACTCCTTTGTTCTTTTTAACTCTAGCTGTACAGGTGTTAAACCACTTGATGGAGGTTTTCTCCCAGAAACAAGCCTTTATGATGCGGTTTACCAGATAATGAGGCACATATTGTTGAAGACATTCGATTACGACCTTTAGATTGACTGTGTCAAATGCTTTTGCTAAGTCAATAGAAAAGGTAAAAGTTTCATTCCCGGAGCGCCATTCTTCATCCAGTACTCAACGAACGACAAACATGTGATCATCAGTTGAGCGATTGGCCAAAAACGCAGCTTGGTATGAAGGCGGTAATTCGAGATGATCATCCAACTTTTCAAGAAGAAGCTTGGCATAGATCTTGTATCCTACATTGCATAGGGTTATGCGTCGGAAATCACTGGTTTGACGAGGGTTCTTGTTCTTAGGAATTGGAACCTGAATGGTCTCCAGCCACTCGGTTAGTGGGTCATTGTTTTTCCATGCAGTTTCTATGACTTTATGAAGCGCTTCAACAATATTGTTGGGTGCATATTTAAATAATTTAATGGGAATTTGATCCGGGCCCAGGGCAGTGCCTGGGCGGATGAAATTCAGGACTGACTGAATGTCTTCCTTATTTGGAGGAGGACCTAGAGAAAAGTAGTCCTGTTCCTCTATAAGGCTCGGCCAGGATCCTTCAATGGTAGAAAGTTTATTAACCCAGGAGGAAATTGGTATGTAATTTCCGCGAAAGGAAGAGCAATCTCGTTTGAAAATCTTAAAATATGAATAAGTTCTACGAAGACGTTCTGGAGGAGAATAGTAAGTCAAACGACTAAAAAATTGTTTGCATTTAGAAGATTTGTGCCTGGAATAGGCATCAGACAAACGTTTCCTGGCACTTTGTAGACGCAATCGAGAGCTCATCTCCTGTGGATGAGCATGTTTGTGAAATTGGGCCTGTTTAAAGAGCGCCAATGCTTTCCTACGCTTAGGCGTCAGGGGCGTCTTGGTGGTGAGTAACTGTTGGGAGCTTTCCTTGATGCAAGTAGTTATCAAATGCCATAGATTACAATCATTTATATCTGAAACTGCTTGTGCAAATGATTTTGCTAAAACTGAGTGATATTGTTTGTGTATCTTTACTCCTTGCAGTAACGAGAGATTCAAAGATTTGAATGAATAGGTCATAGGTGGCCCTGCAGAGATCAGAACTGGCTTAACATTAGTAGGACAGGCAAGCGACCGCACTTTTCGCATGGTGCACACAATCCATATTAAACGATGATCGCTTAGTGACGGGTAAAAACAGGCTGCTTTCAACGACTTAACATAAATAACCCGATTGCTTTTACGGGTTAAAATATAGTCCAACTGGGAATACAGTCGACCATCAGTCCAGGTCATAAGTTTTCGCCGACGTCCATGAAGGGTGTGATTAAAAAGTTGAGTCGACCGAGTTAGTAGTTCTAGAGAAACTCCATTCTCATTCTTCGACTGCAAATCATCTTCTTTTAGATGAGCATTAAAATCTCCAAATAAGACGATATCGATCTGTTGCGTGCAACGATCAATTATCGAAAGTAACTTTGAGAATATCTTTGTGGAAAGACGACGATTGTATTGGGAAGTGTGAGGTGGAACATAAACGGATATGGCAATGATCCTCCTATTCTCAATTCTGCCGTTCAGAGTAATTATGGCACCAAAATATTTTCGAATTCCCATGGTCCGAATGAAGGTATGCCTTTTTATCAAAATTTCCACTCCACGTCTTTTTGTCTTGGGATCGTTTGTAAGGTGCCAAATGTAATTTTTTGAAGAACAGGTTCCAGAGGGCATATTTGTTTCTGAGACACTACATATATGGACATTATTTTCTAATAAAATTCTGTCAATGGCGTCACGTTTCTGGGAGTTATTAAGGCCTCGAACATTCCAAGTTCCAAGGCAGAATGATTTGACGGGAAGGTCCAGGATTGGTGACTCAATTAACTGTGATTCCTCAATTAGTGTATAAGGATTGTCAGTGGTGGAAATTTTCCGGTGGACATTCTCTGCTATGTTAGGCAAATCGGAATATTTTGCCGTGTTAGCAAGCAATGGGGTATGTTCCTGTTGGAACATTAAGCTGTCATAATGTGACCCCGTATATAGCAAATTAATTTCAGTGTTATATGTTCCCATGGTCGGTGTAAAAGTGATTTGATGTTTGACATAATAAATATTTATTTTTAGTTTTTTCAAATTAGACACGGCCGAAAGACATTCGGCGCCACCCCAAAATCCAGTCTGCTGAAGGTCGGATAGATATCTTAATATTAATTGATTTCCAGTGTGATTCAAAATTTCCCTGGGATTATAGATCTGATGACATGCATTCAATATTGTGTGAGAATAATCATCAAGATTACCGCGTATAAAGCGGACAATTTCAGCTCGCAGATCACTTGCTGAACAGGTTGAAGAATGAGAATCTTGTAGTTGCAGCTGATGGATGATTGCATTGAAAAGGCAATTTCCATCACTTGGTATTTTGTGTACTTCCATGCCTAACAGTAAATACTGAGTGTGCAATGTATAATACAATATTGCCAATTTACCGATTTATTTAACTTAACTTACCTTTCAATTTTCTAGTTATTAATTCCAGCTATTCCACTACAATTGTAAATTCTAAATTCTTAACTCAATAGCATACTAAATAATTTAATTTATGAATTATTTTAATTTTAATTTTAATTTTAATTCTATTTCATCACAACTCACTACATTTCATATAACCCTACATTTCAAATAAATTCTACACTCTATATTTCAAAATAAATTCTTTTAACACATAGACAACTAGTTTAATAATTAGTTAGCCATTTTTTTATTTATGTACTTAATTATTCCTTTATTAAATTCAATACCCTTTGTTATATCCACTCTGTTATCTTTTAATCACTAAACACCGTAACTCTATAGTTTTGCTCTAATAATTAATAAATTATCTAATTTTTGTTTTATCTTTTATATTTTCTTTCATCACACATCACCAATAGTTTCATTACATCAAGGCTTCTTTTAACATATAGAGACAGACTTCTTAATACTTAGTTAGACGTTTTTTTTTTTATAAATTTTTTATAAATTATTCATTTCCAAATCAATGCGTTTTATTATATTCCAATTACTCGTCATATACCCTTTATATACATGTATACCAATAATAATGACAATATATGTTGTATTACATATACACCCATGCAATAGAGTTTAAAAATATTCACAATATTATTAATAACAAAACAAACAATCACAAACAAAATAAAATATAAATAAATCAACAGCGCACACACCTATACTCATTCCCTTCCATTTCAACATTGCACCAACCATAAACCTGTCCCCTTCCAGTTTTATCTTATTCACGTCAACATTTATCATTGAACATACACATGCATTTCCTGTATAATGCATTTGCTCTATGAGATACATCAAAACCAACAAAAATGTTTATACAAGCCGTCTCGTTCCCTCCTTACACAGATCCTATCAAAAAAATGTTCACTATATTTATTATGAATGTATCACCTATACTTATCTGTTTTCTGTATATATACTTTCTGATTTATTTATATGCATCACTAATACTACGCCTTAACGTACTTTTTTATGCCTTAAGTGTTTGTACTGTTTGGCTTGTATAAACATTTTTGTTGGTTTTGGATACATACAATTTAATTTACGACACACACTATCATTACTGAATAAACACCAAAACTTATCCATGATTGCTATCTATTTAATAATTTCCCCTCCTCACACAAACATATACACACCGCTTACCTGGCTAACGGATACGTATAGTACCGTTATGTATATTTTAAACCAGAATTATCCTGTATTTTTGTTTAAATAATTACGGCGTTTATTTGCACATAAAGAACACGTTTTCACAAGAGTTAAAATAAAATAATCCCAATAATAAGGCTAAATTCACTAATAAACTACTTTACACTATTTCACTAGCACCACACTAAACTAATCACCGTACATGTTTTAACGGTCTTATGCACACGGAAACACTCCGAGGAAATTTAGAGTTTTAGAAATTTATCACTAAAATAAATTCAGACCATATTATTTAATTTAATTAAATTAATTTAAATACATTAAACAACATTTCAATCTATTTAATTCTAAATTTATTTTATTTGACAGAGGAAACAAAAACACGTCTTCCTCCTTCGACTGTCATTCGACCACCTACTGTTAAATAGTTCTGAAAATAATCTGTTGTTATATTTAAAAAAAGCTACACACCGGAGCAACTAACAACTGGTAGTTAATAAGAAACATACCACAAACTACCATTAGGATTACTCAGTAATGTAAAGACAATTTCGCTGCAGACAAATCGCCATTTCAGCTGGAAATTACTGTTACATTTTACGTAAAAATGTAGCAGCAAATTTTACTTTTGGACGATATGAGCATTCGAAGACGAGTAGTCACAGGAACTGGTGACCATAAAGATGTTAGTGTTTTGTGAAGATACTCGGCTTTTGTATGAAATGAAGATTTGTGAAGAGAAAAATCATATTCACACTATGGTGTCGGCCGAGCAAAATTCGAGACAAAAGCTCTTCTCTTATGTTGGCGATCGGCTGCTTATTTATTTATTTATCTCAAGAAATCAGTTTTGACATTAACATTTATCATTTCATATAAAATTATTCCTCTGCGTTATTTAATGATTTTTCTAATCTATTCATGGGTTGTTATGGTCATAATTGGAGGTATCATGTTCTGGTGCCAAAAATCGTTGATTGCGCAATGTCCTACTTGGAAAAGGAATGATAGATGTAATCCAAACAATCCTGTCAAAAATAACCAACAATTTGGTTGGTCCAAGCCACTTTCTTCGCCGTTTTGAAGAGGCAGTAGTCCGAAAAAGAAAAAAAAAATGTTCGACTATCTGTCTGTCTGTACCCGTGGTATCTCAAAAACGGCTTGCACGGAGAATTGAAAAGCTTTAGGAACCTATACGTCAAAAGGGTCAGGTTTACCATAAAAATTTACGAAATCGCATCACATTAAAAGTAAAAATTATAAAGTATAAAGTTTAAATTCTAAAGTATAAATATAAAGTATAAAGTATAAAGTATAAAGTATAAAGTATAAAGTATAAAGTATAAAGTATAAAGTATAAAGTATAAAGTATAAAGTATAAAGTATAAAGTATAAAGTATAAAGTATAAAGTAAGTTAAAGTATAAAGTTAAAGTATAAAGTATAAAGTATAAAGTATAAAGTATAAAGTATAAAGTATAAAGTATAAAGTATAAAGTATAAAGTATAAAGTATAAAGTATAAAGTATAAAGTATAAAGTATAAAGTATAAAGTATAAAGTATAAAGTATAAAGTATAAAGTATAAAGTATAAAGTATAAAGTATAAAGTATAAAGTATAAAGTATAAAGTATAAAGTATAAAGTATAAAGTATAAAGTATAAAGTATAAAGTATAAAGTATAAAGTATAAAGTATAAAGTATAAAGTATAAAGTATAAAGTATAAAGTATAAAGTATAAAGTATAAAGTATAAAGTATAAAGTATAAAGTATAAAGTATAAAGTATAAAGTATAAAGTATAAAGTATAAAGTATAAAGTATAAAGTATAAAGTATAAAAGTATAAAGTATAAAGTATAAAGTATAAAGTATAAAGTATAAAGTATAAAGTATAAAGTATAAAGTATAAAGTATAAAGTATAAAGTATAAAGTATAAAGTATAAAGTATAAAGTATAAAGTATAAAGTATAAAGTATAAGTATAAGTATAAATAAGTATAAAGTATAAAGTATAAAGTATAAAGTATAAAGTATAAAGTATAAAGTATAAAGTATTAAGTATAAAGTATAAAGTATAAAGTATAAAGTATAAGTATAAAGTATAAAGTATAAAGTATAAAGTATAAAGTATAAAGTATAAAGTATAAAGTATAAAGTATAAAGTATAAAGTATAAAGTATAAAGTATAAAGTATAAAGTATAAAGTATAAAGTATAAAGTATAAAGTATAAAGTATAAAGTATAAAGTATAAAGTATAAAGTATAAAGTATAAAGTATAAAGTATAAAGTATAAAGTATAAAGTATAAAGTATAAAGTATAAAGTATAAAGTATAAAGTATAAAGTATAAAGTATAAAGTATAAAGTATAAAGTATAAAGTATAAAGTATAAAGTATAAAGTATAAAGTATAAAGTATAAAGTATAAAGTATAAAGTATAAAGTATAAAGTATAAAGTATAAAGTATAAAGTATAAAGTATAAAGTATAAAGTATAAAGTATAAAGTATAAAGTATAAAGTATAAAGTATAAAGTATAAAGTATAAAGTATAAAGTATAAAGTATAAAGTATAAAGTATAAAGTATAAAGTATAAAGTATAAAGTATAAAGTATAAAGTATAAAGTATAAAGTATAAAGTATAAAGTATAAAGTATAAAGTATAAAGTATAAAGTATAAAGTATAAAGTATAAAGTATAAAGTATAAAGTATAAAGTATAAAGTATAAAGTATAAAGTATAAAGTATAAAGTATAAAGTATAAAGTATAAAGTATAAAGTATAAAGTATAAAGTATAAAGTATAAAGTATAAAGTATAAAGTATAAAGTATAAAGTATAAAGTATAAAGTATAAAGTATAAAGTATAAAGTATAAAGTATAAAGTATAAAGTATAAAGTATAAAGTATAAAGTATAAAGTATAAAGTATAAAGTATAAAGTATAAAGTATAAAGTATAAAGTATAAAGTATAAAGTATAAAGTATAAAGTATAAAGTATAAAGTATAAAGTATAAAGTATAAAGTATAAAGTATAAAGTATAAAGTATAAAGTATAAAGTATAAAGTATAAAGTATAAAGTATAAAGTATAAAGTATAAAGTATAAAGTATAAAGTATAAAGTATAAAGTATAAAGTATAAAGTATAAAGTATAAAGTATAAAGTATAAAGTATAAAGTATAAAGTATAAAGTATAAAGTATAAAGTATAAAGTATAAAGTATAAAGTATAAAGTATAAAGTATAAAGTATAAAGTATAAAGTATAAAGTATAAAGTATAAAGTATAAAGTATAAAGTATAAAGTATAAAGTATAAAGTATAAAGTATAAAGTATAAAGTATAAAGTATAAAGTATAAAGTATAAAGTATAAAGTATAAAGTATAAAGTATAAAGTATAAAGTATAAAGTATAAAGTATAAAGTATAAAGTATAAAGTATAAAGTATAAAGTATAAAGTATAAAGTATAAAGTATAAAGTATAAAGTATAAAGTATAAAGTATAAAGTATAAAGTATAAAGTATAAAGTATAAAGTATAAAGTATAAAGTATAAAGTATAAAGTATAAAGTATAAAGTATAAAGTATAAAGTATAAAGTATAAAGTATAAAGTATAAAGTATAAAGTATAAAGTATAAAGTATAAAGTATAAAGTATAAAGTATAAAGTATAAAGTATAAAGTATAAAGTATAAAGTATAAAGTATAAAGTATAAAGTATAAAGTATAAAGTATAAAGTATAAAGTATAAAGTATAAAGTATAAAGTATAAAGTATAAAGTATAAAGTATAAAGTATAAAGTATAAAGTATAAAGTATAAAGTATAAAGTATAAAGTATAAAGTATAAAGTATAAAGTATAAAGTATAAAGTATAAAGTATAAAGTATAAAGTATAAAGTATAAAGTATAAAGTATAAAGTATAAAGTATAAAGTATAAAGTATAAAGTATAAAGTATAAAGTATAAAGTATAAAGTATAAAGTATAAAGTATAAAGTATAAAGTATAAAGTATAAAGTATAAAGTATAAAGTATAAAGTATAAAGTATAAAGTATAAAGTATAAAGTATAAAGTATAAAGTATAAAGTATAAAGTATAAAGTATAAAGTATAAAGTATAAAGTATAAAGTATAAAGTATAAAGTATAAAGTATAAAGTATAAAGTATAAAGTATAAAGTATAAAGTATAAAGTATAAAGTATAAAGTATAAAGTATAAAGTATAAAGTATAAAGTATAAAGTATAAAGTATAAAGTATAAAGTATAAAGTATAAAGTATAAAGTATAAAGTATAAAGTATAAAGTATAAAGTATAAAGTATAAAGTATAAAGTATAAAGTATAAAGTATAAAGTATAAAGTATAAAGTATAAAGTATAAAGTATAAAGTATAAAGTATAAAGTATAAAGTATAAAGTATAAAGTATAAAGTATAAAGTATAAAGTATAAAGTATAAAGTATAAAGTATAAAGTATAAAGTATAAAGTATAAAGTATAAAGTATAAAGTATAAAGTATAAAGTATAAAGTATAAAGTATAAAGTATAAAGTATAAAGTATAAAGTATAAAGTATAAAGTATAAAGTATAAAGTATAAAGTATAAAGTATAAAGTATAAAGTATAAAGTATAAAGTATAAAGTATAAAGTATAAAGTATAAAGTATAAAGTATAAAGTATAAAGTATAAAGTATAAAGTATAAAGTATAAAGTATAAAGTATAAAGTATAAAGTATAAAGTATAAAGTATAAAGTATAAAGTATAAAGTATAAAGTATAAAGTATAAAGTATAAAGTATAAAGTATAAAGTATAAAGTATAAAGTATAAAGTATAAAGTATAAAGTATAAAGTATAAAGTATAAAGTATAAAGTATAAAGTATAAAGTATAAAGTATAAAGTATAAAGTATAAAGTATAAAGTATAAAGTATAAAGTATAAAGTATAAAGTATAAAGTATAAAGTATAAAGTATAAAGTATAAAGTATAAAGTATAAAGTATAAAGTATAAAGTATAAAGTATAAAGTATAAAGTATAAAGTATAAAGTATAAAGTATAAAGTATAAAGTATAAAGTATAAAGTATAAAGTATAAAGTATAAAGTATAAAGTATAAAGTATAAAGTATAAAGTATAAAGTATAAAGTATAAAGTATAAAGTATAAAGTATAAAGTATAAAGTATAAAGTATAAAGTATAAAGTATAAAGTATAAAGTATAAAGTATAAAGTATAAAGTATAAAGTATAAAGTATAAAGTATAAAAGTATAAAGTATAAAGTATAAAGTATAAGATTACATATACAAAGAATATGAATTTCACCGTGGACCCCCATCTAAATGTGAAAATTTAATTTTAATATTTATTTATTAAAATTCTAAAGTAAAATACAATAGACTGATTTGTTCTAGAATCCCGTAAAGTAACCTCTCGAATTAAAAAATCTCTTTTTTTGAATTTTGTTTTTTGTTTTTTAGGATTAAATATAATTTTGGTTTTTGCTTTTCCCTTACGAATGTTTGTTAATTATTAATTCATTGATTTCACTTTGAATTTTAAGTTTTTCGTTAAATACCCAAAATTAAAATTAAAGTTCGGTTACTGTATTATCTTCGATTTACAACGTTAAGACATATACCTCAATTGGATGCTTCCAATCTCCACTGTTAAAATTTTAGAAATGAGCTATACTAGAGTTACGTTCTATGGTAAAAATCGAATATTATATTACAGAATTTTAAGGTAAAATTATTCCGTTTCGTTAGTATTTGTTGCCATACAAATTCAACAACAAAAATACTGAATTAGCCAATATCTAATGCAACTATATTTAGTCTCCTATATGACTCCCAAACCAGAATTTTAACCTATTAAAAATGGTAATGTTTATTTAGCAACCACAATTTAATCTCCCACCCCCATTGGTCAACTAACTCTTTTTCACCCAAAAATTGATTTTTATTTATTTTGTAATTTAATTTGTAATTTACGAATACATACATACATGTATAAATTATGCAATACATTTATTATTATGTACATATTTCATTATTTTGTATTGCACGAGTACTTAGAATATCTATTCGAAGTGTGAGCGAGAGAGAATTCTGTGAAAAAAAGAATAATTTTTGTATTTGTTGAAATACATTAAATATTTAAAAAAAGCAATTTTTAAATAAATTTAATTTTATTTTTCAATCAATATTTTCAAACAACATATATAACATAAAGTACAGGAAATAAAAAAAAAAATACATTAATATGATCAAAAATATTATTAATAATAAAAGAAAAACCACAAATAAACGTGATTTATTTTGTATAAAATAATAAAAATAAAAAAATTATGTATAAAAACCAAAAATAACATAATATTATATGATTAAAATAATAATGGTGCATGAGCATATGTATGTATTAGAGATAGTGTGGGTACATTATATAAAGATGAATATTGTATTCCACCAACAGCAACCTTGTTCTTGCTATTGCATTATTAAGCGGCACTGCCCACCCATAATTGAGATTTTTGATAAAATTATAAAATTAATATTCAGATAGAAAATTTACCAAAATATCTCCCATACACCCATTAATGATTTCGACCAACTACAATTATCAAAAATTTTAAATAAAATAAATAATTAATTTAAAATTTTTATTTATTTTATTATTTTTATCGAATTACCAAAATTAATCAATATATTTTAATTTATGGATTTTTGCTTGATTTATTTTTTCGCCTGTAATTATTAATTATAAACCCATTTAATTAGTACCTATACATTTTAAAAAGGCTGGAAACCAATTTTATAATGCGGTTATAATTATAGTATTTTCATTATTAAAATAGCTCCATAAAAAGTAAAATGTTGATGTGAGGTGTGATTACCGGCCCTTCCAAAAAAAAAAAGAAAATTTTTAACTATAGTGAATGCCTCTCTTTAAATTTGGTGTGAATGTAAAGTAAATTTTTTTAAAAATTCGAAGAGACGTACAACGACATCAATAATACTTTTAAATATCTTGCTCCGAGGTGAATTTTTTCTTTGCGAAAAAAGGGATTTGCTCCATAGTGTACGTACTAAAGGTGTAGAATTCTAGATTTTATGTAGTTAATCCTGTCTTCACTTTATCAAGATTAACTGTATCAGGAATGATTAGTTTCACACCAACACTGATATTTTTAATTTTGTAATTAGCAATATTGAATTGTTTGATAATTGTCACAATTTTATCACTTTTTATTCCGTAAACAACTATCGGTGGAACAAAATATATTTATGTTGTTGCTTTTTTGTTGCTCTGTTTGCGGGATTTCATTAAGGTTAACTTCATCCAAAGCTTCAAATTTGGATGAAGTTAGCCCTAATGAATCCCATTTTGGATTTCATCCAAAGCTTCATTTTTCTGTTAGCCGCTTTGGCAGTTATTAGTTGAATAAATGACATATTTTTTGAGTTACTCACATTTCGTTTTATCTATTCAAATGCACATCTACACTGGTTGACTGCACAAACTTGAATGTGAAAATTGTATTTACACAATCAGCTATTATTCTAAGTAGCATAATATTTAAGTCTATTAAAAAGATTATCTCATAGCCTAAACTTTAATAAGTTACATTATAACCACCAAGCAATCATAATAATAACAACGGAAAAATTTAATGAAATATCTCAAAATCCACTGTGCTCAGAATAATTTTCTGTTTGTAAATTACCAAAAAAAATTTACTTTAATCTAAAATTCATGATTATTGACAATACACACAAAAGTCAGCAGACTGATTTTAGTTTTGGTCTTTTTTTTCGTACACTCATGTAAACCTACAATTTTAAGCTGTGTGCTGCTATTGATGTAATAACAGTAGTAATAGAATTAGTAGTTGTTACAATGATTGTATATCATTAAAATGTCATTAACAATAAACAAAAAATAAAAGAAATCTATATTTAAAATTTATTATTGTTGGTTGGCTTTTTGGTTGATGAATTAATAATAATAACATAAGAAAGTTGAAAAAACCTTAGAAACTTTACGTACCCTGGCAATGTGTATACATGAGACTTATAAGCTTCTGAGTAAAATTTGATTTGTAGTCACTGCTGCGTATAATTAAAATTATTTTCTAATTACCAATTTGAATGTGTGCACAGTTGAAAAATTACTAACAAAAAAAAAAAAAAAAATTCGATGAATGTTAAAAAGGGATAGTCCTTCCCTTTACATATACAATATTTATGAAAAATAGGTGAAAGGTGAATAATTACGAATAATTACATAAGTTTTCAGTGAAAAATGAAATATATTGTCGTGTGAACATTTTTATGCGGAGGTATTCGCTTAGAAAACAGTAACAAATAAAACATTATATAAGTTTAATTTTTCATTAGAACTAAGTTAGTTTTAATTGTAATTAAATTAGACAAAAAATTGTTTGTTTGTTGAGTGCTTTAAAGTTTATTTTATATTTTTATTTTTTATTATACCAGAGCGCTTTGATTACATAACAAAATCTAAATGACTTTTGATATGATTTGTTGTTGTTGTTGTTGTTAGTGTCTCGCTGATCGTTAAAGGTATTATTCTTTTGCGTCACACGATTACACAACACATTTTTAAGATTTTACTTTAAGGTTGTTAATGGCCAGTTCAAATGTAAATTAATGGTTAATTTGTTTTGTCTAAAAATGGAGAGAGATTGAAAATGGTTTGATGACTTAATTACAGATTTTATGGTAAATTAGACAAAGTTGAATTTAAAATGTTCTGTACTTGTGCGAAGTGATATTTGTTATTTTGTTGACTCATTGTACCTACATGAGACTTGTGTTTATTACATCTTAAACGTACATATATTAATAATATGTTATGAGGTGTATATATACACAAATTGACAATAAGCCTGAGAAAGATTAACATTCAAAAAATTTGTAGGTATAACTAAATAAATAAATTGGATTTTCCAATTGAATGTTTAAATGTCATTCCATTGTTAAACGTGCATTCTTCAGATAAATAAACAAAACGAAAATTGAATTGACTTTCCTAATTAAATTAACCAACTCGCTTACGCTAATTATTTATGAAGGATAAATTATATTATTCAAGCATCAAACAAGTTACAGGTAATTCTCATTAGTGTTGTGGGTTTTCCGTTTTGGAGATCTTTCACTATTATTGACAATAAAAGTATAAAATTATGTTAACCTATAGCCATACATATTCTTTACGTATAATTAAAATTATATGCACCAAGGTAAACTCTATTGGCCTACGAAATACCTTACGATGAGTCGAGAAGTGCTAATTGTTAAATATTATATTTGTTCTGGCGATATTCGGGCTTAGAGAATCTGAAGCAAACGGAAAATCACGCAAAACGTCCTCATTTTACTACAATAAAACACAAAGTACACAAACATAATGAGCTAATTGTTACGTTACATTCTGTAACGTTATGCCAAATGTTGAAATATAAAAAAAAAAAAAGCATTTTCCAATTTTTAGGTAATCTTCGTTTAGAGGGAATGGAATAAAGTGGTAACATGTCGAAACCAATAAGTCAATTTTATTTTGGGTAGTGTCAAATGTCTACGGTATATAGTATATCAACTTCTAACAACTTCTACAAAAAATTTAAAAATGTAAGACGATGGCAAAAGTTCTTATATCCTCTCCGCTAAATATTATTCTCAGGTACACTGACTTCACAGTTTTTGCAGTTCTAGTTTGTAAGGTTTATCTTTATGTGGAACAAACATTTAGTTTATATTTTAATAAAGTGGTTAGTGGGTTGTGTTTCATTTTTTTATTATTTGGTACTGATTTTGCATTCTTTCTTTATTGTTCTTGCATTCTATGCGACTAATTGCTTCAAAATTGCTTCATTGAACAAAATGACTAGGAACACTGGTTTAGAATGTGATCTAAATAACATAAAAATTGTTAGATTAAAAGCTTGTCCTGGATCAAAAAATGAAAGTAAAAGGTTGCCAAGTTCAGTTGTACAATGTAAAAAATGGCTCTACCGTATTACTAGGTAATGAACCCGCGATACACGCAAAGTTTGTTTGATCAGAGCACTCCAATTAATCATTTTTTTATTAACACTCCATACATATTCACTATGCGGACCAGTCCATTTCGGTACCTAAATTTATATTTGATGTTACTTATTGGTAAACTCAATTGATTTAACATCAAACAATGATTTTTAATTCAATTGTTCAGGGAAAAATTGATATAAAGAAAAATATTGACCTCTACGTGGCTCTTGATAGCTTGATCCCAATACCGAATAAAAAAAACGCCCTAACTGTTGCGTGTCCAACAACCGAAAATGTTAGACTCTTAAAATGAATTAGTAAACCAATCGGTACGTGTTATGCCTCCTAAAACATTAAATTACCACTATTTCAAACTATTCTTTTATTTATTTTACTCTGTATAAATTTTAACACATGACTTATGGCACATTGTTTTGAGCATCTGCTCATTTATAACCTTGTACCAAAAAGTTGTTAACATGATGATAAAAATTTCGAAAAAGTTTCCACAAGATCGCAGCTCTCCCTTTTAGTGCCATCCGGCAATTTCACATCTTCACCTGGAAGGAAACTATCCCTGAGACAGAAAGTTTATGCCGAGTTTTAAAGGTCAAGGTCAAAAATGCCGTATCAATGTCGACAACATCCAATTTTTTTGAAGATCATGAGACAACGTAATAAGGTGTCAGATCTTGCACCTCATATAATCCTTTCTTCTTGAATTGCATTGTTAAACAAATGTACACTCAAATGTATACTTTTAGACCCAACTGCTTATTAAAATTTTCAGGAATTGCAAAAAGGATTAAATCTTACTAATGTTATAACCAGTTTTTAATATTTCAAGCACGTTTTGAATTTTATTCCTCTTTCACTCATCGTAACATCCGTTAGGCATTGATAAATTTGAAATTAAGATTTACGCAGATGACTCGACTGGAGAGCGACTAACACGTTGGAGAGTGAAAGCTGCTGTTCCGAACCCCTGATTTTTCAATATTTTTACATATCGAATTTCTCGAAAAGCTTTACATATTTTTAAAATACTTTCATATAATTTTAAGTGGGACTGGGTTAAGTCATATGAAGATGAATTTAGAATGTTGGTTGGTGGGTTCATTCTGTTCGCTAAGATGCTAATATTATTTGAAATTTGTTTCAGAATCCCCTTACGAGACAGTCAGAATATTTTTTGTCTTTTACCTTCTTTTACGTAAGTAAAATATAGTAATCATGAAAATTTGCGACTGTGACATTTTTGGTGATTTATCTGTTTTGAGGTCACTGAGTCCAAAAAAGTGAATTTCGAAATGGTGTCTGTCTATCTGTCAGTCTGTCAGTCTGTTAGTGTGTCAGTCTATGAGCCTGTCAGTCTGTAACTATGTATTGTAAGTCTGGCAGTCAATCAGTCTGTCCGGCTGTCAGTCTGTCAGTATGTCAGTCTGCAGTCTGTCAGTATGTCAGTCTGTCAGCCTGTCAGTCGGTCAGCCTGTCAGTCTGTGTTCTCTTTTCGGCCCAATTGGTTTAAATAATCAAGTTGATATTTCATATTTAAGCTTTATTCATAAATTGGGGGGTCCCAACGAATTTTAGTGCAAATTGGCCAACGAGAAGTGGCCAATCCCTGGGCCACAAAATTTATTTTGCAAAGAAGTATAAGGTTTGCAAAAATACTAAAAATAATAAATAAATAAATAAAAAATATAAAAGAATAAATTTGTAAGAAATTTCCATAATAAGTTTCCCAAAATTACCTGTTCGTAAAAGAAAGTGGTGTGTTCGCCACACCTCCATTTTTACATCATCATGATCGGAGTATTTTTATCCATTAATAAAACTCTACCTACATTAATATTACAACATACTTTTAACTATTATTGATTCGATTCATTAGAGATTATAAAAATTTATGCCTGTGGGTATACATATTATATAGAAAGGATCTCGTTTATTTCCAAAACGAAATGGGATAATAAAATGATTTTTGAAAGTTCTGGAATACGAATATTCAGGAAAAAAATATGTTATAACGATTATGATGAAATTCGACAAGCACGACATGCAATCAGTTTTATGTGACCCTGTTAAAGTTAGCCGAAAATTTCCAGCCGAAAGTAAAAAGTCGATAATGCAGATTAAGTTATTAACACTCCATTTCCAGAGTGTTATGTCTGCAGATGGATTGCATTAATTTGACTTATCAATAGATATCGCAGGAAAAAAATTCGGTTCAAGTTTCCCGTGGGAAATCTCGGAAAATTCGATTTTCCAACAATTATTATAAAATTTGTATTAAATCAGCCACTACAGTGTTATATCTGGAGATGGATTGCATTGATGTGACTTGTCAATAGCTATCGCAGGAAAAAAATTTAGTTCAAGTTTCCCTTGGGAAATCTCGGAAAATTCAAAAAAGTTTCCAGCCGAAAGTAAGAAATGGATGAATGAAATCAGCCTCTAGAGTGTTATGTCTGGAGATGGATTGCATTGATGTGATTTGTCAATAGATATAGCAGGAAAAAAATTCAGTTCAAGTTTCCCATGGGAAATCTCGGAAAATTCAATTTTCCAAAAATTATTACAAAATTTGTATTAAATAAGCCTCTAGAATGTTATGTCTGGAGATGGATTGCATTGATGTGACTTGTCAATAGCTATCGCAGAAAAAAATTCAGATCAGACATAACACTGATTTTATACAAATGTTTATGATTTTTGGAAAATCGAATTTTCCGAGATTTCCCAAGGGAAACTTTAACTGAAATTTTTTCCTGCAATAGCTATTGACAAGTCACATCAATGCAATCCATCTCCAGACATAACACTCTAGAGGCTGATTTTATATAAATTTTTGGAAAATCGAATTTTTCGAGATTTCCCACGAGAAACTTGAACAGAATTTATTTTTTCATTCGATAGCTATTGACAAATCACATAAAAACGATTCAGCTTCAGATATACACTCTAGAGGCTGATTTTATTCCAATTTTATATATTCTTCTGATTTTCCAATATTCTCTACGAAGCAAAGTTTTACACGTACATTTATTTACAAAATTTTTTATTTAAATATATTTGTCCTATTTACTTTCGGCTGATAACTACTAAATTTTTTATTTTCGGCTGGGACGTTATATCATAATCTACGTTATCGACTTTTTACTTTCGGGTGGAAACTTTCAGCTGGGATTAGACAATCTGCATTATCATTTTTTTTTACTTTCCGCTGAACAAACACAATCTGCATTATCGACATTTAACTTTCGGCTGGCAACTTTCGGCTAACTTTAACAGTATTTTTATGTGGCTATATTTCAAAGTTTCATTTAAGGTTAATTTTAGATCAAATTTCGATCGCAAATGTTGAATTTCATCATGATCAATTAAGAAATACCCAAGTTCCTTTCTTTGTGACATCATTCCAAAATTGCATCTAAAAATCGTTTTATAACTTCATTTCAATTGTGTGTGCTGAATTTGATTCTAAAAAAATTGAAAAATATTATCCCTTAATCCTAGGTCCGAGTACTTTATCTAAATTTAGACCAGACCTGGCACCTGCTTTGAAAATTATCTTATTTAGAAAATTATCAGAATTACTATACCTTTATTCCAGAAAATCAAAATTCCATGTACGACCGCACAAATATAAAATCATGCACTTATTCAAGAAATTAAGAATTTGATTTCTTTATCTATAAATATATATATAAATACATACAACATACCATCCTGCAAAATCAAGCCTGCAAAGTAGGTAAAATAATAAATCAATGAACGGAAATTGAAATATTATTCTCCTACAAATTTTATCTGTGGACTACATAAGTAATATAGACGTTTGTGTGTGAAAACTGCAACCTAAACTTCAATAAATTCCATTAAGTTAATAATTAAATTCAAAACATTTAACCTTTCAAAATGTTTTTACCTAATTCCACGTTATTCACATTTGTTTAATCGAAATTTGGCACAGATAAATGAATACGTCATTATATGATGCAAACCAAATCTCAACTCTACTCAAATCAACATTTCCAAATAAGCATTTTATTTATATATATCTGTGGTGAAAAGGTAAAGTATCTTATCTCGAGATAAGACATTTTTGAGATTTTAACAAAATCATATTCTATTAAAAATTAGCTATTTTTACAGCTAATCGGTTTGCCTGTAGCTTCTACAAAATTCGAGTTATTACTATGTCCAAATAAATTATTTGAAAAAAAAAACTCTAAAATCAAAAGGAAAAACATCTTATTTAAATAGTTACATATAGGTCAACAAAAAAATTTTAGTAAAACACCTTGTTTCTATATAATTTTCAGTGTTTCAAAAAAAAAATATTTTTAAAACAACTTATCTACAAACAAGGGTTTTTTCCCTTTTATTTTTGTTGAAATTATATGCTTATTCAATATCTTATGTCCTATTAAGATTTATTGGAATATGCATAAAAATTTGGTAAAATAGCTTAAGTGAAATAAGATAAGTTATTTTAACAAAATTGTAAACGTAAAATAACCTGTTTGCATTTTTCTTAATTTTCTTAATTACTCTAATAAAATTTAAAGTAACTAATACTTTAAAAAAAAATGCATTGCATCATCTTACGAAAACCCTGGAAAAACTAGCTTATATACTCATATATTTTTTCACAGATTTATTTTAACCGTTTTTTTGCTCTCCTGAAAATTGTATAAAATCGAGATAAGATACTTTACCTTTTCACCACAGATATATATATATATATATATATATATATATATATATATATATATATATATATATATATATATATATATATATATATATATATATATATATATATATATAGTTTAGTTAATTATAATATTATAATATTCTCGAATTCCACATGCATTTTCCACATGTGGGCATCTGTCAAAGTTCACACAAAAACGTTCGAAAATTGTAATTCGTATGTAAAACACATGCGGCATGGACATTTTCCTATATGGAGAATTTTTTCCACCTGCCTTTACCCATTCGGAAATTTTCCCTTATTACCGAAAAAGCTGTCTACATGGGGAAAATGGATGTGGAATTCGAGAATAGGGCCCCTGATCTATATATCAATATACAAGAAAATATTTATGACGACTATACCAAAACCAACAAAAATGTCTCTCTGTTTTGTTGTTGTTTGTATATTTTATGACAAAAAACAATAATATATAGTACATTTCCTTTACAGGATATGTGCAAAGAGCAAACGAGACGGCCTGTATAAACACTTGTTGGGTTAGCTATGTATCATGTTTCAAGCGTATATTTGTATCGATTGTACATAAAATAAAGCAGAAGAACACATTTAAGTATGCGTAAAAATCAAATCAAATATGAAATTAACGACGACGTATGTCTATTTAAGTTAAAATGTATTTTAATACTGTTCAATTATTAGAATCTAGTAATTAAAATTGAAATTGAATTTCATGTTCAATCACACACAAGTCAAAATCATGCACTTAAACAAGAAATCAATAACAAGAACGAACAAGAAATCAATAACAAGATCATGAACTTAAACGGTCGATTGTGCTTCCTTATTTCTCAAATTACAGCAGCTGTTTATCTGCAGGTCCTACATAACGAATTTGTGCCTTCTGTGTTAAAGCTTTTTCGCGAGACTTGCAGATTTATTTTTCAACAGGACAACCAACGCCCCATTCCATACCGCCAAAAATGTGAGTTATTAATTTTGAATTGTAGATAGAAAAATTGGCTTTCAGATAAATATAAATAATTTGTTAAAAACTTGTTTTTTTCTTATCTCTTCATTTTAAGGTAAAAAAGTACTTCGAATAAAAAAATATCGATGTTTTGAGCTGGCCTTCGTACAGTCCAGACTTAAATCCCATAGAAAATATTTGGTCTGTAATGAAGCTAGAAGTAGCAAGAAAGCGCCCAGAATCAATTCAAGCTTTAAAAAGTTTGTTGATGACGATTTTGGAATCCATACCTTATACGACTTTGAAAATTTTATCAAATTCAATGAATCAAAGGTGTATCGCTGTAATAAAAGCAAATGGCAATCTGTAAATCAGTAAAAAACAAAAAAAAAATTAGAAAATAAGTGTTTAATTTATTCGATTACTGTAACTCCAATCAACGTATTTTGAATATTTTGGCGTTTTTCGGGGTTTCCCGCTAAATTGCAGGTACATTTCTTTTTTTTTTTTTTCAAAAAATTAGGTCATGCATGTATTTAAAAAGAAATAATAAGCCAATTGCTTTCAAAAGTTTTGTAATTTTAGCAAAAAAAGACTCCAATTTGTAATAAAATATGTTTGCAAAATTTTTTTTTCCCAGCACTTTATATAAATAAAAATAAAGTGTGATATATAAAAGTGTTTTTTTATTTTTGTATATAATTTAAATTTAATATTAATATAATTATAATTAAGCCCTGATTTAGATTTAGAGATCCTGAGTAACCGGCCAAGGCTTCCAGGGAAACAAGCATCCAATCACGTAGTTAAATTGTGTTGTCCTCTGCTAACTAATTTAGGAAAAAAAGTGTACTAACAAATTTACCCACCTATACGGTGGGCCCGTTGTTATCCAGGAGATACATAGGTCTAGGCTTGGTCGTACACTCCTCGTTCACTCTCGTTTTAAAAATCTGCTTTGTCAGACGAGAAGTCACAGAAAAATGTGTGCCCTACAAATCTTTAAGTGAAATTTAAACACAATCGGCTTGCTTTACTGTTTGGCTTTACCGTTAGGCGGGCTTGTTCGAAGAGGAATATATTTAAAATTCATTAACCGCTCACCCAAAAAAGTTTGTATTAAATCGCATTAAAATTAAAAAAAAAATCGTTTTATTATTATTTTGATCAATGACATTTCGTGATTATCATTTTTTTTCTTTTTTTTTTTTTTCTGTATGAATTAACCAATTAATTTATGAATTTATTTATAAAATCGAAAAAAAATTTGCCATTTTAATTTAAGGCTGCGCGCCCGGGGTACAATAAAATAATAATTTTCTTATTAATAAATTTTTGGATAACACACCTCACAAATGAGTGTTAAATGTGTTTTAAAATTTAGGCATAGGCCATAATTTTGTTTCTAAAATTTTATGAATTAGCATAAATATTATATTTAATATGAATAAGTAATACAATATTAATACAGCATTATTTGATTTAATGTCTTTAGATGATGAAATTAGGTCAATCCGATTACTTTTTTTTTTTTTTTTTGAGTCGTTTTTAATTTTATGATGATTTAAAAATTTAAATGATTGGAGCATATATTTTTGGGCAAAATATTATTTTAAGATATTATTTATGTTGTTAAAACATTCTTTGAGCTGTTCTTAAGTAGAATAAATTGAATTTTTTTGTTTTTTTTTGTTTTTTTTGTTTTGTTATTCGTCGAAGAAGACGATATGCTGCGATATGGTTGATGACTGGACGAAAAAAAAATTGAAAGACTTGAAAACAATTATGACTTATTATATCGTTGTGGATAAACAGAACGAACTAAAAACTCTATACACACACAAAAAATTGAGACGGTGAAATTTATTATACCATTTTTTGATATCATTTTAATGAAATTCTATTCAATTCATATACATACGTACATAATATGTTGTTTATAGTCTGTGGAGTGTATAATATTTGTATGGAGACAAAAAAGGTCAGTAATTTATGGTTTAAGTTTTTTTTTTTTCTTTTGAAAACTTTACATAAAAATATACATATATATTTTAAGAATAATAATATAATGAGATTGATGATGATGATTCATTAAATCAAATTCATGCAGCTTCATATTGTTTAGTTGCAGCAATGATATTTTATTTTAATTTTTTTACTATTATTTCGGTTTTTTATTGCTTCAATTGGATAATTAACGATCTTGAATATCATTTTCCCCTTTTGTCATGTAATCACAAGACTTTATATCTTTTTATTAATAATGACCAGAATTACACCTCTTTATTAATGTATTTTATAAAGATAATCGGTTTAGAAATGCTTATGACTACCTTAATTGTTGAAGTTCATTGAATGTTGGATGGTAAAGTACATATAAACAGAAGGTCAACATGTCTGAAACAAAAAAAAAAAAAACAAAAACAATAAACTTTAAGTGATCTGGTAAAATCACATATAAAATATAAATCAAAAAAAATTAAAGTTCATAAACCCTAGCCCACTTAATAACAAACAGAAAAATCCACTTGGATCTGAAAACAACCGTAATAAACCAAATTTCATGAAAACGGTATTAACAACCCAAACCAAAAACTCTTAACAATCTTTATGGTACACATCACAACAACCATCTCAAATTAAATTTATTAATCCTGTTTTTTCTTATTTTATATATATTTCATCTTTAATTTTCTTTCGGTTTTGATACATTTTGTTCTCGTTTTTTGTTTTTGTTAATTTAACGGATATTTAGTATATTTTTGTCAAATTGTCATGATCACATTATAAGCCGATCACGGGAAATGATCAATTAATCAAAATTTAAGAAATATGAATAAAAAACTTGAAAGACCAAAACATAAAAAAGGTATTAAAACCATACCATAAAAGAAGAACCAAAAATTGAACCGGTTTCATTACACATCTTATCTCTTAATTCTTTTCTGTATGCTAAATAAGATTCATTGGACTGAATGTATTTATATTTCTTTAGACTTATAATGCTTTTTATGATGATCATAAAATGTTTTTTTTTCGCTTCTTCTTCTTATTATTACAATATTATGTTGTTGTTGTTGTTTTATTCATCTTCGCGTTCATCTTATTCTTCTTTAATTTAATTAAATGATTGAGATTACAAAATGTTGATAGTGACAATGATAATGATTATTATTATGATTATTATAATGATTATGTTATTTTAAAATACACTTAATAATAAAAAATAACAAACGAAAGTTTTAAAATTTTAATTATGTTTTTTTTAATTTTTAAATTGATAATAAATTAATTTTTTTTTTTTTTTTTGGTACCTTCATGGGACTTATGATAATTATAGGTACACAATGATGGAGACGTTCTTCACTAGTTTGTTTGATTAATATTACATTGACTCGAGGTTTTATGTTTTATTGACAGATAAAATTCATCAAAAGTTTTTTTTTAGTTTTTGTTTTTTTAATTTGATGATAAAAAAGTGATATATTGTTTAAAGACCCCTTCTAAGAATATTTTTTTTAGTTGAATTGTGAACACACATGAGTTTTATGTTCACACAGTCATTTAATTTAAATTCTTTGGAATCCTTTAACTACAATAAATAATAAATAATTTGTTGTAGGCGAACATTGTAATTTGGCGTTATAATTGAAATTACAATTCTATTGGCTGATTAATTAAGGAAATGTCAAACAAGAAGTGGCTAGCTCAGCTCAATTAATATTACAAGTTACTAAATTAGTCTTACTTAAATAGTTTAATCTACTAAAACAGACAGTTATCATCATGTATATTAAAAATTAGACGATGATGACTAAAATTTCGTGTACATATAAATTAGTTAGTCTGTAGGCTGCAATGTTTTCCACAATATTTAGACGCTAAGCGCCGATTGATTAGGATAAAGATAAAACTGTTGAAACTAAATTAGACATCACTTCCTATAAAATTATTCAAGGGCACTGTAACGTTAACCCACACGATAGTTAATTGCTAAACTTAATTGTCGGACAAAGGAACAGAATGTGAAGTGTTATAAAAACATTGCCAAAAGTGTGAGATAAATTAAATTCGATATTCAACAAGAGCAATTATCTATATTTTAGAGTTCAAGAACCTAAGGTAACTAGATTCCTCTGCCCAAATGTAATTGTAAACGGTGGAAGTAAGTCAGTTAGCAGATCATGGGCCAGCGGTCTGAAGCGGTCGTTGTAGAAGGCTAGGAGGAAGGAAACTTATAAGTTTTCATAAAACGAAATAATATTTAGATCTCCGAGTATTAGTATACATGATAAAGAATGGTATAAACCTTAAAAAAAATCCCAAATCTAAGGTGAAACACGTGCGATGAGGGATGCATGATCATCGGTTTGTTGGTCGCTAGCACGGAACTCCGGATACTAGGCGACCTCCGGTTTCAATCGCTGCCGTGGTGGACCTTATTCCTCAACCAATTCGACAACTTATGGATTTAATTATAATCAAAAATAATAAGGGCGGTGCTCCTTTAAACGCACCAGTCTCAGAAGATTAATTTCTTTTTAATTTTTTTTAAAAACATCTTTATTGATATGGCCACTACAATCTTAAACATTATTAATTCATTAGTAAGGTTGACATTAGCACTTATGAGATAAGCATAAACTTGTGTGGGTCTGCTGGACCAGTATCCAGTTCCCTTAAGATATAATATTCATACGGTTAGCTCATGTGGTTTGATTCGTTTGAGCCGCCTTACTTCGTTTGTACTGTCCAGTAGTTGTACGGCTTCGACGTTGGTGTGGTTAAGAAGCCTCTTCTCATGTTTAATGGCACATTCGCGGATGACGTCGTCTATCAATTGTATTTTTAGATCATTGTGTATTTCCCTGTTAGTCACAAATCGGTAAGCGTTGGTTACCATTCGAAGAAATTTATTTTGGCTGCGTTGTATAATGTCTCTATTGGATTTATGAGTACAACCTCATAGCTGCGCACCATACATCCATATTGGTTTTAAGATAGTCTGGTAGACTAGTCTTTTGCAATACAGGTTCATTTTGGAATGATGCCCAATTAACCAGTACATTTGACGTTGTTTTAATCGTATCTGTTCAGCTTTTTGTCTCACATGATGTATCCAGTTGAGCCTTGAATCTAAATTCAGACCAAGGTATTTAGCCGAATCAGCCTGCGGCACTTGCACCCCATTGAGGTATATGTGTAGTCTGTTACTATTGTGTCGGAGCGTAAATGTCATACGGGTTAATTTGAGCTCAATAAGCACTATTTTCAAGTCAATTGTCCATTTAGTAACGTTGATCATTGCTCGTTGAGGATTTTCCACTGCCCTTGGTTGTGATTCGTCTACTGACATAATTACAGTGTGGTCAGCGAACGTGCCGATGAATGTTTTATTCGTTGTAGGTATGTCCGCAGTGTAGATAAGGTAAAGGAGGGGTCCCAATACGCTTCCCTGCAGAACTCCCGCTAGCGTTGGATAAAAGTCAAAACATGTTTCTTCATGGATGACTCTGAATTGGCGATCAGAGAGATATGATTCAAGCAGCTGGCAATAGTTTTGGGGTAGCATTTTGCTCATCTTGAATGTCAATCCCTCGTGCCAAACCCTATTAAAGGCCTGAGATACATCCTGAAATACGGCAGGGCAATATATCTTTTCTTTTAACGCATGCTCTATTACCGTAGTTATTCGATGGACTTGATCTATTGTGGAGTGGTTATTCCTGAATCCAAATTGAAAATCAGGAACGTTTACCATTAGCTTTAGACGTTTTAGTAGTAGTTTTTCAAACAGCTTTGGAAAGGTCGGAAGCTGTGAAATTGGTCTGTATGATGTTACTTCTTCATCTGGTTTACCTGGTTTCTTCAACATAATTATTTGGGCCCATTTGAAGCATTTGAAAAAATAAAATGGTCCGATTACGAAGGTTGATACCTCTATCAATAGGTTTCGGGACCTGTAATTGCTGTGACAATTTTTATTTTGATTGCTCGATTATTTCTAAACATTTCTTAGAAAATTCAATTTTATTGAAAATTAACTGTGCTATAGCCCACAAGTTTTGGGGCGGCAAAAATCTAAAATGGTCCGATTACGATGGTTGATACCTCTATCAATAGGTTTCGGGACCTGTAATTACTGTGACAATTTTCATTTTGATTGCTCGATTATTTCTAAGCATTTCTTAGAAAATTCAATTTTATTGAAAATTAACTGTGCTATAGCCCACAAGTTTTTGGGCGTCAAAAATCTAAAATTGTCCGATTACGATGGTTGATACCTCTATCAATAGGTTTCGGGACCTGTAATTGCTGTGACAATTTGCATTTTGATTGCTCGGTTATTTCTAAACATTTCTTAGAAAATTCAATTTTATTGAAAATTAACTGTGCTGTAGCCCACAAGTTTTTGGGCGTCAAAAATCTAAAATGATCCGAATACGATGGTTGATACCTTTATCAATAGGTTACGGGACCTGTAATTGCTGTGACAATTTTTATTTTGATTGCTCGATTATTTCTAAACATTTCTTAGAAAATTCAATTTTATTGAAAATTAACTGTGCTATAAGCCCACAGGTTTTTGTGCGGCAAAAATATAAAATGGTCCAATTACGATGGTTGATACCTCTATCAATAGTTTTCGGCACCTGTAATTGCTGCGACAATTTTCATTTTGATTGCTCGATTATTTCTAAACGTTTCTTAGAAAATTCAATTTTATTGAAAATTAACTGTGCTATAGCCCACAAGTTTTTGGGCGGCAAATTTCTGAAATGGGCCGATTACGATGGTTGATACCTCTATCAATAGGTTTCAGGACCTGTAATTGCTGTGACAATTTTCATTTTGATTGCTCGATTATCTCTAAACGTTTCTTAGAAAATTCAATTTTATTGAAAATTAACTGTGCTATAGCCACAAGTTTTTGGGCGTCAAAAATATAAAATGGTCCGATTACGATGGTTGATACTTCTGTCAATAGGTTTTGGGACCTGTAATTGCTGCGACAATTTTCATTTTGATTGCTCGATTATTTCTAAACATTTCTTAGAAAATTCAATTTTATTGAAAATCAACTGTGCTGTAGCCCACAAGTTTTTGGGCGGCAAAAATCTAAAATGATCCGATTACGATGGTTGATACCTCTATCAATAGGTTTCGGGACCTGTAATTGCTGTGACAATTTTTATTTTGATTGCTCGATTATTTCTAAACATTTCTTAGAAAATTCAATTTTATTGAAAATTAACTGTGCTATAGCCCACAAGTTTTTGAGCGGCAAAAATCTAAAATGGTCCGATTACGATGGTTGATACCTCTATCAATAGGTTTTGGGACCTGTAATTGCTGTGACAATTTTCATTTTGATTGCTCGATTATTTCTAAATATTTTTTACAAAATTCAATTTTATTGAAAAACAACTGTGCTATAGCCCACAAGTTTTTGGGCGTCAAAAATCTAAAATGATCCGATTACGATGGTTGATACCTCTATCAATAGGTTTCGGGACCTGTAATTGCTGTGACAATTTTCATTTTGATTGCTCGATTATTTCTAAACATTTCTTAGAAAATTCAATTTTATTGAAAATCAACTGTGCTGTAGCCCACAAGTTTTTGGGCGGCAAAAATCTAAAATGATCCGATTACGATGGTTGATACCTCTATCAATAGGTTACGGGACCTGTAATTGCTGTGACAATTTTCCTTTTGATTGCTCGATTATTTCAAAACATTTCTTAGAAAATTCAGTTTTATTGAAAATTAACTGTGCAATAGCTAACAAGTTTTTGGGCGTCAAAAATCTAAAATGGTCCGATTACGATGGTTGATACTTCTGTCAATAGGTTTTGGGACCTGTAATTGCTGCGACAATTTTCATTTTGATTGCTCGATTATTTCTAAACATTTCTTAGAAAATTCAATTTTATTGAAAATCAACTGTGCTGTAGCCCACAAGTTTTTGGGCGGCAAAAATCTAAAATGATCCGATTACGATGGTTGATACCTCTATCAATAGGTTTCGGGACCTGTAATTGCTGTGACAATTTTTATTTTGATTGCTCGATTATTTCTAAACATTTCTTAGAAAATTCAATTTTATTGAAAATTAACTGTGCTATAGCCCACAAGTTTTTGAGCGGCAAAAATCTAAAATGGTCCGATTACGATGGTTGATACCTCTATCAATAGGTTTTGGGACCTGTAATTGCTGTGACAATTTTCATTTTGATTGCTCGATTATTTCTAAATATTTTTTACAAAATTCAATTTTATTGAAAAACAACTGTGCTATAGCCCACAAGTTTTTGGGCGTCAAAAATCTAAAATGATCCGATTACGATGGTTGATACCTCTATCAATAGGTTTCGGGACCTGTAATTGCTGTGACAATTTTCATTTTGATTGCTCGATTATTTCTAAATATTTCTTAGAAAATTCAATTTTATTGAAAAACAACTGTGCTATAGCCCACAAGTTTTTGGGCGTCAAGAATCTAAAATGATCCGATTACGATGGTTGATACCTCTATCAATAGGTTTCGGGACCTGTAATTGCTGTGACAATTTTCCTTTTGATTGCTCGATTATTTCAAAACATTTCTTAGAAAATTCAGTTTTATTGAAAATTAACTGTGCAATAGCTAACAAGTTTTTGGGCGTCAAAAATCTAAAATGGTCCGATTACGATGGTTGATACCTCTATCAATAGGTTACGGGACCTGTAATTGCTGTGAAAATTTTTATTTTGATTGCTCGATTATTTCTAAACATTTCTTAGAAAATTCAATTTTATTGAAAATTAACTGTGCTATAGCCCACAAGTTTTTGGGCGGCAAAATTCTAAAATGGTCCGATTATGATGTTTGATACCTCTATCAATAGGTTTCGGGACTAGTAATTGCTGTGACAATTTTCATTTTGATTGCTCGATTATTTCTAAACATTTCTTAGAAAATTCAATTTTATTGAAAATTAACTGTGCTATAGCCCACAAGTTTTTGGGAGGCAAAATTCTAAAATGGTCCGATTACGATGGTTGATACCTCTATCAATAGGTTTCAGGACCTGTAATTGCTGTGACGATTTGCATTTTGATTGCTCGATTATTTCTAAACGTTTCTTAGAAAATTCAGTTTTATTGAAAAACAACTGTGCTATAGCCCACAAGTTTTTGGGCGGCAAAAATCTAAAATGATCCGATTACGATGGTTGATACCTCTATCAATAGGTTACGGGACCTGTAATTGCTGTGACAATTTTCATTTTGATTGCTCGATTATTTCTAGACATTTCTTAGAAAATTCAATTTTATTGAAAATCAACTGTGCTATAGCCCACAAGTTTTTGGGCGTCAAAAATCTAAAATGGTCCGATTACGATGGTTGATACCTCTATCAATAGGTTTCAGGACCTGTAATTGCTGTGACAATTTTCATTTTGATTGCTCAATTGTTTCTAAACGTTTCTTAGAAAATTCAGATTTATTGAAAAATAACTGTGCTATAGCCCACAAGTTTTTGGGCGTCAAAAATCTAAAATGATCCGATTACGATGGTTGATACCTCTATCAATAGGTTTCGGGACCTGTAATTGCTGTAACCATTTTCATTTTGATTGCTCGAATATTTCTAAACATTTCTTAGAAAATTCAATTTTATTGAAAAATAACTGTGCTATAGCCCACAAGTTTTTGGGCGGCAAAAATCTAAAATGGTCCGATTACGATGGTTGATACCTCTATCAATAGGTTTCGGGGCCTGTAATTGCTGTGACAATTTTCATTTTGATGCTCGATTATTTCTAAATATTTCTTAGAAAATTCAATTTTATTGAAAAACAACTGTGCTATAGCCCACAAGTTTTTGGGCGGCCAAAATCTAAAATGATCCGAATAAGATGGTTGATACCTTTATCAATATGTTTCAGGACCTGTAATTGCTGTGACAATTTTCATTTTGATTGCTCGATTATTTCTAAACATTTCTTAGAAAATTCAATTTTATTGAAAATTAACTGTGCTATAAGCCCACAAGTTTTTGGGCGGCAAAAATATAAAATGGTGCAATTACGATGGTTGATACCTCTATCAATAGGTTTCGGGACCTGTAATTGCTGTGACAATTTTCCTTTTGATTGCTCGATTATTTCTTAACATTTCTTAGAAAATTCAATTTTATTGAAAAATAACTATGCTATATCCCACAAGTTTTTGGGCGTCAAAAATCTAAAATGATCCGATTACGATGGTTGATACCTCTATCAATAGGTTTCGGGACCTGTAATTGCTGTGACAATTTTCATTTTGATTGCTCGATTATTTCTAAACATTTCTTAGAAAATTAAATTTTATTGAAAATTAACTGTGCTATAGCCCACAAGTTTTTGGGCGGCTAAAATCTAAAATGATCCGATTACGATGGTTGATACCTCTATCAATAGGTTTCGGGACCTGTAATTGCTGTGACAATTTTCCTTTTGATTGCTCGATTATTTCTTAACATTTCTTAGAAAATTCAGTTTTATTGAAAATTAACTGTGCAATATCTTACAAGTTTTTGGGCGTCAAAAATCTAAAATGGTCGATTACGATGGTTGATACCTCTATCAATAGGTTACGGGACCTGTAATTGCTGTGACAATTTTCATTTTGATTGCTCGATTATTTCTAAACATTTCTTAGAAAATTCAATTTCATTGAAAATCAACTGTGCTATAGCCCACAAGTTTTTGGGCGTCAAAAATCTAAAATGGTCCGATTACGATGGTTGATACCTCTATCAATAGGTTTCAGGACCTGTAATTTCTGTGACAATTTTCATTTTGATTGCTCGATTATTTCTAAACGTTTCTTAGAAAATTCAGATTTATTGAAAAATAACTGTGCTATAGCCCACAAGTTTTTGGGCGTCAAAAATCTAAAATGATCCAATTACGATGGTTGATACCTCTATCAATAGGTTTCGTCACCTGTAATTGCTGTGACAATTTTCAATTTGATTGCTCGATTATTTCTAAACGTTTCTTAGAAAATTCAATTTTATTGAAAATTAACTGTGCTATAGCCCACAAGTTTTTAGGCATCAAAAATATAAAATGGTCCGATTACGATGGTTAATACTTCTGTCAATAGGTTTTGGGACCTGTAATTGCTGTGACAATTTTCATTTTGATTGCTCGATTATTACTAAACATTTCTTAGAAAATTCAATTTTATTGAAAATCAACTGTGCTATAGCCCACAAGTTTTTGGGCGGCAAAATTCTGAAATGGTCCGATTACGATGGTTGATACCTCTATCAATAGGTTTTGGGACCTGTAATTGCTGTGACAATTTTCATTTTGATTGCTCGATTATTTCTAAACATTTTTTACAAAATTCAATTTTATTGAAAAACATCTGTGCTATAGCCCACAAGTTTTTGGGCGTCAAAAATCTAAAATGATCCGATTACGATGGTTGATACCTCTATCAATAGGTTTCGGGACCTGTAATTGCTGTGACAATTTTCATTTTGATTGCTCGATTATTTCTAAACATTTCTTAGAAAATTCAATTTTATTGCAAATTAACTGTGCTATAGCCCACAAGTTTTTGGGCGTCAAAAATCTAAAATTGTCCGATTACGATGGTTGATACCTCTATCAATAGGTTACGGGACCTGTAATTGCTGTGACAATTTTTATTTTGATTGCTCGATTATTTCTAAATATTTCTTAGAAAATTCAATTTTATTGAAAAACAACTGTGCTATAGCCCACAAGTTTTTGGGCGTCAAAAATCTAAAATGATCCGATTACGATGGTTGATACCTCTATCAATAGGTTTCGGGACCTGTAATTGCTGTGACAATTTTCATTTTGATTGCTCGATTATTTCTAAACATTTCTTAGAAAATTAAATTTTATTGAAAATTAACTGTGCTTTAGGTCACAAGTTTTTGGGCGTCAAAAATCTAAAATGGTCCGATTACGATGGTTGATACCTCTATCAATAGGTTTCGGGACCTGTAATTGCTGTGACAATTTTCATTTTGATTGCTCGATTATTTCTAAACATTTCTTAAAAAATTCAATTTTATTGAAAATTAACTGTGTTATAGCCCACAAGTTTTTGGGCGTCAAAAATCTAAAATGATCCGATTACGATGGTTGATACCTCTATCAATAGGTTTCGGGACCTGTAATTGCTCTGACAATTTTCATTTTGATTGCTCGATTATTTCTAAACATTTCTTAGAAAATTCAATTTTATTGAAAATTAACTGTGCTATAGCCCACAAGTTTTTGGGCGGCAAAATTCTAAAATGGTCCGATTACGATGTTTGATACCTCTATCAATAGGTTTCGGGACTAGTAATTGCTGTGACAATTTTCATTTTGATTGCTCGATTATTTCTAAACATTTCTTAGAAAATTCAATTTTATTGAAAATTAACTGTGCTATAGCCCACAAGTTTTTGGGAGGCAAAATACTAAAATGGTCCGATTACGATGGTTGATACCTCTATCAATAGGTTTCAAGACCTGTAATTGCTATGACGATTTTCATTTTGATTGCTCGATTATTTCTAAACATTTCTTAGAAAATTCAATTTTATTGAAAAACAACTGTGATATAGCCCACAAGTTTTTGGGCGTCAAAAATCTAAAATGATCCGATTACGATGGTTGATACCTCTATCAATAGGTTTCGGGACCTGTAATTGCTGTGACAATTTTCATTTTGATTGCTCGATTATTTCTAAACATTACTTAGAAAATTCAATTTTATTGAAAATTAACTGTGCTATAGCCCACAAGTTTTTGGGCGTCAAAAATCTAAAATGGTCCGATTACGATGGTTGATACTTCTGTCAATAGGTTTTGGGACCTGTAATTGCTGTGACAATTTTCATTTTGATTGCTCGATTATTTCTAAACATTTCTTAGAAAATTCAATTTTATTGAAAATCAACTGTGCTATAGCCCACAAGTTTTTGGGCGGCAAAATTCTGAAATGGTCCGATTACGATGGTTGATACCTCTATCAATAGGTTTCAGGACCTGTAATTGCTGTGACAATTTTCATTTTGATTGCTCGATTATCTCTAAACGTTTCTTAGAAAGTTCAATTTTATTGAAAAATAACTGTGCTATAGCCCACAAGTTTTTAGGTGTCAAAAATCTAAAATGATCCGATTACGATGGTTGATACCTCTATCAATAGGTTTCGGGACCTGTAATTGCTGTGACAATTTTCATTTTGATTGCTCGATTATTTCTAAACATTTCTTAGAAAATTAAATTTTATTGAAAATTAACTGTGCTATAGCCCACAAGTTTTTGGGCGGCTAAAATCTAAAATGATCCGATTACGATGGTTGATACCTCTATCAATAGGTTTCGGGACCTGTAATTGCTGTGACAATTTTCATTTTGATTGCTCGATTATTTCTTAACATTTCTTAGAAAATTCAATTTTATTGAAAATCAACTGTGCTATAGCCCACAAATTTTTGGGCGTCAAAAATCTAAAATGGTCCGATTACGATGGTTGATACCTCTATCAATAGGTTTCAGGACCTGTAATTTCTGTGACAATTTTCATTTTGATTGCTCGATTATTTCTAAACGTTTCTTAGAAAATTCAGATTTATTGAAAAATAACTGTGCTATAGCCCACAAGTTTTTGGGCGTCAAAAATCTAAAATGATCCGATTACGATGGTTGATACCTCTATCAATAGGTTTCGGGACCTGTAATTGCTGTGACAATTTTCATTTTGATTGCTCGATTATTTCTAAACATTTCTTAGAAAATTCAATTTTATTGAAAAATAACTGTGCTATAGCCCACAAGTTTTTCGGCGGCAAAAATATGAAATGGTCCAATTACGATGGTTGATACCTCTATCAATAGGTTTCGGCACCTGTAATTGCTGCGACAATTTTCATTTTGATTGCTCGATTATTTCTAAACGTTTCTTAGAAAATTCAATTTTAACTGTGCTATAGCCCACAAGTTTTTGGGCGTCAAAAATATAAAATGGTCCGATTACGATGGTTGATACTTCTGTCAATAGGTTTTGGGACCTGTAATTGCTGTGACAATTTTCATTTTGATTGCTCGATTATTTCTAAACATTTCTTAGAAAATTCAATTTTATTGAAAAACAACTGTGATATAGCCCACAAGTTTTTGGGCGGCAAAAATCTAAAATGGTCCGATTACGATGTTTGATACCTCTATCAATAGGTTACGGGACCTGTAATTGCTGTGACAATTTTCATTTTGATTGCTCGATTATTTCTAAACATTTCTTAGAAAATTAAATTTTATTGAAAATTAACTGTGCTATAGCCCACAAGTTTTTGGGCGGCTAAAATCTAAAATGATCCGATTACGATGGTTGATACCTCTATCAATAGGTTTCGGGACCTGAAATTGCTGTGACAATTTTCATTTCGATTGCTCGATTATTTCTTGACATTTCTTAGAAAATTCAATATTATTGAAAAATAACTGTGCTATAGCCCACAAGTTTTTGGGCGTCAAAAATCTAAAATGATCAGATTACGATGGTTGATACCTCTATCAATAGGTTTCGGGACCTGTAATTGCTGTGACAATTTTCATTTTGATTGCTCGATTATTTCTAAACATTTCTTAGAAAATTCAATTTTATTGCAAATTAACTGTGCTATAGCCCACAAGTTTTTGGGCGTCAAAAATCTAAAATTGTCCGATTACGATGGTTGATACCTCTATCAATAGGTTACGGGACCTGTAATTGCTGTGACAATTTTTATTTTGATTGCTCGATTATTTCTAAATATTTCTTAGAAAATTCAATTTTATTGAAAAACAACTGTGCTATAGCCCACAAGTTTTTGGGCGTCAAAAATCTAAAATGATCCGATTACGATGGTTGATACCTCTATCAATAGGTTTCGGGACCTGTAATTGCTGTGACAATTTTCATTTTGATTGCTCGATTATTTCTAAACATTTCTTAGAAAATTAAATTTTATTGAAAATTAACTGTGCTAAAGGTCACAAGTTTTTGGGCGTCAAAAATCTAAAATGGTCCGATTACGATGGTTGATACCTCTATCAATAGGTTTCGGGACCTGTAATTGCTGTGACAATTTTCATTTTGATTGCTCGATTATTTCTAAACATTTCTTAAAAAATTCAATTTTATTGAAAATTAACTGTGCTATAGCCCACAAGTTTTTGGGCGTCAAAAATCTAAAATGATCCGATTACGATGGTTGATACCTCTATCAATAGGTTTCGGGACCTGTAATTGCTCTGACAATTTTCCTTTTGATTGCTCGATTATTTCTAAACATTTCTTAGAAAATTCAATTTTATTGAAAATTAACTGTGCTATAGCCCACAAGTTTTTGGGCGGCAAAATTCTAAAATGGTACGATTACGATGTTTGATACCTCTATCAATAGGTTTTGGGACTAGTAATTGCTGTGACAATTTTTATTTTGATTGCTCGATTATTTCTAAACATTTCTTAGAAAATTCAATTTTATTGAAAATTAACTGTGCTATAGCCCACAAGTTTTTGGGAGGCAAAATTCTAAAATGGTCCGATTACGATGGTTGATACCTCTATCAATAGGTTTCAAGACCTGTAATTGCTATGACGATTTTCATTTTTATTGCTCGATTATTTATAAACGTTTCTTAGAAAATTCAATTTTATTGAAAAACAACTGTGATATAGCCCACAAGTTTTTGGGCGGCAAAAATCTAAAATGGTCCGATTACGATGGTTGATACCTCTATCAATAGGTTACGGGACCTGTAATTGCTGTGACAATTTTCATTTTGATTGCTCGATTATTTCTAAACATTTCTTAAAAAATTCAATTTTATTGAAAATTAACTGTGCTATAGCCCACAAGTTTTTGGGCGTCAAAAATCTAAAATGATCCGATTACGATGGTTGATATCTCTATCAATAGGTTTCGGGACCTGTAATTGCTGTGACAATTTTCATTTTGATTGCTCGATTATTTCTAAACATTTCTTAAAAAATTCAATTTTATTGAAAATCAACTGTGATATAGCCCACAAGTTTTTGGGCGTCAAAAATCTAAAATGATCCGATTACGATGGTTGATACCTCTATCAATAGGTTTCGGGACCTGTAATTGCTGTGACAATTTTCATTTTGATTGCTCGATTATTTGATTTCTAAACATTTCTTAGAAAATTCAATTTTATTGAAAATCAACTGTGCTATAGCCCACAAGTTTTTGGGCGGCAAAAATCCAAAATGGTCCGATTACGATGGTTGATACCTCTATCAACAGGTTTCGGGACCTGTTATTGCTGTGACAATTTTAATTTTGATTGCTCGATTATTTCTAAACATTTCTTAGAAAATTCAATTTTATTGAAAATTAACTGTGCTATAGTCCACAAGTTTTTGGGCGGCAAAAATATAAAATGGTCCGATTACGATGGTTGATACCTCTATCAATTGGTTACGGGACCTGTAGTTGCTGTGACAATTTTAATTTTGATTGCTCGATTACTTCTAAACATTTCGGTAGAAAATTCAATTTTATTGAAAATTAACTGTGCTATAGCCCACAAGTTTTTGGGCGGCAAAAATATATAACGGTCTGAATACGATGGTTGATACCTCTATCAATAGGTTTCGGGACCTGTAATTGCTGTGACAATTTTCATTTTGATTGCTCGATTATTTCTAAACATTTCTTAGAAAATTCAATTTTATTGAAAATTAACTGTGCTATAGCCCACAAATTTTTGGGCGGCAAAAATCTAAAATGATCCGAGTACGATGGTTGATACCTCTATCAATAGGTTACGGGACCTGTAATTGCTGTGACAATTTCCATTTCGATTGCTCGATTATTTCTAAACATTTCTTAGAAAATTCAATTTTATTGAAAATTAACTGTGCTATAGCCCATAAGTTTTTGGGCGGCAAAAATCTAAAATGGTCCGATTACGATGGTTGATACCTCTATCAATAGGTTACGGGACCTGTAATTGCTGTGACAATTTTCATTTTGATTGCTCGATTATTTCTAAACATTTCTTAGAAAATTCAATTTTATTGAAAATTAACTGTGCTACAGCCCACAAGTTTTTGGGCGTCAAAAATCTAAAATGATCTGATTACGATGGTTGATACCTCTATCAATAGGTTTCGGGACCTGTAATTGCTGTGACAATTTTCATTTTGATTGCTCGATTATTTCTAAACATTTCTTAGAAAATTCAATTTTATTGAAAATTAACTGTGCTATAGCCCACAAATTTTTGGGCGGCAAAAATCTAAAATGATCCGATTACGATGGTTGATACCTCTATCAATAGGTGCCCATAAGTTTTTGGGCGGCAAAAATCTAAAATGGTCCGATTACGATGGTGGACCTCTATCAATAGGCTTCAGGGCCTGTAATTGCTGTGACAATTTTCATTTTGATGCTCGATTATTTCTAAATATTTCTTAGAAAATTCAATTTTATTGAAAAACAACTGTGCTATAGCCCACAAGTTTTTGGGCGGCAAAAATCTAAAATGATCCGAATAAGATGGTTGATACCTTTATCAATAGGTTTCGGGACCTGTAATTGCTGTGACAATTTTTATTTTGATTGCTCGATTATTTCTAAACATTTCTTAGAAAATTCAATTTTATTGAAAATTAACTGTGCTTTAGGTCACAAGTTTTTGGGCGTCAAAAATCTAAAATGGTCCGATTACGATGGTTGATACCTCTATCAATAGGTTTCGGGACCTGTAATTGCTGTGACAATTTTCATTTTGATTGCTCGATTATTTCTAAACATTTCTTAAAAAATTCAATTTTATTGAAAATTAACTGTGTTATAGCCCACAAGTTTTTGGGCGTCAAAAATCTAAAATGATCCGATTACGATGGTTGATACCTCTATCAATAGGTTTCGGGACCTGTAATTGCTCTGACAATTTTCCTTTTGATTGCTCGATTATTTCTAAACATTTCTTAGAAAATTCAGTTTTATTGAAAATTAACTGTGCTATAGCCCACAAGTTTTTGGGCGGCAAAATTCTAAAATGGTCCGATTACGATGTTTGATACCTCTATCAATAGGTTTCGGGACTAGTAATTGCTGTGACAATTTTCATTTTGATTGCTCGATTATTTCTAAACATTTCTTAGAAAATTCAATTTTATTGAAAATTAACTGTGTTATAGCCCACAAGTTTTTGGGCGTCAAAAATCTAAAATGATCCGATTACGATGGTTGATACCTCTATCAATAGGTTTCGGGACCTGTAATTGCTCTGACAATTTTCCTTTTGATTGCTCGATTATTTCTAAACATTTCTTAGAAAATTCAGTTTTATTGAAAATTAACTGTGCTATAGTCCACAAGTTTTTGGGAGGCAAAATTCTAAAATGGTCCGATTACGATGGTTGATACCTCTATCAATAGGTTTCAAGACCTGTAATTGCTATGACGATTTTCATTTTGATTGCTCGATTATTTCTAAACATTTCTTAGAAAATTCAATTTTATTGAAAAACAACTGTGATATAGCCCACAAGTTTTTGGGCGTCAAAAATCTAAAATGATCCGATTACGATGGTTGATACCTCTATCAATAGGTTTCGGGACCTGTAATTGCTGTGACAATTTTCATTTTGATTGCTCGATTATTTCTAAACATTTCTTAGAAAATTCAATTTTATTGAAAATTAACTGTGCTATAGCCCACAAGTTTTTGGGCGTCAAAAATCTAAAATGGTCCGATTACGATGGTTGATACTTCTGTCAATAGGTTTTGGGACCTGTAATTGCTGTGACAATTTTCATTTTGATTGCTCGATTATTTCTAAACATTTCTTAGAAAATTCAATTTTATTGAAAATCAACTGTGCTATAGCCCACAAGTTTTTGGGCGGCAAAATTCTGAAATGGTCCGATTACGATGGTTGATACCTCTATCAATAGTTTTCGGGACCTGTAATTGCTGTGACAATTTTCATTTTGATTGCTCGATTATCTCTAAACGTTTCTTAGAAAGTTCAATTTTATTGAAAAATAACTGTGCTATAGCCCACAAGTTTTTGGGTGTCAAAAATCTAAAATGATCCGATTACGATGGATGATACCTCTATCAATAGGTTTCGGGACCTGTAATTGCTGTGACAATTTTCATTTTGATTGCTCGATTATTTCTAAACATTTCTTAGAAAATTCAATTTTATTGAAAAACAACTGTGATATAGCCCACAAGTTTTTGGGCGTCAAAAATCTAAAATGATCCGATTACGATGGTTGATACCTCTATCAATAGGTTTCGGGACCTGTAATTGCTGTGACAATTTTCATTTTGATTGCTCGATTATTTCTAAACATTTCTTAGAAAATTAAATTTTATTGAAAATTAACTGTGCTATAGCCCACAAGTTTTTGGGCGGCTAAAATCTAAAATGATCCGATTACGTGGGTTGATACCTCTATCAATAGGTTTCGGGACCTGTAATTGCTGTGACAATTTTCATTTTGATTGCTCGATTATTTCTTAACATTTCTTAGAAAATTCAATTTTATTGAAAATCAACTGTGCTATAGCCCACAAATTTTTGGGCGTCAAAAATCTAAAATGGTCCGATTACGATGGTTGTTACCTCTATCAATAGGTTTCAGGACCTGTAATTTCTGTGACAATTTTCATTTTGATTGCTCGATTATTTCTAAACATTTCTTAGAAAATTCAATTTTATTGAAAAATAACTGTGCTATAGCCCACAAGTTTTTGGGCGGCAAAAATATGAAATGGTCCAATTACGATGGTTGATACCTCTATCAATAGGTTTCGGCACCTGTAATTGCTGCGACAATTTTCATTTTGATTGCTCGATTATTTCTAAACGTTTCTTAGAAAATTCAATTTTAACTGTGCTATAGCCCACAAGTTTTTGGGCGTCAAAAATCTAAAATGGTCCGATTACGATGGTTGTTACCTCTATCAATAGGTTTCAGGACCTGTAATTGCTGTGACAATTTTCATTTTGATTGCTCGATTATCTCTAAACGTTTCTTAGAAAGTTCAATTTTATTGAAAAATAACTGTGCTATAGCCCACAAGTTTTTGGGTGTCAAAAATCTAAAATGATCCGATTACGATGGATGATACTTCTGTCAATAGGTTTTGGGACCTGTAATTGCTGTGACAATTTTCATTTTGATTGCTCGATTATTTCTAAACATTTCTTAGAAAATTAAATTTTATTGAAAATTAACTGTGCTATAGCCCACAAGTTTTTGGGCGGCTAAAATCTAAAATGATCCGATTACGTGGGTTGATACCTCTATCAATAGGTTTCGGGACCTGTAATTGCTGTGACAATTTTCATTTTGATTGCTCGATTATCTCTAAACGTTTCTTAGAAAGTTCAATTTTATTGAAAAATAACTGTGCTATAGCCCACAAGTTTTTGGGCGGCTAAAATCTAAAATGATCCGATTACGTGGGTTGATACCTCTATCAATAGGTTTCGGGACCTGTAATTGCTGTGACAATTTTCATTTTGATTGCTCGATTATTTCTTAACATTTCTTAGAAAATTCAATTTTATTGAAAATCAACTGTGCTATAGCCCACAAATTTTTGGGCGTCAAAAATCTAAAATGATCCGATTACGATGGTTGATACCTCTATCAATAGGTTTCGGGACCTGTAATTGCTGTGACAATTTTCATTTTGATTGCTCGATTATTTCTAAACATTTCTTAGAAAATTAAATTTTATTGAAAATTAACTGTGCTATAGCCCACAAGTTTTTGGGCGTCAAAAATCTAAAATGGTCCGATTACGATGGTTGTTACCTCTATCAATAGGTTTCAGGACCTGTAATTGCTGTGACAATTTTCATTTTGATTGCTCGATTATCTGTAAACGTTTCTTAGAAAGTTCAATTTTATTGAAAAATAACTGTGCTATAGCCCACAAGTTTTTGGGTGTCAAAAATCTAAAATGATCCGATTACGATGGATGATACCTCTATCAATAGGTTTCGGGACCTGTAATTGCTGTGACAATTTTCATTTTGATTGCTCGATTATTTCTAAACATTTCTTAGAAAATTCAATTTTATTGAAAATTAACTGTGCTATAGCCCACAAGTTTTTGGGCGTCAAAAATCTAAAATGGTCCGATTACGATGGTTGATACTTCTGTCAATAGGTTTTGGGACCTGTAATTGCTGTGACAATTTTCATTTTGATTGCTCGATTATTTCTAAACATTTCTTAGAAAATTAAATTTTATTGAAAATTAACTGTGCTATAGCCCACAAGTTTTTGGGCGGCTAAAATCTAAAATGATCCGATTACGTGGGTTGATACCTCTATCAATAGGTTTCGGGACCTGTAATTGCTGTGACAATTTTCATTTTGATTGCTCGATTATTTCTTAACATTTCTTAGAAAATTCAATTTTATTGAAAATCAACTGTGCTATAGCCCACAAATTTTTGGGCGTCAAAAATCTAAAATGGTCCGATTACGATGGTTGTTACCTCTATCAATAGGTTTCAGGACCTGTAATTTCTGTGACAATTTTCATTTTGATTGCTCGATTATTTCTAAACGTTTCTTAGAAAATTCAGATTTATTGAAAAATAACTGTGCTATAGCCCACAAGTTTTTGGGCGTCAAAAATCTAAAATGATCCGATTACGATGGTTGATACCTCTATCAATAGGTTTCGGGACCTGTAATTGCTGTGACAATTTTAATTTTGATTGCTCGATTATTTCTAAACATTTCTTAGAAAATTCAATTTTATTGAAAATCAACTGTGCTGTAGCCCACAAGTTTTTGGGCGGCAAAAATCTAAAATGATCCGATTACGATGGTTGATACCTCTATCAATAGGTTTCGGGACCTGTAATTGCTGTGACAATTTTCATTTTGATTGCTCGATTATTTCTTAACATTTCTTAGAAAATTCAATTTTATTGAAAATTAACTGTGCTATAGCCCACAAGTTTTTGGGCGGCTAAAATCTAAAATGATCCGATTACGATGGTTGATACCTCTATCAATAGGTTTCGGGACCTGTAATTGCTGTGACAATTTTCATTTCGATTGCTCGATTATTTCTTGACATTTCTTAGAAAATTCAATTTTATTGAAAAATAACTGTGCTATAAACCACAAGTTTTTGGGCGTCAAAAATCTAAAATGATCAGATTACGATGGTTGATACCTCTATCAATAGGTTTCGGGACCTGTAATTGCTGTGACAATTTTCATTTTGATTGCTCGATTATTTCTAAACATTTCTTAGAAAATTCAATTTTATTGCAAATTAACTGTGCTATAGCCCACAAGTTTTTGGGCGTCAAAAATCTAAAATTGTCCGATTACGATGGTTGATACCTCTATCAATAGGTTACGGGACCTGTAATTGCTGTGACAATTTTTATTTTGATTGCTCGATTATTTCTAAATATTTCTTAGAAAATTCAATTTTATTGAAAAACAACTGTGCTATAGCCCACAAGTTTTTGGGCGGCAAAAATCTAAAATGATCCGATTACGATGGTTGATACCTCTATCAATAGGTTTCGGGACCTGTAATTGCTGTGACAATTTTCATTTTGATTGCTCGATTATTTCTAAACATTTCTTAGAAAATTAAATTTTATTGAAAATTAACTGTGCTAAAGGTCACAAGTTTTTGGGCGTCAAAAATCTAAAATGGTCCGATTACGATGGTTGATACCTCTATCAATAGGTTTCGGGACCTGTAATTGCTGTGACAATTTTCATTTTGATTGCTCGATTATTTCTAAACATTTCTTAAAAAATTCAATTTTATTGAAAATTAACTGTGCTATAGCCCACAAGTTTTTGGGCGTCAAAAATCTAAAATGATCCGATTACGATGGTTGATACCTCTATCAATAGGTTTCGGGACCTGTAATTGCTCTGACAATTTTCCTTTTGATTGCTCGATTATTTCTAAACATTTCTTAGAAAATTCAATTTTATTGAAAATTAACTGTGCTATAGCCCACAAGTTTTTGGGCGGCAAAATTCTAAAATGGTCCGATTACGATGTTTGATACCTCTATCAATAGGTTTTGGGACTAGTAATTGCTGTGACAATTTTTATTTTGATTGCTCGATTATTTCTAAACATTTCTTAGAAAATTCAATTTTATTGAAAATTAACTGTGCTATAGCCCACAAGTTTTTGGGAGGCAAAATTCTAAAATGGTCCGATTACGATGGTTGATACCTCTATCAATAGGTTTCAAGACCTGTAATTGCTATGACGATTTTCATTTTTATTGCTCGATTATTTATAAACGTTTCTTAGAAAATTCAATTTTATTGAAAAACAACTGTGATATAGCCCACAAGTTTTTGGGCGGCAAAAATCTAAAATGGTCCGATTACGATGGTTGATACCTCTATCAATAGGTTACGGGACCTGTAATTGCTGTGACAATTTTCATTTTGATTGCTCGATTATTTCTAAACATTTCTTAGAAAATTCAATTTTATTGAAAATTAACTGTGATATAGCCCACAAGTTTTTGGGCGTCAAAAATCTAAAATGATCCGATTACGATGGTTGATATCTCTATCAATAGGTTTCGGGACCTGTAATTGCTGTGACAATTTTTATTTTGATTGCTCGATTATTTCTAAACATTTCTTAGAAAATTCAATTTTATTGAAAATCAACTGTGATATAGCCCACAAGTTTTTGGGCGTCAAAAATCTAAAATGATCCGATTACGATGGTTGATACCTCTATCAATAGGTTTCGGGACCTGTAATTGCTGTGACAATTTTCATTTTGATTGCTCGATTATTTGATTTCTAAACATTTCTTAGAAAATTCAATTTTATTAAAAATCAACTGTGCTATAGCCCACAAGTTTTTGGGCGTCAAAAATCTAAAATAATCCGATAACGATGCTTGATACCTTTATCAATAGGTTTCGGGACCTGTAATTGCTGTGACAATTTTCATTTTGATTGCTCGGTTATTTCTAAACATTTCCTAGAAAATTCGATTCTAGTGAAAATTAACTGTGCTATAGCCCACAAGTTTTTGGGCGTCAAAAATCTAAAATGATCCGATTACGATAGTTGATACCTCTATCAATAGGTTTCGGGACCTGTAATTGCTGTGACAATTTTCATTTTGATTGCTCGGTTATTTCTAATCATTTCTTAGAAAATTCAATTTTATTGAAAATTAACTGTGCTATAGCCCACAAGTTTTTGGGCGGCAAAAATCTAAAATGGTCCGATTACGATGGTTGATACCTCTATCAATAGGTTTCGGGACCTGTAATTGCTGTGACAATTTTTAATTTGATTGCTCGATTATTTCTAAACATTTCTTAGAAAATTCAATTTTATTGAAAATTAACTGTGCTATAGCCCTTAAGTTTTTGGGCGGCAAAAATCTAAAATGGTCCGATTACGATGTTTGATACCTCTATCAATAGGTTACGGGACCTGTAATTGCTGTGACAATTTTTATTTCGATTGCTCGATTATTTCTAAACATTTCTTAGAAAATTCAATTTTATTGAAAATTAACTGTGCTATAGCCCATAAGTTTTTGGGCGGCAAAAATCTAAAATGGTCCGATTACGATGGTTGATACCTCTATCAATAGGTTACGGGACCTGTAATTGCTGTGACAATTTTCATTTTGATTGCTCGATTATTTCTAAACATTTCTTAGAAAATTCAATTTTATTGAAAACTAACTGTGCTACAGCCCACAAGTTTTTGGGCGTCAAAAATCTAAAATGATCTAATTACGATGGTTGATACCTCTATCAATAGGTTTCGGGACCTGTAATTGCTGTGACAATTTTCATTTTGATTGCTCGATTATTTCTAAACATTTCTTAGAAAATTCAATTTTATTGAAAATTAACTGTGCTATAGCCCACAAGTTTTTGGGCGGCAAAAATCCAAAATGGTCCGATTACGATGGTTGATACCTCTATCAACAGGTTTCGGGACCTGTTATTGCTGTGACAATTTTAATTTTGATTGCTCGATTATTTCTAAACATTTCTTAGAAAATTCAATTTTATTGAAAATTAACTGTGCTATAGTCCACAAGTTTTTGGGCGGCAAAAATATAAAATGGTCCGATTACGATGGTTGATACCTCTATCAATTGGTTACGGGACCTGTAGTTGCTGTGACAATTTTAATTTTGATTGCTCGATTACTTCTAAACATTTCGTAGAAAATTCAATTTTATTGAAAATTAACTGTGCTATAGCCCACAAGTTTTTGGGCGGCAAAAATATATAACGGTCTGAATACGATGGTTGATACCTCTATCAATAGGTTTCGGGACCTGTAATTGCTGTGACAATTTTCATTTTGATTGCTCGATTATTTCTAAACATTTCTTAGAAAATTCAATTTTATTGAAAATTAACTGTGCTATAGCCCACAAATTTTTGGGCGGCAAAAATCTAAAATGATCCGATTACGATGGTTGATACCTCTATGAATAGGTTACGGGACCTGTAATTGCTGTGACAATTTCCATTTCGATTGCTCGATTATTTCTAAACATTTCTTAGAAAATTCAATTTTATTGAAAATTAACTGTGCTATAGCCCATAAGTTTTTGGGCGGCAAAAATCTAAAATGGTCCGATTACGATGGTTGATACCTCTATCAATAGGTTACGGGACCTGTAATTGCTGTGACAATTTTCATTTTGATTGCTCGATTATTTCTAAACATTTCTTAGAAAATTCAATTTTATTGAAAATTAACTGTGCTACAGCCCACAAGTTTTTGGGCGTCAAAAATCTAAAATGATCTGATTACGATGGTTGATACCTCTATCAATAGGTTTCGGGACCTGTAATTGCTGTGACAATTTTCATTTTGATTGCTCGATTATTTCTAAACATTTCTTAGAAAATTAAATTTAATTGAAAATTAACTGTGCTATAGCCCACAAATTTTTGGGCGGCAAAAATCTAAAATGATCCGATTACGATGGTTGATACCTCTATCAATAGGTTACGGGACCTGTAATTGCTGTGACAATTTTCATTTTGATTGCTCGATTATTTCTAAACATTTCTTAGAAAATTCAATTTTATTGAAAATCAACTATGCTATAGCTCACAAGTTTTTGGGCGGCAAAAATCTAAAATGGTCCGATTACGATGGTTGATACCTCTATCAATAGGTTACGGGACCTGTAATTGCTGTGATAATTTTCATTTTGATTGCTCGATTATTTCTAAACATTTCTTAAAAAATTCAATTTTATTGAAAATCAACTATGCTATAGCCCACAAGTTTTTGGGCGGCAAAAATCTAAAATGGTCCGATTACGATGGTTGATACCTCTATCAATAGGTTACGGGACCTGTAATTGCTGTGACAATTTTCATTTTGATTGCTCGATTATTTCTAAACATTTCTTAGAAAATTCAATTTTATTGAAAATTAACTGTGCTACAGCCCACAAGTTTTTGGGCGTCAAAAATCTAAAATGATCTGATTACGATGGTTGATACCTCTATCAATAGGTTTCGGGACCTGTAATTGCTGTGACAATTTTCATTTTGATTGCTCGATTATTTCTAAACATTTCTTAGAAAATTCAATTTTATTGAAAATTAACTGTGCTATAGCCCACAAATTTTTGGGCGGCAAAAATCTAAAATGATCCGATTACGATGGTTGATACCTCTATCAATAGGTTACGGGACCTGTAATTGCTGTGACAATTTTCATTTTGATTGCTCGATTATTTCTAAACATTTCTTAGAAAATTCAATTTTATTGAAAATCAACTATGCTATAGCCCACAAGTTTTTGGGCGCCAAAAATCTAAAATGGTCCGATTACGATGGTTGATACCTCTATCAATAGGTTACGGGACCTGTAATTGCTGTGATAATTTTCATTTTGATTGCTCGATTATTTCTAAACATTTCTTAAAAAATTCAATTTTATTGAAAATCAACTATGCTATAGCCCACAAGTTTTTGGGCGGCAAAAATCTAAAATGGTCCGATTACGATGGTTGATACCTCTATCAATAGGTTACGGGACCTGTAATTGTTGTGACAATTTTCATTTTGATTGCTCGATTATTTCTAAACATTTCTTAGAAAATTCAATTTTATTGAAAATTAACTGTGCTACAGCCCACAAATTTTTGGGCGTCAAAAATCTAAAATGATCTGATTACGATGGTTGATACCTCTATCAATAGGTTTCGGGACCTGTAATTGCTGTGACAATTTTCATTTTGATTGCTCGATTATTTCTAAACATTTCTTAGAAAATTCAATTTTATTGAAAATTAACTGTGCTATAGCCCATAAGTTTTTGGGCGGCAAAAATCTAAAATGGTCCGATTACGATGGTTGATACCTCTATCAATAGGTTTCGGGACCTGTAATTGCTGTGACAATGTTCATTTTGATTGCTCGATTATTTCTAAACATTGCTTAGAAAATTTAATTTTATTGAAAATCAACTGTGCTATAGCCCACAAGTTTTTGGGCGGCAAAAATCTAAAATGATCCGAATAAGATGGTTGATACCTCTATCAATAGTTTTCGGGACCTGTAATTGCTGTGACAATTTTCATTTTGATGCTCGATTATTTCTAATCATTTCATAGAAAATTCAATTTTATTGAAAATTAAGTGTGCAATAGCTTACAAGTTTTTGGGCGTCAAAAATCTAAAATTGTCCGATTACGATGGTTGATACCTCTATCAATAGGTTACGGGACCTGTAATTGCTGTGACAATTTTCATTTCGATTGCTCGATTATTTCTAAACATTTCTTAGAAAATTCAATTTTATTGAAAATTAACTGTGCTATAGCCCATAAGTTTTTGGGCGGCAAAAATCTAAAATGGTCCGATTACGATGGTTGATACCTCTATCAATAGGTTTCGGGACCTGTAATTGCTGTGACAATTTTCATTTTGATTGCTCGATTATTTCTAAACATTTCTTAGAAAATTCAATTTTATTGAAAATTAACTGTGCTACAGCCCACAAGTTTTTGGGCGTCAAAAATCTAAAATGATCTGATTACGATGGTTGATACCTCTATCAATAGGTTTCGGGACCTGTAATTGCTGTGACAATTTTCATTTTGATTGCTCGATTATTTCTAAACATTTCTTAGAAAATTCAATTTTATTGAAAATTAACTGTGCTATAGCCCACAAATTTTTGGGCGGCAAAAATCTAAAATGATCCGATTACGATGGTTGATACCTCTATCAATAGGTTACGGGACCTATAATTGCTGTGACAGTTTTCATTTTGATTGCTCGATTATTTCTAAACATTTCTTAGAAAATTCAATTTTATTGAAAATCAACTATGCTATAGCCCACAAGTTTTTGGGCGCCAAAAATCTAAAATGGTCCGATTACGATGGTTGATACCTCTATCAATAGGTTACGGGACCTGTAATTGCTGTGACAATTTTCATTTTGATTGCTCGATTATTTCTAAACATTTCTTAAAAAATTCAATTTTATTGAAAATCAACTATGCTATAGCCCACAAGTTTTTGGGCGGCAAAAATCTAAAATGGTCCGATTACGATGGTTGATACCTCTATCAATAGGTTACGGGACCTGTAATTGCTGTGACAATTTTCATTTTGATTGCTCGATTATTTCTAAACATTTCTTAGAAAATTAAATTTTATTGAAAATTAACTGTGCTACAGGCCACAAATTTTTGGGCGTCAAAAATCTAAAATGATCTGATTACGATGGTTGATACCTCTATCAATAGGTTTCGGGACCTGTAATTGCTGTGACAATTTTCATTTTGATTGCTCGATTATTTCTAAACATTTCTTAGAAAATTCAATTTTATTGAAAATTTACTGTGCTATAGCCCACAAGTTTTTGGGCGGCAAAAATCTAAAATGATCCGATTACGATGGTTGATACCTCTATCAATAGGTTACGGGACCTGTAATTGCTGTGACAATTTTTATTTCGATTGCTCGATTATTTCTAAACATTTCTTAGAAAATTCAATTTTATTGAAAATTAACTGTGCTATAGCCCATAAGTTTTTGGGTGGCAAAAATCTAAAATGGTCCGATTACGATGCTTGATACCTCTATCAATAGGTTTCGGGACCTGTAATTGCTGTGACAATGTTCATTTTGATTGCTCGATTATTTCTAAACATTGCTTAGAAAATTTAATTTTATTGAAAATCAACTGTGCTATAGCCCACAAGTTTTTGGGCGGCAAAAATCTAAAATGATCCGAATAAGATGGTTGATACCTCTATCAATAGTTTTCGGGACCTGTAATTGCTGTGACAATTTTCATTTTGATTGCTCGATTATTTCTAAACATTTCTTAGAAAATTCAATTTTATTGAAAAATAACTGTGCTATAGCCCACAAGTTTTTGGGCGGCAAAAATCTAAAATGGTCCGATTACGATGGTTGATACCTCTATCAATAGGTTTCGGGGCCTGTAATTGCTGTGACAATTTTCATTTTGATGCTCGATTATTTCTAAATATTTCTTAGAAAACTCAATTTTATTGAAAAACAACTGTGCTATAGCCCACAAGTTTTTGGGCGGCAAAAATCTAAAATGTTCCGAATAAGATGGTTGATACCTTTATCAATAGGTTTCGGGACCTGTAATTGCTGTGACAATTTTCATTTTGATTGCTCGATTATTTCTAAACATTGCTTAGAAAATTTAATTTTATTGAAAATCAACTGTGCTATAGCCCACAAGTTTTTGGGCGTCAAAAATCTAAAATGATCCGAATAAGATGGTTGATACCTCTATCAATAGTTTTCGGGACCTGTAATTGCTGTGACAATTTTCATTTTGATTGCTCGATTATTTCTAAACGTTTCTTAGAATATTCAGATTTATTGAAAAATAACTGTGCTATAGCCCACAAGTTTTTGGGCGTCAAATATCTAAAATGATCCAATTACGATGGTTGATACCTCTATCAATAGGTTTCGGTACCTGTAATTGCTGTGACAATTTTCATTTTGATTGCTCGATTATTTCTAAACATTTCTTAGAAAATTCAATTTTATTGAAAAATAACTGTGCTATAGCCCACAAGTTTTTGGGCGGCAAAAATCTAAAATGGTCCGATTACGATGGTTGATACCTCTATCAATAGGTTTCGGGGCCTGTAATTGCTGTGACAATTTTCATTTTGATGCTCGATTATTTCTAAATATTTCTTAGAAAACTCAATTTTATTGAAAAACAACTGTGCTATAGCCCACAAGTTTTTGGGCGGCAAAAATCTAAAATGATCCGAATAAGATGGTTGATACCTTATCAATAGGTTTCGGGACCTGTAATTGCTGTGACAATTTTCATTTTGATTGCTCGATTATTTCTAAACATTTCTTAGAAAATTCAATTTTATTGAAAATTAACTGTGCTATAAGCCCACAAGTTTTTGGGCGGCAAAAATCTAAAATGGTCCAATTACGATGGTTGATACCTCTATCAATAGGTTTCGGCACCTGTAATTGCTGCGACAATTTTTATTTTGATTGCTCGATTATTTCTAAACGTTTCTTAGAAAATTCAATTTTATTGAAAATTAACTGTGCTATAGCCCACAAGTTTTTGGGCGTCAAAAATATAAAATGATCCGATTACGATGGTTGATACCTCTATCAATAGGTTTCGGGACCTGTAATTGCTGTGACAATTTTCATTTTGATTGCTCGATTATTTCTAAACATTTCTTAGAAAATTCAGTTTTATTGAAAATTAACTGTGCAATAGCTTACAAGTATTTAAGCGTCAAAAATCTAAAATGGTCCGATTACGATGGTTGATACCTCTATCAATAGGTTACGGGACCTGTAATTGCTGTGACAATTTTCATTTTGATTGCTCGATTATTTCTAAACATTTCTTAGAAAATTCAATTTTATTGAAAATCAACTGTGCTATAGCCCACAAGTTTTTGGGCGGCAAAAATCTAAAATGGTCCGATTACGATGGTTGATACCTCTATCAATAGGTTTCAGGACCTGTAATTGCTGTGACAATTTTCATTTTGATTGCTCGATTATTTCTAAACGTTTCTTAGAAAATTCAGATTTATTGAAAAATAACTGTGCTATAGCCCACAAGTTTTTGGGCGTCAAAAATCTAAAATGATCCGATTACGATGGTTGATACCTCTATCAATAGGTTTCGGGACCTGTAATTGCTGTGACAATTTTCATTTTGATTGCTCGATTATTTCTAAACATTTCTTAAAAAATTCAATTTTATTGAAAATCAACTATGCTATAGCCCACAAGTTTTTGGGCGGCAAAAATCTAAAATGGTCCGATTACGATGGTTGATACCTCTATCAATAGGTTACGGGACCTGTAATTGCTGTGACAATTTTCATTTTGATTGCTCGATTATTTCTAAACATTTCTTAGAAAATTCAATTTTATTGAAAATTAACTGTGCTACAGCCCACAAATTTTTGGGCGTCAAAAATCTAAAATGATCTGATTACGATGGTTGATACCTCTATCAATAGGTTACGGGACCTATAATTGCTGTGACAGTTTTCATTTTGATTGCTCGATTATTTCTAAACATTTCTTAGAAAATTCAATTTTATTGAAAATCAACTATGCTATAGCCCACAAGTTTTTGGGCGCCAAAAATCTAAAATGGTCCGATTACGATGGTTGATACCTCTATCAATAGGTTACGGGACCTGTAATTGCTGTGACAATTTTCATTTTGATTGCTCGATTATTTCTAAGCATTTCTTAAAAAATTCAATTTTATTGAAAATCAACTGTGCTATAGCCCACAAGTTTTTGGGCGGCAAAAATCTAAAATGATCCGAATAAGATGGTTGATACCTTTATCAATAGGTTTCGGGACCTGTAATTGCTGTGACAATTTTCATTTTGATTGCTCGATTATTTCTAAACATTTCGTAGAAAATTCAATTTTATTGAAAATTAACTGTGCAATAGCTTACAAGTTTTTGGGCGGCAAAAATCTAAAATTGTCCGATTACGATGGTTGATACCTCTATCAATAGGTTACGGGACCTGTAATTGCTGTGACAATTTTCATTTCGATTGCTCGATTATTTTAAAACATTTCTTAGAAAATTCAATTTTATTGAAAATTAACTGTGCTATAGCCCATAAGTTTTTGGGCGGCAAAAATCTAAAATGGTCCCATTAAGATGGTTGATACCTCTATCAATAGGTTTCGGGACCTGTAATTGCTGTGACAATTTTCATTTTGATTGCTCGATTATTTCTAAACATTTCTTAGAAAATTCAATTTTATTGAAAATTAACTGTGCTACAGCCCACAAGTTTTTGGGCGTCAAAAATCTAAAATGATCTGATTACGATGGTTGATACCTCTATCAATAGGTTTCGGGACCTGTAATTGCTGTGACAATTTTCATTTTGATTGCTCGATTATTTCTAAACATTTCTTAGAAAATTCAATTTTATTGAAAATTAACTGTGCTATAGCCCACAAATTTTTGGGCGGCAAAAATCTAAAATGATCCGATTACGATGGTTGATACCTCTATCAATAGGTTACGGGACCTATAATTGCTGTGACAGTTTTCATTTTGATTGCTCGATTATTTCTAAACATTTCTTAGAAAATTCAATTTTATTGAAAATCAACTATGCTATAGCCCACAAGTTTTTGGGCGCCAAAAATCTAAAATGGTCCGATTACGATGGTTGATACCTCTATCAATAGGTTACGGGACCTGTAATTGCTGTTACAATTTTCATTTTGATTGCTCGATTATTTCTAAACATTTCTTAAAAAATTCAATTTTATTGAAAATCAACTGTGCTATAGCCCACAAGTTTTTGGGCGGCAAAAATCTAAAATGATACGAATAAGATGGTTGATACCTTTATCAATAGGTTTCGGGACCTGTAATTGCTGTGACAATTTTCATTTTGATTGCTCGATTATTTCTAAACATTTCTTAGAAAATTCAATTTTATTGAAAATTAACTGTGCTATAAGCCCACAAGTTTTTGGGCGGCAAAAATATAAAATGGTCCAATTACGATGGTTGATACCTCTATCAATAGGTTTCGGCACCTGTAATTGCTGCGACAATTTTCATTTTGATTGCTCGATTATTTCTAAACGTTTCTTAGAAAATTCAATTTTATTGAAAATTAACTGTGCTATAGCCCACAAGTTTTTGGGCGGCCAAATTCTGAAATGGTCCGATTACGATGGTTGATACCTCTATCAATAGGTTTCAGGACCTGTAATTGCTGTGACAATTTTCATTTTGATTGCTCGATTATCTCTAAACGTTTCTTAGAAAATTCAATTTTATTGAAAAATAACTGTGATATAGCCCACAAGTTTTTGGGCGTCAAATATCTAAAATGATCCAATTACGATGGTTGATACCTCTATCAATAGGTTTCGGGACCTGTAATTGCTGTGACAATTTTCATTTTGATTGCTCGATTATTTCTAAACATTTCTTAGAAAATTCAATTTTATTGAAAAATAACTGTGCTATAGCCCACAAGTTTTTGGGCGGCAAAAATCTAAAATGGTCCGATTACGATGGTTGATACCTCTATCAATAGGTTTCGGGGCCTGTAATTGCTGTGACAATTTTCATTTTGATGCTCGATTATTTCTAAATATTTCTTAGAAAACTCAATTTTATTAAAAAACAACTGTGCTATAGCCCACAAGTTTTTGGGCGGCAAAAATCTAAAATGATACGAATAAGATGGTTGATACCTTTATCAATAGGTTTCGGGACCTGTAATTGCTGTGACAATTTTCATTTTGATTGCTCGATTATTTCTAAACATTTCTTAGAAAATTCAATTTTATTGAAAATTAACTGTGCTATAAGCCCACAAGTTTTTGGGCGGCAAAAATCTCAAATGGTCCAATTACGATGGTTGATACCTCTATCAATAGGTTTCGGCACCTGTAATTGCTGCGACAATTTTCATTTTGATTGCTCGATTATTTCTAAACGTTTCTTAGAAAATTCAATTTTATTGAAAATTAACTGTGCTATAGCCCACAAGTTTTTGGGCGGCAAAATTCTGAAATGGTCCGATTACGATGGTTGATACCTCTATCAATAGGTTTCAGGACCTGTAATTGCTGTGACAATTTTCATTTTGATTGCTCGATTATTTCTAAACGTTTCTTAGAAAATTCAGATTTATTGAAAAATAACTGTGCTATAGCCCACAAGTTTTTGGGCGTCAAAAATCTAAAATGATCCGATTACGATGGTTGATACCTCTATCAATAGGTTTCGGGACCTGTAATTGCTGTGACAATTTTCATTTTGATTGCTCGTTTATTTCTAAACATTTCTTAGAAAATTCAATTTTATTGAAAAATAACTGTGCTATAGCCCACAAGTTTTTGGGCGCCAAAAATCTAAAATGGTCCGATTACGATGGTGGACCTCTATCAATAGGCTTCAGGGCCTGTAATTGCTGTGACATTTTCATTTTGATGCTCGATTATTTCTAAATATTTCTTAGAAAATTCAATTTTATTGAAAAACAACTGTGCTATAGCCCACAAGTTTTTGGGCGGCAAAAATCTAAAATGATCCGAATAAGATGGTTGATACCTTTATCAATAGGTTTCGGGACCTGTAATTGCTGTGACAATTTTCATATTGATTGTTCGATTATTTCTAAACATTTCTTAGAAAATTCAATTTTCTTGAAAATTAACTGTGCTATAAGCCCACAAGTTTTTGGGCGGCAAAAATATAAAATGGTCCAATTACGATGGTTGATACCTCTATCAATAGGTTTCGGCACCTGTAATTGCTGCGACAATTTTCATTTTGATTGCTCGATTATTTCTAAACGTTTCTTAGAAAATTCAATTTTATTGAAAATTAACTGTGCTATAGCCCACAAGTTTTTGGGCGTCAAAAATATAAAATGGTCCGATTACGATGGTTGATACTTCTGTCAATAGGTTTTGGGACCTGTAATTGCTGTGACAATTTTCATTTTGATTGCTCGATTATTTCTAAACATTTCTTAGAAAATTCAATTTTATTGAAAATCAACTGTGCTATAGCCCACAAGTTTTTGGGCGGCAAAATTCTGAAATGGTCCGATTACGATGGTTGATACCTCTATCAATAGGTTTCGGGACCTGTAATTGCTGTGACAATTTTTATTTCGATTGCTCGATTATTTCTAAACATTTCTTAGAAAATTCAATTTTATTGAAAATTAACTGTGCTATAGCCCATAAGTTTTTGGGCGGCAAAAATCTAAAATGATCCGAATAAGATGGTTGATACCTCTATCAATAGTTTTCGGGACCTGTAATTGCTGTGACAATTTTCATTTTGATTGCTCGATTATTTCTAAACATTTCTTAGAAAATTCAATTTTATTGAAAATTAACTGTGCTATAGCCCATAAGTTTTTGGGCGGCAAAAATCTAAAATGGTCCGATTACGATGGTTGATACCTCTATCAATAGGTTTCGGGACCTGTAATTGCTGTGACAATGTTCATTTTGATTGCTCGATTATTTCTAACATTGCTTAGAAAATTTAATTTTATTGAAAATCAACTGTGTTATAGCCCACAAGTTTTTGGGCGGCAAAAATCTAAAATGATCCGAATAAGATGGTTGATACCTCTATCAATAGTTTTCGGGACCTGTAATTGCTGTGACAATTTTCATTTTGATTGCTCGATTATTTCTAATCATTTCTTAGAAAATTCAATTTTATTGAAAATTAACTGTGCTATAGCCCACAAGTTTTTGGGCGGCAAAATTCTGAAATGGTCCGATTACGATGGTTGATACCTCTATCAATAGGTTTCAGGACCTGTAATTGCTGTGACAATTTTCATTTTGATTGCTCGATTATCTCTAAACGTTTCTTAGAAAATTCAATTTTATTGAAAAATAACTGTGCTATAGCCCACAAGTTTTTGGGCGTCAAAAATCTAAAATGATCCGATTACGATGGTTGATACCTCTATCAATAGGTTTCGGGACCTGTAATTGCTGTGACAATTTTCATTTTGATTGCTCGATTATTTCTAATCATTTCTTAGAAAATTCAATTTTATTGAAAATTAAGTGTGCAATAGCTTACAAGTTTTTGGGCGTCAAAAATCTAAAATTGTCCGATTACGATGGTTGATACCTCTATCAATAGGTTTCGGGACCTGTAATTGCTGTGACAATTTTCATTTTGATTGCTCGATTATTTCTAAACATTTCTTAGAAAATTCAGATTTATTGAAAAATAACTGTGCTATTGCCCACAAATTTTTGGGCGTCAAATATCTAAAATGATCCAATTACGATGGTTGATACCTCTATCAATAGGTTTCGGGGCCTGTAATTGCTGTGACAATTTTCATTTTGATGCTCGATTATTTCTAAATATTTCTTAGAAAATTCAATTTTATTGAAAAACAACTGTGCTATAGCCCACAAGTTTTTGGGCGGCAAAAATCTAAAATGATCCGAATAAGATGGTTGATACCTTTATCAATAGGTTTCGGGACCTGTAATTGCTGTGACAATTTTCATTTTGATTGCTCGATTATTTCTAAACATTTCTTAGAAAATTCAGTTTTATTGAAAATTAACTGTGCAATAGCTTACAAGTTTTTGGGCGGCAAAAATATAAAATGGTCCGATTACGATGGTTGATACCTCTATCAATAGGTTACGGGACCTGTAATTGCTGTGACAATTTTCATTTTGATTGCTCGATTATTTCTAAACATTTCTTAGAAAATTCAATTTTATTGAAAATCAACTGTGCTATAGCCCACAAGTTTTTGGGCGGCAAAAATCTAAAATGGTCCGATTACGATGGTTGATACCTCTATCAATAGGTTTCAGGACCTGTAATTGCTGTGACAATTTTCATTTTAATTGCTCGATTATTTCTAAACGTTTCTTAGAAAATTCAGATTTATTGAAAAATAACTGTGCTATAGCCCACAAGTTTTTGGGCGTCAAAAATCTAAAATGATCCGATTACGATGGTTGATACCTCTATCAATAGGTTTCGGGACCTGTAATTGCTGTGACAATTTTCATTTTGATTGCTCGATTATTTATAAACATTTCTTAGAAAATTTAATTTTATTGAAAAATAACTGTGCTATAGCCCACAAGTTTTTGGGCGCCAAAAATCTAAAATGGTCCGATTACGATGGTGGACCTCTATCAATAGGCTTCAGGGCCTGTAATTGCTGTGACAATTTTCATTTTGATGCTCGATTATTTCTAAATATTTCTTAGAAAATTCAATTTTATTGAAAAACAACTGTGCTATAGCCCACAAGTTTTTGGGCGGCAAAAATCTAAAATGATCCGAATAAGATGGTTGATACCTTTATCAATAGGTTTCGGGACCTGTAATTGCTGTGACAATTTTCATATTGATTGTTCGATTATTTCTAAACATTTCTCAGAAAATTCAATTTTATTGAAAATTAACTGTGCTATAGCCCACAAGTTTTTGGGGGGCAAAATTCTGAAATGGTCCGATTACGATGGTTGATACCTCTATCAATAGGTTTCAGGACCTGTAATTGCTGTGACAATTTTCATTTTGATTGCTCGATTATTTCTAAACATTTCTTAGAAAATTCAATTTTATTGAAAATCAACTGTGCTATAGCCCACAAGTTTTTGGGGGGCAAAATTCTGAAATGGTCCGATTACGATGGTTGATACCTCTATCAATAGGTTTCAGGACCTGTAATTGCTGTGACAATTTTCATTTTGATTGCTCGATTATCTCTAAACGTTTCTTAGAAAATTCAATTTTATTGAAAAATAACTGTGCTATAGCCCACAAGTTTTGAGGCGTCAAAAATCTAAAATGATCCGATTACGATGGTTGATACCTCTATCAATAGGTTTCGGGACCTGTAATTGCTGTGACAATTTTTATTTCGATTGCTTGATTATTTCAAAACATTTCTTAGAAAATTCAATTTTATTGAAAATTAACTGTGCTATAGCCCACAAGTTTTTGAGCGGCAAAAATCTGAAATGGTCCGATTACGATGGTTGATACCTCTATCAATAGGTTTTGGGACCTGTAATTGCTGTGACAATTTTCATTTTGATTGCTCGATTATTTCTAAACATTTCTTAGACAATTCAATTTTATTGAAAATCAACTGTGCTATAGCCCACAAGTTTTTGGGCGGCAAAAATCTGAATTGGTCCGATTACGATGGTTGATACCTCTATCAATAGGTTTCGAAACCTGTTATTGATGTGACAATTTTTATTTTTATTGCTCGATTATTTCTAAACATTTCTTAGAAAATTCAATTTTATTGAAAATCAACTGTGCTATAGCCCACAGGTTTTTGGGCGGCAAAAATCTAACATGGTCTGATTACGATGGTTGATACCTTTATCAATAGGTTTCGGGACCTGTAATTGCTGTGACAATTCTCATTTTGATTGCTCGATTATTTCTAAACATTTCTTAGAAAATTCAATTTTATTGAAAATCAACTGTGTTATAGCCCACAAGTTTTTGGGCGGCAAAAATCTAAAATGGTCTGATTACGATGGTTGATACCTCTATCAATAGGTTTCGGGACCTGTTATTGCTGTGACAATTTTCATTTTGATTGCTCGATTATTTCTAAACATTTCTTAGAAAATTCAATTTTATTGAAAATTAGCTGTGCTATAGTCCACAAGTTTTTGGGCGGCAAAAATATGAAATGGTCCGATTACGATGGTTGATACCTCTATCAATAGTTTTCGGAACCTGTTATTACAGTGACAATTTTCATTTTGATTGCTCGATTAATTCTAAACATTTCTTAGAAAATTCAATTTTATTGCAAAATCAACTGTGCTATAGCCCACAAGTTTTTGGGCGGCAAAAATCTAAAATGGTCCGATTACGATGGTTGATACGTGTATCAATAGGTTTCAAGACCTGTAATTGCTGTGACAATTATCATTTTGATTGCTCGATTATTTCTAAACATTTCTTAGAAAATTCAATTTTATTGAAAATTAACTGTGCTATAGCCCACAAGTTTTTGGGCGGCAAAAATCTAAAATGGTCCGATTACGATGGTTGATACCTCTATCAATAGGTTACGGGACCTGTAATTGCTGTGACAATTTTCATTTTGATTGCTCGATTACTTCTAAACATTTCGTAGAAAATTCAAGTTTATTGAAAATTAACTGTGCTATAGCCCACAAGTTTTTGGATGCAAGAATATATAACGGTCTGATTACGATGGTTGATACCTCTATCAATAGGTTTCGGGACCTGTAATTGCTGTGATAATTTTCATTTTGATTGCTCGATTACTTCTAAACATTTCTTAGAAAATTCAATTTTATTGAAAATTAACTGTGCTATAGCCCACAAGTTTTTGGGCGGCAAAAATCTAAAATGGTCCGATTACGATGGTTGATACCTCTATCAATAGGTTTCGGGACCTGTAATTGCTGTGACCATTTTTATTTTGATTGCTCGATTATTTCTTAACATTTCTTAGAAAATTCAATTTTATTGAAAATTAACTGTGCTATAGCCCACAAGTTTTTGGGCGTCAAAAATCTAAAATGGTCCGGTTACGATGGTTGATACCTCTATCAATAGGTTTCGGAACCTGTAATTGCTGTGACAATTTTCATTTTGATTGCTCGATTACTTCTAAACATTTCTTAGAAAATTTAATTTTATTGAAAATTAACTGTGCTATAGCCCACAAGTTTTTGGGCGGCAAAAATTTAAAATGGTCCGATTACGATGGTTGATACCTCTATCAATAGGTTTCGGGACCTGTTATTGCTGTGACAATTTTCATTTTGATTGCTCGATTATTTCTAAACATTTCTTAGAAAATTCAATTTTATGGCAAAATCAACTGTGCTATAGCCCGCAAGTTTTTGGGCGGCAAAAATCTAAAATGGTCCGATTACGATGGTTGATACCTCTATCAATAGGTTTCGGGACCTGTAATTGCTGTGACAATTTTCATTTTGATTGCTCGGTTATTTCTAAACATTTCTTAGAAAATTCAATTTTATTGAAAATTAACTGTGCTATAGCCCACAAGTTTTTGGGCGGCAAAAATTTATAATGGTCTGATTACGATGGTTGATACCTCTATCAATAGGTTACGGGACCTGTAATTGCTGTGACAATTTTCATTTTGATTGCTCGAATATTTCTAAACATTTCTTAGAAAATTCAATTTTATTGAAAATGAACTGTGCCAAAGCCCACAAGTTTTTGGGCGGCAAAAATTTATAATGGTCCGATTACGATGGTTGATACCTCTATCAATAGGTTTCGGGGCCTGTAATTGCTGTGACAATTTTCATTTTGATGCTCGATTATTTCTAAATATTTCTTAGAAAATTCAATTTTATTGAAAAACAACTGTGCTATAGCCCACAAGTTTTTGGGCGGCAAAAATCTAAAATGATCCGAATAAGATGGTTGATACCTTTATCAATAGGTTTCGGGACCTGTAATTGCTGTGACAATTTTCATTTTGATTGCTCGATTATTTCAAAACATTTCTTAGAAAATTCAATTTTATTGAAAATTAACTGTGCTATAAGCCCACAAGTTTTTGGGCGGCAAAAATATAAAATGGTCCAATTACGTGGTTGATACCTCTATCAATAGGTTTCGGCACCTGTAATTGCTGCGACAATTTTCATTTTGATTGCTCGATTATTTCTAAACGTTTCTTAGAAAATTCAATTTTATTGAAAATTAACTGTGCTATAGCCCACAAGTTTTTGGGCGGCAAAATTCTGAAATGGTCCGATTACGATGGTTGATACCTCTATCAATAGGTTTCAGGACCTGTAATTGCTGTGACAATTTTCATTTTGATTGCTCGATTATCTCTAAATATTTCTTAGAAAATTCAATTTTATTGAAAAATAACTGTGCTATAGCCCACAAGTTTTTGGGCGTCAAAAATCTAAAATGATCCGATTACGATGGTTGATACCTCTATCAATAGGTTTCGGGACCTGTAATTGCTGTGACAATTTTCATTTTGATTGCTCGATTATTTCTAAACATTTCTTAGAAAATTAAATTTTATTGCAAAATCAACTGTGCTATAGCCCACAAGTTTTTGGGCGTCAAAAATCTAAAATGATCCGATTACGATGGTTGATACCTCTATCAATAGGTTTCGAGACCTGTAATTGCTGTGACAATTTTCATTTTGATTGCTCGATTATTTCTAAACATTTCTTAGAAAATTCAGTTTTATTGAAAATTAACTGTGCAATAGCTTACAAGTTTTTGGGCGTCAAAAATCTAAAATGGTCCGATTACGATGGTTGATACCTCTATCAATAGGTTACGGGACCTGTAATTGCTGTGACAATTTTCATTTTGATTGCTCGATTATTTCTAAACATTTCTTAGAAAATTAAATTTTATTGAAAATCAACTGTGCTATAGCCCACAAGTTTTTGGGCGGCAAAAATCTAAAATGGTCCGATTACGATGGTTGATACCTCTATCAATAGGTTTCAGGACCTGTAATTGCTGTGACAATTTTCATTTTGATTGCTCGATTATTTCTAAACGTTTCTTAGAAAATTCAGATTTATTGAAAAATAACTGTGCTATAGCCCACAAGTTTTTGGGCGTCAAAAATCTAAAATGATCCGATTACGATGGTTGATACCTCTATCAATAGGTTTCGGGACCTGTAATTGCTGTGACAATTTTCATTTTGATTGCTCGATTATTTCTAAACATTTCTTAGAAAATTTAATTTTATTGAAAAATAACTGTGCTATAGCCCACAAGTTTTTGGGCGCCAAAAATCTAAAATGGTCCGATTACGATGGTGGACCTCTATCAATAGGCTTCAGGGCCTGTAATTGCTGTGACAATTTTCATTTTGATGCTCGATTATTTCTAAATATTTCTTAGAAAATTCAATTTTATTGAAAAACAACTGTGCTATAGCCCACAAGTTTTTGGGCGGCAAAAATCTAAAATGATCCGAATAAGATGGTTGATACCTTTATCAATAGGTTTCGGGACCTGTAATTGCTGTGACAATTTTCATATTGATTGTTCGATTATTTCTAAACATTTCTTAGAAAATTCAATTTTATTGAAAATTAACTGTGCTATAAGCCCACAAGTTTTTGGGCGGCAAAAATATAAAATGGTCCAATTACGATGGTTGATACCTCTGTCAATAGGTTTCGGGACCTGTAATTGCTGTGACAATTTTCATTTTGATTGCTCGATTATTTCTAAACATTTCTTAGAAAATTCAATTTTATTGAAAATCAACTGTGCTATAGCCCACAAGTTTTTGGGGGGCAAAATTCTGAAATGGTCCGATTACGATGGTTGATACCTCTATCAATAGGTTTCAGGACCTGTAATTGCTGTGACAATTTTCATTTTGATTGCTCGATTATCTCTAAACGTTTCTTAGAAAATTCAATTTTATTGAAAAATAACTGTGCTATAGCCCACAAGTTTTGAGGCGTCAAAAATCTAAAATGATCCGATTACGATGGTTGATACCTCTATCAATAGGTTTCGGGACCTGTAATTGCTGTGACAATTTTTATTTCGATTGCTTGATTATTTCAAAACATTTCTTAGAAAATTCAATTTTATTGAAAATTAACTGTGCTATAGCCCACAAGTTTTTGAGCGGCAAAAATCTGAAATGGTCCGATTACGATGGTTGATACCTCTATCAATAGGTTTTGGGACCTGTAATTGCTGTGACAATTTTCATTTTGATTGCTCGATTATTTCTAAACATTTTTTACAAAATTCAATTTTATTGAAAAACAACTGTGCTATAGCCCACAAGTTTTTGGGCGTCAAAAATCTAAAATGGTCCGATTACGATGGTTGATACCTCTATCAATAGGTTTCGGGACCTGTAATTGCTGTGACAATTTTCATTTTGATTGCTCGATTATTTCTAAACATTTCTTAGACAATTCAATTTTATTGAAAATCAACTGTGCTATAGCCCACAAGTTTTTGGGCGGCAAAAATCTGAATTGGTCCGATTACGATGGTTGATACCTCTATCAATAGGTTTCGAAACCTGTTATTGATGTGACAATTTTCATTTTGATTGCTCGATTATTTCTAAACATTTCTTAGAAAATTCAATTTTATTGCAAAATCAACTGTGCTATAGCCCACAGGTTTTTGGGCGGCAAAAATCTAACATGGTCTGATTACGATGGTTGATACCTTTATCAATAGGTTTCGGGACCTGTAATTGCTGTGACAATTTTCATTTTGATTGCTCGATTATTTCTAAACATTTCTTAGAAAATTCAATTTTATTGAAAATCAACTGTGTTATAGCCCACAAGTTTTTGGGCGGCAAAAATCTAAAATGGTCTGATTACGATGGTTGATACCTCTATCAATAGGTTTCGGGACCTGTTATTGCTGTGACAATTTTCATTTTGATTGCTCGATTATTTCTAAACATTTCTTAGAAAATTCAATTTTATTGAATATCAACTGTGCTATAGCCCACAAGTTTTTGGCGGCAAAAATATAAAATGGTCCGATTACGATGGTTGATACCTCTATCAATAGGTTTCGGGACCTGTTATTGCTGTAACAATTTAGATTTTGATTGCTCGATTATTTCTAAACATTTCTTAGAAAATTCAATTTTATTGAAAATTAACTGTGCTATAGGCCACAAGTTTTTGGGCGGCAAAAATCCAAAATGGTCCGATTACGATGGTTGATACCTCTATCAACAGGTTTCGGGACCTGTTATTGCTGTGACAATTTGAATTTTGATTGCTCGATTATTTCTAAACATTTCTTAGAAAATTCAATTTTATTGAAAATTAGCTGTGCTATAGTCCACAAGTTTTTGGGCGGCAAAAATATGAAATGGTCCGATTACGATGGTTGATTCCTCTATCAATAGGTTTCGGAACCTGTTATTACAGTGACAATTTTCATTTTGATTGCTCGATTAATTCTAAACATTTCTTAGAAAATTCAATTTTATTGCAAAATCAACTGTGCTATAGCCCACAAGTTTTTGGGCGGCAAACATCTAAAATGGTCCGATTACGATGGTTGATACGTGTATCAATAGGTTTCAAGACCTGTAATTGCTGTGACAATTTTCATTTTGATTGCTCGATTATTTCTAAACATTTCTTAGAAAATTCAATTTTATTGAAAATTAACTGTGCTATAGCCCACAAGTTTTTGGGCGGCAAAAATCTAAAATGGTCCGATTACGATGGTTGATACCTCTATCAATAGGTTACGGGACCTGTAATTGCTGTGACAATTTTCATTTTGATTGCTCGATTACTTCTAAACATTTCGTAGAAAATTCAAGTTTATTGAAAATTAACTGTGCTATAGCCCACAAGTTTTTGGATGCAAGAATATATAACGGTCTGATTACGATGGTTGATACCTCTATCAATAGGTTTCGGGACCTGTAATTGCTGTGATAATTTTCATTTTGATTGCTCGATTACTTCTAAACATTTCTTAGAAAATTCAATTTTATTGAAAATTAACTGTGCTATAGCCCACAAGTTTTTGGGCGGCAAAAATCTAAAATGGTCCGATTACGATGGTTGATACCTCTATCAATAGGTTTCGGGACCTGTAATTGCTGTGACCATTTTTATTTTGATTGCTCGATTATTTCTTAACATTTTTTAGAAAATTCAATTTTATTGAAAATTAACTGTGCTATAGCCCACAAGTTTTTGGGCGTCAAAAATCTAAAATGGTCCGGTTACGATGGTTGATACCTCTATCAATAGGTTTCGGAACCTGTAATTGCTGTGACAATTTTCATTTTGATTGCTCGATTACTTCTAAACATTTCTTAGAAAATTTAATTTTATTGAAAATTAACTGTGCTATAGCCCACAAGTTTTTGGGCGGCAAAAATTTAAAATGGTCCGATTACGATGGTTGATACCTCTATCAATAGGTTTCGGGACCTGTTATTGCTGTGACAATTTTCATTTTGATTGCTCGATTATTTCTAAACATTTCTTAGAAAATTCAATTTTATGGCAAAATCAACTGTGCTATAGCCCGCAAGTTTTTGGGCGGCAAAAATCTAAAATGGTCCGATTACGATGGTTGATACCTCTATCAATAGGTTTCGGGACCTGTAATTGCTGTGACAATTTTCATTTTGATTGCTCGGTTATTTCTAAACATTTCTTAGAAAATTCAATTTTATTGAAAATTAACTGTGCTATAGCCCACAAGTTTTTGGGCGGCAAAAATTTATAATGGTCTGATTACGATGGTTGATACCTCTATCAATAGGTTACGGGACCTGTAATTGCTGTGACAATTTTCATTTTGATTGCTCGAATAATTCTAAACATTTCTTAGAAAATTCAATTTTATTGAAAATGAACTGTGCCAAAGCCCACAAGTTTTTGGGCGGCAAAAATTTATAATGGTCCGATTACGATGGTTGATACCTCTATCAATAGGTTTCGGGGCCTGTAATTGCTGTGACAATTTTCATTTTGATGCTCGATTATTTCTAATTATTTCTTAGAAAATTCAATTTTATTGAAAAACAACTGTGCTATAGCCCACAAGTTTTTGGGCGGCAAAAATCTAAAATGATCCGAATAAGATGGTTGATACCTTTATCAATAGGTTTCGGGACCTGTAATTGCTGTGACAATTTTCATTTTGATGCTCGATTATTTCTAAATATTTCTTAGAAAATTCAATTTTATTGAAAAACAACTGTGCTATAGCCCACAAGTTTTTGGGCGGCAAAAATATAAAATGGTCCAATTACGTGGTTGATACCTCTATCAATAGGTTTCGGCACCTGTAATTGCTGCGACAATTTTCATTTTGATTGCTCGATTATTTCTAAACGTTTCTTAGAAAATTCAATTTTATTGAAAATTAACTGTGCTATAGCCCACAAGTTTTTGGGCGGCAAAATTCTGAAATGGTCCGATTACGATGGTTGATACCTCTATCAATAGGTTTCAGGACCTGTAATTGCTGTGACAATTTTCATTTTGATTGCTCGATTATCTCTAAATATTTCTTAGAAAATTCAATTTTATTGAAAAATAACTGTGCTATAGCCCACAAGTTTTTGGGCGTCAAAAATCTAAAATGATCCGATTACGATGGTTGATACCTCTATCAATAGGTTTCGGGACCTGTAATTGCTGTGACAATTTTGATTTTGATTGCTCGATTATTTCTAAACATTTCTTAGAAAATTAAATTTTATTGAATATTAACTGTGCTATAGCCCACAAGTTTTTGGGCGTCAAAAATCTAAAATGATCCGATTACGATGGTTGATACCTCTATCAATAGGTTTCGAGACCTGTAATTGCTGTGACAATTTTCATTTTGATTGCTCGATTATTTCTAAACATTTCTTAGAAAATTCAATTTTATTGAAAATCAACTGTGCTATAGCCCACAAGTTTTTGGGCGGCAAAAATCTAAAATGGTCCGATTACGATGGTTGATACCTCTATCAATAGGTTTCAGGACCTGTAATTGCTGTGACAATTTTCATTTTGATTTCTCGATTATTTCTAAACGTTTCTTAGAAAATTCAGATTTATTGAAAAATAACTTTGCTATAGCCCACAAGTTTTTGGGCGTCAAAAATCTAAAATGATCCGATTACGATGGTTGATACCTCTATCAATAGGTTTCGGGACCTGTAATTGCTGTGACAATTTTCATTTTGATTGCTCGATTATTTCTAAACATTTCTTAGAAAATTTAATTTTATTGAAAAATAACTGTGCTATAGCCCACAAGTTTTTGGGCGCCAAAAATCTAAAATGGTCCGATTACGATGGTGGACCTCTATCAATAGGCTTCAGGGCCTGTAATTGCTGTGACAATTTTCATTTTGATGCTCGATTATTTCTAAATATTTCTTAGAAAATTCAATTTTATTGAAAAACAACTGTGCTATAGCCCACAAGTTTTTGGGCGGCAAAAATCTAAAATGATCCGAATAAGATGGTTGATACCTTTATCAATAGGTTTCGGGACCTGTAATTGCTGTGACAATTTTCATATTGATTGTTCGATTATTTCTAAACATTTCTTAGAAAATTCAATTTTATTGAAAATTAACTGTGCTATAAGCCCACAAGTTTTTGGGCGGCAAAAATATAAAATGGTCCAATTTCGATGGTTGATCCTCTGTCAATAGGTTTCGGGACCTGTAATTGCTGTGACAATTTTCATTTTGATTGCTCGATTATTTCTAAACATTTCTTAGAAAATTCAATTTTATTGAAAATCAACTGTGCTATAGCCCACAAGTTTTTGGGGGGCAAAATTCTGAAATGGTCCGATTACGATGGTTGATACCTCTATCAATAGGTTTCAGGACCTGTAATTGCTGTGACAATTTTCATTTTGATTGCTCGATTATCTCTAAACGTTTCTTAGAAAATTCAATTTTATTGAAAAATAACTGTGCTATAGCCCACAAGTTTTGAGGCGTCAAAAATCTAAAATGATCCGATTACGATGGTTGATACCTCTATCAATAGGTTTCGGGACCTGTAATTGCTGTGACAATTTTTATTTCGATTGCTTGATTATTTCAAAACATTTCTTAGAAAATTCAATTTTATTGAAAATCAACTGTGCTATAGCCCACAAGTTTTTGGGCGGCAAAAATCTGAATTGGTCCGATTACGATGGTTGATACCTCTATCAATAGGTTTCGAAACCTGTTATTGATGTGACAATTTTCATTTTGATTGCTCGATTATTTCTAAACATTTCTTAGAAAATTCAATTTTATTGCAAAATCAACTGTGCTATAGCCCACAGGTTTTTGGGCGGCAAAAATCTAACATGGTCTGATTACGATGGTTGATACCTTTATCAATAGGTTTCGGGACCTGTAATTGCTGTGACAATTCTCATTTTGATTGCTCGATTATTTCTAAACATTTCTTAGAAAATTCAATTTTATTGAAAATCAACTGTGTTATAGCCCACAAGTTTTTGGGCGGCAAAAATCTAAAATGGTCTGATTACGATGGTTGATACCTCTATCAATAGGTTTCGGGACCTGTTATTGCTGTGACAATTTTCATTTTGATGCTCGATTATTTCTAAACATTTCTTAGAAAATTCAATTTTATTGAATATCAACTGTGCTATAGCCCACAAGTTTTTGGCGGCAAAAATATAAAATGGTCCGATTACGATGGTTGATACCTCTATCAATAGGTTTCGGGACCTGTTATTGCTGTAACAATTTAGATTTTGATTGCTCGATTATTTCTAAACATTTCTTAGAAAATTCAATTTTATTGAAAATTAACTGTGCTATAGGCCACAAGTTTTTGGGCGGCAAAAATCCAAAATGGTCCGATTACGATGGTTGATACCTCTATCAACAGGTTTCGGGACCTGTTATTGCTGTGACAATTTGAATTTTGATTGCTCGATTATTTCTAAACATTTCTTAGAAAATTCAATTTTATTGAAAATTAGCTGTGCTATAGTCCACAAGTTTTTGGGCGGCAAAAATATGAAATGGTCCGATTACGATGGTTGTTACCTCTATCAATAGGTTTCGGAACCTGTTATTACAGTGACAATTTTCATTTTGATTGCTCGATTAATTCTAAACATTTCTTAGAAAATTCAATTTTATTGCAAAATCAACTGTGCTATAGCCCACAAGTTTTTGGGCGGCAAACATCTAAAATGGTCCGATTACGATGGTTGATACGTGTATCAATAGGTTTCAAGACCTGTAATTGCTGTGACAATTTTCATTTTGATTGCTCGATTATTTCTAAACATTTCTTAAAAAATTCAATTTTATTGAAAATTAACTGTGCTATAGCCCACAAGTTTTTGGGCGGCAAAAATCTAAAATGGTCCGATTACGATGGTTGATACCTCTATCAATAGGTTACGGGACCTGTAATTGCTGTGACAATTTTCATTTTGATTGCTCGATTACTTCTAAACATTTCGTAGAAAATTCAAGTTTATTGAAAATTAACTGTGCTATAGCCCACAAGTTTTTGGATGCAAGAATATATAACGGTCTGATTACGATGGTTGATACCTCTATCAATAGGTTTCGGGACCTGTAATTGCTGTGATAATTTTCATTTTGATTGCTCGATTACTTCTAAACATTTCTTAGAAAATTCAATTTTATTGAAAATTAACTGTGCTATAGCCCACAAGTTTTTGGGCGGCAAAAATCTAAAATGGTCCGATTACGATGGTTGATACCTCTATCAATAGGTTTCGGGACCTGTAATTGCTGTGACCATTTTTATTTTGATTGCTCGATTATTTCTTAACATTTCTTAGAAAATTCAATTTTATTGAAAATTAACTGTGCTATAGCCCACAAGTTTTTGGGCGTCAAAAATCTAAAATGGTCCGGTTACGATGGTTGATACCTCTATCAATAGGTTTCGGAACCTGTAATTGCTGTGACAATTTTCATTTTGATTGCTCGATTACTTCTAAACATTTCTTAGAAAATTTAATTTTATTGAAAATTAACTGTGCTATAGCCCACAAGTTTTTGGGCGGCAAAAATTTAAAATGGTCCGATTACGATGGTTGATACCTCTATCAATAGGTTTCGGGACCTGTTATTGCTGTGACAATTTTCATTTTGATTGCTCGATTATTTCTAAACATTTCTTAGAAAATTCAATTTTATGGCAAAATCAACTGTGCTATAGCCCGCAAGTTTTTGGGCGGCAAAAATCCAAAATGGTCCGATTACGATGGTTGATACCTCTATCAACAGGTTTCGGGACCTGTTATTGCTGTGACAATTTGAATTTTGATTGCTCGATTATTTCTAAACATTTCTTAGAAAATTCAATTTTATTGAAAATTAGCTGTGCTATAGTCCACAAGTTTTTGGGCGGCAAAAATATGAAATGGTCCGATTACGATGGTTGATACCTCTATCAATAGGTTTCGGAACCTGTTATTACAGTGGCAATTTTCATTTTGATTGCTCGATTAATTCTAAACATTTCTTAGAAAATTCAATTTTATTGCAAAATCAACTGTGCTATAGCCCACAAGTTTTTGGGCGGCAAACATCTAAAATGGTCCGATTACGATGGTTGATACGTGTATCAATAGGTTTCAAGACCTGTAATTGCTGTGACAATTTTCATTTTGATTGCTCGATTATTTCTAAACATTTCTTAGAAAATTCAATTTTATTGAAAATTAACTGTGCTATAGCCCACAAGTTTTTGGATGCAAGAATATATAACGGTCTGATTACGATGGTTGATACCTCTATCAATAGGTTTCGGGACCTGTAATTGCTGTGATAATTTTCATTTTGATTGCTCGATTACTTCTAAACATTTCTTAGAAAATTCAATTTTATTGAAAATTAACTGTGCTATAGCCCACAAGTTTTTGGGCGGCAAAAATCTAAAATGGTCCGATTACGATGGTTGATACCTCTATCAATAGGTTTCGGGACCTGTAATTGCTGTGACCATTTTTATTTTGATTGCTCGATTATTTCTTAACATTTCTTAGAAAATTCAATTTTATTGAAAATTAACTGTGCTATAGCCCACAAGTTTTTGGGCGTCAAAAATCTAAAATGGTCCGGTTACGATGGTTGATACATCTATCAATAGGTTTCGGAACCTGTTATTGCTGTGACAATTTTCATTTTGATTGCTCGATTACTTCTAAACATTTCTTAGAAAATTTAATTTTATTGAAAATTAACTGTGCTATAGCCCACAAGTTTTTGGGCGGCAAAAATTTAAAATGGTCCGATTACGATGGTTGATACCTCTATCAATAGGTTTCGGGACCTGTTATTGCTGTGACAATTTTCATTTTGATTGCTCGGTTATTTCTAAACATTTCTTAGAAAATTCAATTTTATTGAAAATTAACTGTGCTATAGCCCACAAGTTTTTGGGCGGCAAAAATTTATAATGGTCTGATTACGATGGTTGATACCTCTATCCATAGGTTACGGGACCTGTAATTGCTGTGACAATTTTCATTTTGATTGCTCGAATATTTCTAAGCATTTCTTAGAAAATTCAATTTTATTGAAAATGAACTGTGCCAAAGCCCACAAGTTTTTGGGCGTCAAAAACCAAAAATGATCCGATTACGATGGTTGATACCTCTATCAATAGGTTTCGGGACCTGTAATTGCTGTGACAATTTTCATTTTGATTGCTCGATTATTTCTAAACATTTCTTAGAAAATTCAATTTTATTGAAAATTAACTGTGCTATAGCACACAAGTTTTTGGGCGGCAAAAATATAAAATGATCCGATTACGATGGTTGATACCTCTATCAATAGGTTTCGGGATCTGTAGTTGCTGAGACAATTTTCATTTTATTTGCTCGATTATTTCTAAACATTTCTTAGAAAATTCAATTTTATTGAAAATCAACTGTGCTATAGCCCACAAGTTTTTGGGCGTCAAAAATATAAAGTGGTCCGATTACGATGGTTGATACCTCTATCAATAGGTTTCGGAACCTGTAATTGCTGTGACAATTCTCATTTTGATTGCTCGATTATTTCTAAACGTTTCTTAGAAAATTCAATTTTATTGAAAATTAACTCTGTTATAGCCCACAAGTTTTTGTTGATATCTCTATCAATAGGTTTCGGGACCTGTTAATGCTGTGACAATTTTCATTTTGATTGCTCGATTATTTCTAAACATTTCTTAGAAAATTCAATTTCGACAGTTTATTTGATTTTCACAATTATCAAAATAGCGTCGAACATACCCAACCCTTTTTATTTTATTAAGAAAAATTGTTTCGGATAGCTTGACCTGTCCACTTTATCGAAATTTAAACCCACACTTGGTAAAATTTCTGAGATTTTTGTAAATGGTCATAGTGTAGCATCGGGTTTCGACAGTTTATTTGATTTTCACAATTTTCAAAACAGCGTCGAACATACCCAACCCTTCTTATTTTAATAAGGAAAATTGTTTCGGATAGCTTGAATTGTTCACTTTATCGAAATATAACCCCACACTTGGTAACATCTCTGAGATTTTTGTAAATGGTCATAGTGTAGCATCGGGTTTCGACAGTTTTTTCGATTTTCACAATTTTCAAAATAGCGTCGAACATACCCAACCATTTTTATTTTAATAAGAAAAATTGTTTCGGATAGCTTGACCTGTCCACTTTATGGAAATATAAGCCCACATTTAGTACTTGTATTGTTTTTTTTGGTAGTTTGGTCGTAGCTACCTGATGAGTAGACCGACTTTTTCAATACGAAACCAAACTAGCAACACAATGAGCTCAAGGAAAGTTCTCATTTATGTTCAAGTTTATACACTTTGTATAACTCTTGGGGTAAAGTAAGGGGGGGGGGTAGATGTATTATGAATAAATGGCCTCTTGATTTTGTTTCTGATTAACTAATCGAATATCTTGTGAATGGCATTTTCACTAATACATTTGTGTCTATAAAAAGCCGAAAAAAATAAAAATCATTTGGATATTTTAATAAAATGTTAAAGAGGGAATTTGGGGCAGCAGACTCCATTCTCTAAGGTATAAAACGAATTTATATAACCTTTCAAAAATTTGTTTTAATTAGAAAACTTGATTTTTGGGGATTTTTTTTTGTTTGAGATATCGAATTTGGGTTTATTTTGTCAGCTGGAGCAATTTGGACCATCCTCCATTTCACTTTGTGTATAACCGGAAATAATTTGTCTAGTTCTTTATAAAGTATAGTAAGACTCACATGGTTGTTAAAAGCGAGTAGACGGCGTTTATACCTTAAATGTTGCGATATAAAGATTTCACATTTTGATTCCGTTCACATACATCAAGGTCTTATAATAAATATTTATTGATATAAATTATTAAACGTACCTATATTAAAGGAATGAATTGTAAATCTGTCTAGAGGTACTGGTTCAGTTAAAAAACAATTTAAACGGTTTACTATCACGTATACCCATCGATAATTATGTGCGGAAAAATAAATAAACGGTTTTCAAAATACAATTGCAAGGTTAAGACGTGAACTTTGCAGTCGAATTGATATCAATGACCTATAGTCATGTTTACCTTCAAAATGTAATATACCATAAGATTGGAGATAATTTCAACCTAAGTTACCTTTTTGTAGGGACGAACGGTATATACAATTTACTTTCCCCTCGTTCAATATTGCAGCAAAATTAAAAACATTCCATCCGATAAAGTTTTACGGTTTACTTACAAAAAAAAAAAAAAAAAAAAGTTCACTGAAATTAAAAAAAATTAAAGTTCAACTTAATACCATGAATCACGGCACGCGTATAAAATACAAAAAAAAAGTTTAATCCAGTGGAAATATCATCACCATTTACTTCAATTTTAACCTCGAAATAACTATAATATGATTTTATGTAGTTTTATTGAAATACAAATATTTTAATTTACCAAATAAATGCCTATACGAGTAAGTATGTTTAAAACAAATATTTGACTTTGAAATTTGTTATTTTCAACCCAAATACAAGTTTTGCAAAAATAAAACTGTTTAAAAATTAAAAAATAGAAGAAAAATAGTTTGAGTTAGTTGAAACGTTCATGAACAAAAAAAAAACCTTAATTATAATTTGTCTGGAAACACACGCTCGATACAGCACGAAAATTGAAAAAGCTTATTTATTTAATCAACATCGCACATTTGGTCATTGACACTAATGCATTTATTACCCAAACTATTTTTAACAATTTTGTGGATTTAACTCCAATAAAATCAGCACATACCTGGCAATTAAAAAAAACAAATATTTGTGTGTACCTATATACTCGTATGTAGTTAATTGGACAAAAGTGATTGGAAAATTTCAATCACACCAAACATTAAATAATTTGTATAATTTTTAATATAATTATATATGTACGTAAAATAAATTATTTGTTTCGCCCGGGTGGTATATAAATTAATAATGAATACACAAGTAAAAAGTTTCCAAACAATTTTGGATTTAAATTAAAATAAATAAATGTTTAATGCAACAATAAAAACAACAACATTTAATTAATATTAACTGTCAATGCGAGTATAATGTATACACACTTACGCATACACAGACAGACACACGTAAAAATTATAAATAATTAATTAATCGTAATCAAACAAAATAATTTTATTTTTATTTTTTTTTATTGTTTTCATCCATGACAGTGAATCCATTACCAAACCATCATCATCATTATGTATTACAACCGGAATTAATAAAAAATAAAAAAAAGTTGAATTAAAATTAATTAAAAAATTTAATAGGAAAACGTATAGAGATTAATATTAATAAACTCAAACTACGACCTTGCTGTGATTAATTTTTCTTTTTTTTTTTTAGGCTAATGCCGAGTTGTGGGAGAGATATTATAGAAAGCTTGGGTTTTTTGGGATTGATACATGTGCTTGCTTTTTCGGATTTTTTTTTTGTTGTTCAAGGTTAATTGAAATTTAATCAATTTTTATTATACTAAATTATTATTAAATCAACACATGTGTGCCTCGATGAATTAAAAATATTTAATTGTGAAAGGCAAATAATTTTTATGTGGCGCGTTAACGTGCGGAACCTTCACGGCATAGTTTGCCGTTCATACAACGGAATAGTACGTTGAACTCTTTCTCAATTTGTTAGTTTGGTATTATTGTCACGTGCTAAATCATTTTTTTTTGCGAAATATTGTGTTTGATGGTTACTAACCATTCAAGGTCATGCGAAATGATACACATTTTTATCAAATATTGTTACTTGGCTCCATGTCGGTAGAATAAAGATGTATGAAAGGAGCTAATTGTGGCGAATGCAATTTTAATTGCTCTTCAACATGCCTCGGTTGGGGGGTTTGGGGTAGAGGATTTATTTTGTTTTGACTAATTGTGATTTTGGGGAAGGAGTTTCCAGATTTAGGAAAACCCCATTGTCCTCTTATAGGACTGTCTCTGCTTAAAATAACGAAAAAATTTTGTGAAAAGCTAAAAGTACAGGTTTGGTGACGTATAACGGTAACTCTGTGAGAAAAGTCGGATAGATAAAATTTTCTTATATAAAATCATAAAAAATAAAAATAAATAATTGTTCGTTTAAATTCATGTTTAGTCGATACTAAACTTGACCGAAAAATTTAAGGTTATTTAGAAATTTAATTAGAAATAATGAAAAAATGATGCTCATTGTAGAGAGTATAGTACAGGTCTTCTCCATCTTAAATCTTGACCAGAACACGTAATTTGTCACGCTCATTATTGAATTGTAGTATACTCCCAGATCTTCGATATTCCACTTGTTTCTACTTAAAAACAAACTGTTCTAAACTATCTCAGCAAGATGGTGATGTTGATTTTATTTTTTGTTTAATTTTTCAGACCTTCGCTGTCCTCAATTGTTAGTTGGATTAGTGTCATTACATTTGGAAAGGTTTTTATTGCTCCAATTTGTAGAAACATTCCCAACATCTATCCAGACTGGACTTTCTAACAACCGGGGATAATGTTTTAGCTTTGGCTAATAAGTGTTTGGGAACAAATTTCTACCATATTGGTAAATTGATCTGCAAAACGAAAAAAATTCAGGATCTGGAATACTTATGATTTTTGTTGGGAATAAACGAAGATCTTAAGGACAAGGTTTTAAGATCGAAACCTGGCCAACTGGCGTTTATATTGGACCATTTAGGAAACAGAATTTTTGAAAAGCATTTGCTCAAATAAAAAATTTCGGAACCCAACTGTAGACATCAAGACTCTTAAAAACTTGGCTTACAAAAAAATTTCAATTCTGTAGAATACTTTCCATCAGAATACGTAGTCTTTAGAAGAGACAGACATGATTGTAATACCTGCCTTAAAGAAGGAGGTGTGTAGATCGCCTTAAAGAATTCACTTTCGAATGAGGTTATAGTGTGTTATCCGGTATACAACATAATGGATGTACATACATATTAAAGTCAATATTCCTTTTATCTTGGAAGCGGAGGTTTATGACTGTTTGTTTCTTCTGGTTGTAAATAATGGGACTGGTCATAATGGCATTCCACCCATCCTTATTAAAAATTGTGCTGAAAGTTTAGCTCTTCTCTTAGGAATGTACTTCATTCGTCCGTTTTTTTAATCTGCCAAAAAGATGTGAAATTAGCAAATATCGAGGAATTGCTATCCTTTCTGCAATACTCTTTGGGTATGGCCATACTTTTCGAAACCATGGTGCAAAGATTTTTGTTTTTTATCCGGGATTTTATCCGGGAAGATCTACACTTACCAATCTGGTCTCATTCTGTGGACATTAATACAGCAGGATTGAAAACCGGCAATAAGTGGTTGTAGTGTACCTTTACTGACTTTCCAAAAGTATTTGATAAAAATTGATAATTCGATTCTTATCAATAAGCTAAAAAAATTGAATTGTGAGTTCATCCGTATCAAATGGTTGCAATCTTATCTTTCTCATCGATCACAATACTTTAAAGTTAATGATTCTGCTTCTCATTTAGTTCGTATAACTTTTAGAGTACCACAAGCTAGTCACATTGGTACACTTCTTTTCGCATTATATAAAGTTAAAAAGTGATTTGAATAAATTTTGGTGTAGGTCGTTTAACAACAAATTGTTATAATAAATGTCAGGTTATCTCTTTTTTTCATAAGCGATTACTTGAGTATAATCTTCTCTTCCGATATTTTATTTACAAAACGTTTGGAATCTATTATGGCTATAAGGCTTACAGTATGTTGGGCTTCATTAAGCGTGCAATTCTAGATTTCGCTTCTCAGGTCTAGTCATCATTTTGTCGGTGTCATTCAGATAGAATTGAAAACTTTCAGAAGAAATGTGTACCGTATGCTCTTCGGGGCCCACCTTCTAAACGAATAGCTATCTTCTTCTAAATTATTTAATTTATTAAAATTACATACATCCGACGAGACATAGCATCGGCTATCTTTGATTTGTGATGAAATATTTAAGCGTTTTAACTGTTACGCTCCTAAGCGTTGCTGCGCCGATGAGATGGTTTCTTACATATTGATTCTGTTAGTACAAACTATGGACTTTCGACGTAATGTTTATTGAATTATAATTCTTAATTAACGATTGTACTTTAGTGTAGGTTTAATAATTAAATAAATAAATATGGCCAGTTATGATGGAACGACTATTACTTAATCGATTTTAGAGAAATTTGACAAGCGCATGTAAATGGCAGTCTAAAATTATTTTTGGATATAGTTTTAGAATATGGTTGTTGGGGTGCAGCCGTGAGGAATCGAAAAATGTGCTCGAAATTTGATTGGTTCAAATTAAGCAGCTTGCACTTGAATCCCAAGTTGAATTTTTGCTTTCGTAAGCTCTTACGAATTTGTTTGACTAAAAGATTGAATTCAGAAGGAAATTACATTATTCTTGATATTTATCAATTTCGAAATAACGAGTATCTATTCTGTGGAATACACCAACGGTACTGAAATACAGTAAATCAAATTGACATTCACAAAAAATGTTTACATATAATCAGTGGACGAAATTGATTTATAGCTTAAAATTAATAAATAATTGATTTGAGCCTGACAATAATTAGATATCAACCAGGTAAGAGTGCCAAACAAAACTATTATACTGCATATACATATATATTGTAAATAGCTTAAATATTTCAGCTTACATTTAATTTACACGATTTATTCGTTTGTTTTGGTTTTGACATTCCAAGCTGGCCTAATTTCTCATTTTACAATGGTAAAGTGGGACGAAACATAACAATTTCTTAACCGGTTATGATGAATATCGACTTATGGATTGGAAATGGAATTCTAAAATGGTTTTTGGAAAAAATTATGGAATACAAGGAAGTAGGATAGAACTTGGCAATTCCTTAACTGATTTTAGATGAAGTTCTGAAGTACGGCCAATTAGGATAGAACTTGGCTATTCCTTAAATATAAGGCTGCCAGATATTGACACGAGCAAAAAGGGACATTCAGAATATTTTTCCTGCCCAGAGAGGGACAGGGAGGGACAATTTATTTATAAAAAGTTTATTTTATAAAATAACAAAGCATAAATAAAATATTTATTTTAGAATTCATTATGGGTACATTTATTATTTTTTATCACATATACATTTAAATTCATTTAAAATGTAAGATTAAGCTTAAAAATAATAATAATCAACTTTTACGAACATCGCATATTTAATAAAATTTCATTAACTTTAGTAAATGTATATAGACAAAAGAAGAATTTGCAAAAAATAGAAAAAAAAATCCATAAATAAAAAATATTTATAAATATTTCGCACTGCTTTGGACGTGTTTCAGTTTTTGACTCCATTAGCCTAAAAAATTCAATGCAATTCAAATTGCCGTTCACTTTTATCACAGTTTGAGCTGTTAAGACATCTAAGCTTTAAGCGAACTTTTCATCAGTCCATATATTTTTAATTCTTGAAAATGTCCGCTCAACAGTGGCATTCGTGGCTGGTAACGATAAACCTATTTCCAAAAGCTTTAAAAGATTTTCATGTGGTATTTGTTCTTTTTTAAAATATCCGAATAATTCTACTCACTTTCTATCAGTACTCGTTTTTTCATTTCTCCAATTTTCCATAACATTTTTAGTAAGATAAATATTAACGCGACAAACTTCATCGAACAATTTATTATCGTCGATATGAATATTGTCGAATCGTTCCATTAATATTTCAAGAGAATATATTACCTCTTTTGGTTTCAGTTTAGTTTTTAGCAATATACAATAAAGTTGTCACGTACCTTAGGATTTGAGTGCTCCAATTTAGAAATAGTAGATCTTAAAATAAGTGGAATGAAAACTTCTTGGGCCCGAGTTTCTATCTGGAGTTTAATTTCATTTAAAATGTCATACGCTTCTATAACCGATAAATTATTTTTTTCCATTTTTAAAATTAAATCGTGGAACACAGAAATTTGTTGGTGTAGGAATTGTACATATAAAGGAGTTTCTTCACTTTCAAAAAATAATTTGATGGCTTTATGAACTTTATCTTGACTCAAAAAATAAGACTTAAGAGGCTCAAAGAACTTATAGAGTCTTTCAAGAGCTGGCCTTAAAGCTAACCATTTGGTTTTCAAATACCCCAATAAATTCGAATATTCGACAGATGCTTCTTCACAGTATGCTTTCAATGCCTCTGTTCGAACAGTAAATCGTTTGAAATTTAGATATATTTGAATTAATCATCTCTATATCGTGTGGTAAAACACTAGCCGCGGTATCGATGGCGTTATTCATTATATGTCCGTTGCACCCAATTCCAAAAACTTGCTGATTTAAGATGGCCTTTAATTTTGAAAATACATTTCGCTCACCCTTTCTGTTTAAGCCACCGAAATTCATATTGGTGTTATCAGCACATAATCTTATTACTTTATGTTTGATGTTATGTTTGGAAATTATACCTAATATGTTCTCTACAATAATATCAGAGATTTTACCAGGAAGTGTCGCTAAATTTAAAACTTTGGTTTCAATACCAACGTCGACATCAAAATATTGAATCATAAATGGGAACAGCTTAGTGGCGTTATGATTTGATGCATCAGTCATAATAGTAAAAAAAACTAATTTTCCTTAATGTATTCTCTAATTCTTTTACATAATATGGATAAATTACGTTTTTAATGATGGCCTCACATTTTGTTTTACCACAGCTGAACTTTTTATTAAAAATATTTTCTATCACTTTCGAGGTACAACTCATGCTATTGAAGCTATGGTTATGAATGACCGTATGGTAGACGAAAACTTGCTCCTTTAGTGCTAAATTTCTGCCTAATTCGGTAACATGTTTACTAAGAAAGAAGCTCGTTACCTTTTGTGAGCATGCAAGCAGGTCTAAATTAGTTTTATAATTTACCGAATCATTGTGGTTTAAAATAGTTGTTCTTCCTCCGGAAGCAATTGAAAAACAATATTGCAAATTTTACACCGGACTCATGATTCATCTTGTTGACTAGTCATACTGCTAATCTCATTCAAATTTCTTGTTATATGAGAAAATTCATTCGTATTAACCACTGAACTCTAAACGCTGAATTAGTTTAAAATTCAGCGCAAAAATTGAAATGTTTGTGTTGTATAATGAAGCATTGTAAATAGACATGAATGAAGTTAGATTTTCAAGATTCAATCCGTTTTAAAATTCGTTATAAAAAAACTTTAAAGTTTCACAAAATAATTAAAATGTACGCCAATTATTTTGATTTATTTTAATAAATTTTATTAATTTTAATTTGTTTATAAAAATTTATTTTAATTAATTTATTTATCACATTTGTAATTGATTGTCTTTCACCACCATTTGTGTTATTTTAAAACCCCGCGCGAGGTGGGCGACATGTCACCTTATTGACGATCGAGAGCAGACTGAAGTAAAAAGAATGATTTAATTTTATTTTGTTTTGATGTCTCTTCATGTGGAAGAGACAATAGTTCATTGGTTAAATGCGTGTGTTCCCAAATGGTAATGTCAACAATGAGCGGCGTGAAGCCGTTGCATTAGTGGTTGGGTGAACTCAGACGCCAATGTATGTGAGTGATACTTTGTGGCGGAGCACGCATGAGTGAGCCGCTACAGGACTCTCCCGTTAGTGATTTTTTCCGCCCCCTGAAACATGATTGGTTTCGGTCTGTCTGTGTGTTCGGAGACTGATATTTGATCAGCCGAACTGGAGTGTCGATCGCTCCGTTGAAATGTCTTATATCTTAAGATTCATTAACGGAGTCGATGGGCTGAGACAGAGTGAATGGGATGAGAATATAGTCGGTTGATTCTTGCGTCAGTAGCTGTGAAGGAGGATGTTCGTCGAGGCCCACACCTGGCCCCAAAACTGACTCCAGACTTCAGAATTCATTTTCTGGTCTGGCATGTCACAGCTTTGTCGTGACATGGAAACTCGGTCAGTTCACCAGTCTTGTGTCAAACTGGTATGTTGGACAGTGAGGGAAGACTAGAGGTGCACACCAGATATTGGTCGAAGCCCCTGCTCCCAACCTATCTGGTGTGTGCTTCAACTCTTCCTTTCACCACTGCCCACCTGCCTAGTGCGACACAAACTGCACATTCACTCGCTTGCGTCACCAGACATCTTAAAACAGCTCTGTCTTCAGCACAGCAATTCAGTGGAGTAAGATAAGAGGTACCCACCGATATTTGGTCGACGCCACTTGCTCCCATCCTATCGTGGGACAGTCGAAGTGAGTCTCGACTGTGTCCCAGTGACATGGAAAGTTTATACGGCGGCAGTCGAAGTGAGTCTCGACTGTGGCCGTATAAAAGGCGGTGGAGAGTATGGTTGGGAATGGCTGGGTGGTCGCTTTGCCGTGCGACATTTTATACAGCCATTTGAATGAAACAAGATAAAAAAAATTTATTGAATCTAAAAAAATAAACCAAAAGAAAAATGAACTCGAAAAAAAATGAATCAGAATGAATAATAAAAAACTGGTGGTGGAAAATTTACAGTTTGTTTTAAAAAAAAATTAAAAAAAAAAAAAAAATGATATGTTGCTGATGCCGTTGTCGGTCATGTTGCCTATGATAACGGCGATGGCAGTAATGATGTTGGTGCCGCTGCTGCTAGTCCCGTTGTCTGCTGTTGCTGTCCGTGGTGGTGATAATTGGTGTCGGCGATGTCAACAAGGTGGTCATGTAAATGATGTTGATGATGATGACGACGATGTTGTTGATGACCGCTGTTGCGATGGCGGCGACGGCTGTGATGATGGCGACGGCGGTGATGGTGGTGATGACCCTCTTTGACTCCATTTGTGTATGTAATGTGCGTGCAACTTCGGTTGTATTGATGTTAGAGCATGTTGTGATGCTTTTCATTATTATTTTTTTTGTTGTTGTTGCTTTCGCTGCGGGTGATGATTGTTGCAGCTCATCATAGTATCTACAAATTAAAAGTACCTGAAACGAAAATGTAAATTTAGTATTAAGTAATAATTGTATAATAAATATGTACTTATCTTGTCTATTTGATGTTACGGCAACGCGACACTCCTTCGGTCAATTTATATATCTGAAATTGGCATTAAATTGTATGTATATATATGTATTATATGTATAATTTTATGTTACACATAAAATCAACTTACCGTTGACATATTACATTGTTTGTATACATGAAATTTGTCGTGTTAATAATGAAGTTAGATGTAATTTGAGTTGATACTTACCAATCTTACTACCATCTATTGTTGAGCGATATAATTAATCGTATTCAGCATATTTTTTAAGTAAATGTTTCCCCGCCGATCTTTTGTGTCTGCCGCCAAACCGGTTTGCAAATATAATAAAACGTTGATGCAAATTGTTATAATATGGCTCTCTTACAAATCAACCTTCGACAAGACAACATCAAACACAGAAGATATAGTAGTGAGTGGGTAATTATATCAGAAGAAATTATATATTAATTATATAAATCAGAAATTCTACATATATGTATTAGAAATTAAATAAGAATAAATTATATGTTGATTGAATTATTTATTTGTGATAACATTACCTATGGTGCTTCAACTTTAACAATTTTTTAACTGGTTCATTTCTGAGGTAACGCAAAATTCGAAGATAGTCTATGCACCGATCTTAGCAAACAAATATATACACGAAGATACAGTCCGCTCTTTAACATTTTTTTTGGCCCTTCGAGCCGGATCATACGCACCGGCATCAAATATCAGTGATAAATTATTCCTTGAAAGGAGTGTCGATCGGGTAAGAAGCGTGTATCTCAAATGAACAGTTACTGTATATCAAGTGCACAGTTATTGTGAATCACGTGAACAATTGAACCATATAGTAATTAATTTATAGTGCAATTCCAAGTGAACCATAAGTGAATCATTGAGTTAGTGAATTGGTAAAAATAAAAAAAAATAAAAATTAAAAATGGATGTAACGGCATTCATCAAACGCAGGAGCATTTTAAAGGGTCTCATGACGAAATTAGAAAATTTCTCTAAGGAGCTTTCCAACACCACAAGTGTAGAAGAAGTCAAAGTCAAATTGACACGTGTTTCCCAGTTGCATCAAGAATTTGTGGAGATCGAAGACAAAATATTTAGTGCATCGAGTGAAGAAATCTCCGAAATGGAAATCGTTGAAGAGCAGTATTACAAAATTATCATCAATTGTAACACGTGGCTCAGAAAAAAAAATGTATTACCAAAGGAACAGTCGATGGATGAATCAACAGCTGGCATTAATACCACTTCTCAAACAGCAGCAGGCGATTTTAAGCTCCCACGGTTAAATATACCAATATTTTCGGGGGATTATCGAGAATGGCAGTCATTCCATGACCTCTTCACAGCAGCAGTTCACGAGAACCATTCACTAACACCAGCACAAAAATTTGAAATGAATCTAAAGTGTTACATCATTTCCAAGTTGACATCCAAATTACATACCTGCGTCTTCAATACCACTATGTGGAGTCACTTGGAAAATTTACGATTGGCTGATCCAACATTTCATACAACAGGTATTATTGATATGCTAATCGGAAGTGATTATTTCTTCCACATTATAGGCAACAAAAGAATATGTGGAGTGCTGGGTACACCAATGGCACAAGAGACACTGTTCGGGTGGATTATTGCTGGACCAGTAGTTAAAACAAACCCAGTGCTGCCAACTGTTACCAGTTTACATGCCGAGACCAACCTAGATGACATTTTGAGGAAATTTTGGGAAATTGACGAAATTCTAACTCAACCGCTGTTAACCGATGATAATACCAGATGTGAAGAACATTATCAAAAGCACACAACAACTAGTGAAGGTCGATTCGTTGTTAGACTGCCCTTCAAAATCGAAAATCCAATCTTTGGAAAAAGCATGAGTATACATTGAAACGTCTTGAAAACATGGAGACCAGATTTAAGAGAGATAGACAATTTAATTGTTAAATAGCGGACTGTATCTAAATAATGTAAAAATGTTAAAGAGCGGACTGTATCTTCGTGTATATATTTGTTTGCCAAGATCGGTGCATAGACTATCTTCGAATTTTGCGTTACCTCAGAAATGAACCAGTTAAAAAATTGTTAAAGTTGAAGCACCATAGGTAATGTTATCACAAATAAATAATTCAATCAACATATAATTTATTCTTATTTAATTTCTAATACATATATGTATAATTTCTGATTTATATAATTAATATGTACATATATATAATTTCTTCTGATATCATTACCCACTCACTACTATATCTTCTGTGTTTGATGTTGTCTTGTCGAAGGTTGAATTGTAAGAGAGCCATATTATAACAATTTGCATCAACGTTTTATTATATTTGCAAACCGGTTTGGCGGCAGACACAAAAGATCGGCGGGGAAACATTTACTTAAAAAATATGCTGAATACGATTAATTATATCGCTCAACAATAGATGGTAGTAAGATTGGTAAGTATCAACTCAAATTACATCTAACTTCATTATTAACACGACAAATGTCATATGTATACAAACAATGTAATATGTCAACGGTAAGTTGATTTTATGTGTAACATACAATTATACATATAATACATATATATACATACAATTTAATGCCAATTTCAGATATATAAATAGACCGAAGGAGTGTCGCGTTGCCGTAACATCAAATAGACAAGATAAGTACATATTTATTATACAATTATTACTTAATACTAAATTTACATTTTCGTTTCAGGTACTTTTAATTTGTAGATACTATGATGAGCTGCAACATACCGGCCCGTTGAATCAATCAATTCAATTATTGATTAATTGGCAGCTTACATAATTTATGTACTGGACGTTTTAATGTTGTTGTTTTGGTTTTTAGCTTAACAACATGAACTATTCCGTCGGTTCCAGGATGTACTTGATCCACACGAGCTAATAACCACTTGGCAGGCGGTAGATTATCATCTTTAATTATGACCACATCGTTTATTTTGAGCTTTTCTCCTTGTGATTGCCATTAAGTTCGTCTGTGTTGAGATGTTAGGTATTCGTTGTGCCATCTCTGCCAGAGGCGATGTAACTCCTTTTGTAAATGCTGCCATCTAACCAGATGTGATGATGGAATGGTTTTGAGATTATGCTCCGGTAATTGCGTGATTGGCCGACCAATCAAAAAATGGCCCGGTGTTAAGGCATCGATGTCTTCGGTTGACGAAATACATATTGGTCTGGAATTCAGTATGCCTTCAATCTGTGCAGCTATTGTTTTTAGTTCCTCAAATGTGTAGACTGTGTTACCCATTACTCTCCTCAAATGATATTTAAGAGATTTAACGGCCGCCTCCCATAGTCCGCCGAATGATGGAGCCGCACTAGGGATAAGATGCCATTTGATTAAGTCTACGGCTAAAATTGAAGAAATTTCGTTAGAGTTATTTTTTATAAATTGGTATAATTCTATTAGAGTATTCCTTGCTCCAATGAAATTGGAACCATTATCGGAGAAAATTTCCGCGCACAAGCCTCTTCTGGATGTAAATCATCTTAGACTTGCTAGAAATGACTCGGTTGAAAGATCGCTCACGACTTCGATGTGCACTGCCTTGGTGCACATACAGACGAAGATAGCTAAATAGGCCTTGGAATGTTTTAGACCTCTACCATGTTTTTGTTTTATCATCAATGGGCCACCATAGTCTATACCAACTTTGACAAAAGGCCTATCATAATTAACCCGAGCTGCCGGAAGGTTTCCCATGAGTTGATTGTTTGGTTGACTTCCGTATCTCGGTACATACAATACATCTACGTATAATGTCCTTGATTAAGTATCGGCATTGTAAAATGTGATAATTTTGCCGTATGATGTTGGTTAATAATGTTGGTCCGGCATGCATGTTTTTATGATGTAGTTCCGTTACCAACAGCTTCGTAATATAGCATCTGGGCAAAATTGTTGGATGGCGTGTATTAAATTCAACCGACGAATGTTGGATACGACCTCCCACTCTCATAATGCCGTCGTTATCGATAAATGGAGTAAATTGATACAATTTACTCTTCTTCGATACCACCTTAAGGGTTTGGATGTCCCTTAACTCACTGTTGAAATGCTCTAGTTGAAGAAATTTGAAGATAAAGGTTTTACTGGCGATAATTTCTTCGACAGTTAATATATCCGCAGTTAGCCTTTCAGTCGCATATCGGAGATTATGGAAATAGCGCTTGATCCATCCGATGATATTTATGAATTTGCGAAATGAAGAACATCGTTGACTGACTAGAGCAAGGATATCTGAAGTAGACTCTGTTGTTAATACCAGTACATTAGCACACGATTTTTCTTCCGGGATGTTTGATAATTGCTGTGGTTGATCTGGCCAATGAGATGAGTCTAACCTTAACCAATCAGGACCATTCCACCATAAATTAAACTTGATCAGTTCTCGCGGCAGCAAACCTCTTGTAGCACAATCGGCTGGGTTGTGTGAGGATTGCACATGTTTCCAATGATTTCTAGAAAGACAAGATAAAATGTTTGCTGTTCGGTTAGCGATGAACGTTTTCCATCTCCGTGGGTGAGAATCTAGCCATGAAAGGACGATTGTTGAATCCGTCCAGGCCGTAATTTCAATTTCGCCACCCAATGTTTCCTTGATCATCATGAGCAGTTTTTTCAACAGGACAGCAGCACACAATTCCAATCGCGGAATTGAAACTTGGTTTATCGGCGCCACTTTCGTTCTGGCGGTCATCAACCTGATATTGACATTTCCCATTTCATCAATTGTTCGGCAGTAGACTATAGCGGCATATGCATTCTCCGATGCATCTGCAAATCCATGGAGCTCAAATTTATTGCTTGTTGTCAACAACCATCTTGGAATACTTAAATTTTGAAGATCTAGCATTTCATTTTTCACCTTTAACCAATTTTCTGATGTCGTTGATGGAATTGGATCGTCCCAATCCAACTTTAATAGCCACAACTTCTGAAATATTATTTTAAAGTTTATGATAATAGGTGCAAGCCATCCCAGTGGATCAAAAATTCAGGCGGAAAACGATAAAATATTTCTCTTAGTGGGTTTTAAATCATCAGCACAACAAACGTTAAAACGGAATTCATCCTCTACGGGATGCCATTGAATTCCCAGCAATTTAAGATAGGTAGATTCGTCATTAATGGCTACGGAAACCTTTTCCCTGTCATCTTCGTTAATAAGGTTCAGCAGTTCGGTAGCATTTGACGCCCATTTTCGTAATATAAACCCATGCGATTGAAGTAGTGTTGTTGATACCTTGTCTTGCAGACGATGAGCCTCTTCAATTGTATGAGCCCCAGACATTAGGTCATCCACATAAAAATTATTTAAAATTACATGTGCTGCAGCTGGATCAGTTTTGAGTAATTCATTGCCTATTACTTGGATGGTTTTGGTCGCAAGATACGATGCAGCTGATGTGCCATAGGTTACCGTTCTTAATCTATAATGTACACTATCACTTGGATCGATTAGTATCTGCCGGTACATCTTTTCGATGTCAGCCGAAAATACAACCTTGAATGTTCGAAATTTCAGTAGAATGCTAATGAGTGGTTGATATAAGGTAGGGCCAACTAACAACGTGTCATTCAATGATGCTCCATTTGACGATTTAAATGACGCGTCGAAGACCACTCGTAATTTGGTGGTGGTACTCGAAGATTTGAAAACGCCATGGTGAGGTAAATAAAAACTGCGCTCTCGGTTGGTGTTTATTTCTTCTACAGGGATTTCTTCCATGTGTTTCAAAGCTTTATATTCATCCATAAAATTGTGGTATGCATCTTTAAATTGTCTATCTCTCTTAAATCTGGTCTCCATGTTTTCAAGACGTTTCAATGCGCCACTCATGCTTTTTCCAAAGATTGGATTTTCGATTTTGAAGAGCAGTCTAACAACGAATCGACCTTCACTAGTTGTTGTGTGCTTTTGATAATGTTCTTCACATCTGGTATTATCATCGGTTAACAGCGGTTGAGTTAGAATTTCGTCAATTTCCCAAAATTTCCTCAAAATGTCATCTAGGTTGGTCTCGGCATGTAAACTGGTAACAGTTGGCAGCACTGGGTTTGTTTTAACTACTGGTCCAGCAATAATCCACCCGAACAGTGTCTCTTGTGCCATTGGTGTACCCAGCACTCCACATATTCTTTTGTTGCCTATAATGTGGAAGAAATAATCACTTCCGATTAGCATATCAATAATACCTGGTGTACGTGACTACGCACGTGGAACGGTGTATGACCACGTGTGTATTGCTAAATGACCCGTTGTGAATGTGTGGCACGGCCCGGTATGGTGTCACGGTGTGTTGTGCGTGAAAATGGAAGTAATAAAAAAAATGGATACTCAGCATCACGCTTCTTTGTCTTTAATGAAAACAAATGATGTAAATACTCACCCACTGGCCGGTGCGTAATTCGCACCCAGCCGGCACACAAAAAAAATATAAAAACACAATTGAGGCACATGTTCATCGTTGTTTCCGTAAACACGGACGTTGGTGGTCACCAATTTAAAGTTTCACAAAATAATTAAAATGTACGCCAATTATTTTGATTTATTTTAATAAATTTTATTAATTTTAATTTGTTTATAAAAATTTATTTTAATTAATTTATTTATCAGATTTGTAATTGATTGTCTTTCACCACCATTTGTGTTATTTTAAAACCTCGCGCGAGGTGGGCGACATGTTACCTTATTGACGATCGAGAGCAGACTGAAGTAAAAAGAATGATTTAATTTTATTTTGTTTTGATGTCTCTTCATGTGGAAGAGACAGTAGTTCATTGGTTAAATGCGTGTGTTCCCAAATGTTAATGTCAACATTGAGCGGCGTGAAGCCGTTGTATTAGTGGTTGGGTGAACTCAGACGCCAATGTATGTGAGTTATACTTTGTGGCGGAGCACGCATGAGTGAGCCGCTACAAAACTATAAAAAATATTTTATAGAAAAGTAAAAAGAGACAGAGAGGGACACTATTTTAGGGAGGGACAAATTCTTCCAAAACAGGGCAGTCCCTCCGAAAACCGAACGTCTGACAGCCCTATTAAATAACTATGTAGAAATTTGGCATGTACTACGGAAATGAGATTCAAAAATGAATTTTTCTAATTCCGGGGCCCTACACTACCGTTAGAAGTTTGACTACAATGTGATTAAATTCAATATCAAGAATATCATAAATGCCATTGTCTGTTGAGATTTTCATAAACCAGACAGCTGTTGAGGTTTATCTGCTGTAAGGCGATTCGAAAATTGGTTAGGAAATAGTCAACTTTCATCATTATTGGCCATATTCCGGAACTTCTTCTAAAAATTATTTTAGAATGTCATTGAACTATTTTCCACTTGTCGAATATCACCATAATCGGTTATGTCATATTTCCTCATATACTTGGCGATATTCCACAATTTTATCCAAAAATCATTTTAGAATCTAAGCCCTTGTAATAACACTTGAATACAATTTGAAACTTTAACCAATCCATTTCTGGTTCTGCTTCAGTGTGGTGACATGGCATAGCAAGCATTGTGTTGACACGTCATGTCTATACTCTCTTGTGAAATCACTGAACCTTAAATGATTAAATAAAGACTCGGAGATTAGTTTTAGTATTATATAAAGTAGGCTACTTCTTTTTGATAGACACGGGAGCTGATGTTTCGGTTATACCTTTAAAATTAGCAAATATTTCCAAAGCTGTTTCAAATTGTAAGCTAATATTTGCCGACCAAATAACAGTACATGGTCGAGCCTTTTGCACTTGATTTTAAAAAAGAATGGTGTTTGGAGACCATGTGGGGATTACCGAAGTCTAAATTGAATTACTATTCCTGATCGTTACCCAATTCCGCATCTTCAAAATTTTTCGTATCAACTTAAAGATTGCAACATTTTCTCTACTTTAGATTTAGTCCAAGCTTATCATCAAATTCCAATTGAACCATCTGATATTCCTAAGACCGCTATTTCAACTCCCTTTGGTTTATTCGAGTTTACTAAAACGACCTTCGGTCTTAGGAATGCGGCCCAAACTTTCCAAAGGTTAATGCATTCCGTTTTATTGGGACTAAATTTTGCTTTCGTTTACTTTGACGATATTCTAATTGCGTCTAAATCTTATAGGAAACATCTAGAAATAGTACTTAGCAAACTATCAGATAACGGTTTAATTATCAATCCTTGTAAAAGTGTATTCGCCTCACACGAAATCAAATTTCTTGGATATACAGTTAATGCACAAGGCATTTTACCCGTTCAAAGCAGAGTCGACGTTATTAAAAATTTTGAACGTCCCTTAACAGTCAATCATCTCAACCGATTGTTGGGTATGATTAACTTTTATAGACTACATAGACAAATTTTACTTATCGACTTCTTGAAAGGTTACAAGAAGAATAGTAAAACTCCTATTGGATGGTCAACAGCAGCCATTGAAGCCTTCCATAATTGTAAGAAGAAACTTTGTGAAGCAACACTTTTTGCACATCCATCTTCTACTGCGCGAATAGCAATTATGGTGGACGCTCCGGATTCTGCGATTGGGGCAGTGGTTCAACAGTAAGCTGCCATAATGTGTCACGACCGACCAGATTGGACTTCAATTCTGCCAACTGTACTGCTTGGGTTACGTTCGGCATTTAGCAAGGAATTAAAAACCACTCCTGCTGAAATTGTTTTCGGAAGTCCTTTGCGCGTACCAGGACAATTGGTAGACTCGTCTTTAGACATCAAAATTCCTCAGTCTGAATTTGTTCAAAATTTAAAAAAACATTTAGATGAATTTAGACCGATTCCAACATCTAACCATGCTAATATAAACATTTTTATTAGTAAAAATTTAGAAACCTGTTCATACGTATTTTTACGAACCGACGCGTTAAAGAAGGCACTTCAAGCACCATATTCTGAACCATATTTTGTAGTAAATCGAAATAAGAAATTCTTTACCCTAATTAGTAATGGCAAAAACATCATAGTTTCTATCGACCGACTCAAACCATGTTATTCGGAAAGCAATGATAGCATTGAGCCAATTCCTTTGATACAACCGGATACTCTTGATGACAACATTGTCGATAAATTACCTTTGGCCAATTCTAAATTAAATGTTTCTACTGCTCCATCTAAAATTAAAGTCACGTTTGATACTTTACCTAAATTTCATCATGATCCAGTTCACAAGAACTGGTCGTCAAGTTAAAATTCCGAAAAAATTGTTAGATTGAATTGAAGAATGAGGAGGTTGTGTCATCGTTGATTGTTGTTTCTCGTGAATATTCGAAATCTCTTTAAAATTATCTTCGTAAATTCTTTCAGTTTACTGGGAGGGGAGTATTGTGGTGACATGGCATAGGTAGCATTGTGTTGACACGTCATGTCTACACTCTCTTTTAAAAACACTGAACTTTTCTTGATCAAAATTGAAATTTGATACTGTTCGAAAAAAATCACTTTTTATGAAAATGTTAGAATACATTATCCACAGTAGAACGATTTCTCAAAGTTTTTAAAACAAGATCGTCATTCGTTATCGAAAAATTACGATCAAAAAGTGGATGAATTTTTTCGTCTGGTCTAAAGTCGAGGAATTTTGTTTTTGCGCTCGGTTATCTGTCAAATTTAAAAGAAAATAGATTCATTCAATTTAATTGTTTGAAGAAATTAAAAATATCTAACGTACTTTCATGCATTTAAAGTAAGAATAAAACGAATGCGCAAACATAAAATCACAATAAAATTAAGTTTTCTAGATTGAGACTTTACCCAAAAAACTAACTAAAATAATATGATAAAACAATTTTCAAAAGGGTAATGAACCCGATTAGGGTTTGCAAGCTAAAGCTTTAAGTTAGCAAAATAAATATAAATTGTGAAAGTATAATAATGGGCTAAATTTCTTTTCAGTAATACGTCAACTCCAATAGCAGCTGGTCTTGAAATTTACGGTATTATTATGTTTTTTACAATCAAAACATCTCTGACGACAAAAATAAAATATTAGTGAGGATAGGCCTGTATAAGATTTTGCAGGATGAGCCTGGGTACATTCTGTACAATTGCTTAAAATATTATTTTAACGGTTAACGGTTTTTTTTTCTCTAAACTATATAATCTCAAAGGCATCTTTGTACACTCCATGTGACAGATATGTACTCCCAGTGAATGGTACTAATTTAACCGTATAATACGTACATAATAATGATAAAATACTGCCGTCTCTGGGACCTGCCACGAATAAATTGTAGATCTAGGGATTTCCTCCGTTAAGGTATAATGCTTATACTTATATGTACTCACATTGAAAAGAAACAAAAAACAATGAATATTCACGACGATCTGAAGTTGATTAGATAGTAATTTGTTGGCCAGGAAATAAGCTTCAAATAAGGAGGCCAGGAAATAAGCTTCAATTAAGTTTGATGATTAAATAAAATGTAATAAATCAAAAATTGCCATATTTCAGCTAATTTTAAAAATCTCGAGATTGTCATCATTATATCATCCATATCGAGATAAAATCTAAAACTATCGGTATATCATCGATGCTATCGTCTTCTATGAGAAACATAAATAATTAATAAATAAATAAAGAAAAACGTTTGCTTGGAATTTATTAAAGCTTATTAAAAGGAAATCAAAATATTAACAAAAAAATAATTTATTATTCCATTCTATATGAATTAAAACTAACAATAAAACTTCAACATCACAGTCGGTGGATAAGTGAACTTAATCTAAATTTAAACAATTTATGTTTAATAATAAAGCTTACGAATTTTGTATGTTATTTAGGTCAAAGTGATTTAATCCGCCATCGTCAGCCAAAACTACCATAACCAATGACAAATCTGGAATAAACCCATATTGTTGTTGGTTTATTCCAACATCGCCATTATTAATAGTAATTGGTCCTACGGATAATACAAAAATAGTTTTAATTAGTTAGCATGTTAGCATGAACTATGCCAAATTGTGTATTATTCTAAAAGAAGACACAAAATAAAAAAAATTAACAAACGACTGACGTCGTAAGAATACTTTAAGGAGATTTTCAGAACTCTAAAGGATTGAATTTCCTGTCTAATAAGGAACTTTCTGTATGTTGCCTTTTTATTAACGTTACAATATTAAATTATTTTCTAATGAAATATCACCTTGTATTGCATTTTCTTTTCGAAGAAAACCATCAGATTTAAACCTGAGATTTAACAGAGTCGCCATCCTGACCACATTAATTATATTTTGTGTCAGCTTAGTACAAAGATTATATCTTCTTCTGTATTAAGCGTCTTTTTAATTTCTAATAAGTTTGAATATAATCCATGAGATATGAGGAATTATTAAAGAAATGGTAATGTCACTAATTCCAGATAACTCTCTAGTTAATCATCGAAACCCGTTAAAACCTTCTCTTATACTCGTTTAAGATTTATTTAAGATGTAAGGGCGCAAAAGCTTCTTTAACTTTTAAAAGGGATCTAACTAACGCGTCGATTAGTTTTAAAATTCTTGTTATCACATAAAATGTGCTATTGAACTAATTTACAGTCGCTTGGTATGGTGCTACTTTTGAAACATCGGACTATGTCTTTACATTTAGTAGTAATCGACCGTACTTTGTCTAGATTCAATGCGTCTTACAGTGTTAAATTGATGTGCGAATCATCCCAGTTGTTGCATATCAAGACTATCACATGCTTTTACTATATATAACTTGGGCATTATCTTATTCAACAATTTGCGATGTATTCAATATTATAATTTATGGCGTTATGGTCCAGCAGCGATTTTGTCGATCAAACTACTGAGATTCTTAGTAAGAGAGTGTTTTCGCAATTAGTAAAAGTTTTGGCAGAATACGTTTCCGAATTAAAGTTTCACTTGGAATCACATTTTTTGAATCAAGTTTTTTAATAAGATTTCAAAATCCTTCATTATGTACAACGGTAAAGTTCAAAATCTGTTTTTATGCTTGGGAATTCGTGTAATACTCCAGAGATCATTTAAAAAACTGTTTCACTAATCGTTCAGTTGTGGAGCTAATTCTCTAGTAATTTTGGATGCTCAGCTAAATTGTTTGTATTGCTGCTTGTTTTATATTCCTTTTTATCTATCACGACACTAAAACGTACAGAAATAGTAGGTTTTATTTTGTGTTTGTATTGCAATAGTATAGCTTCTAAAAACATTTCTGTTTGTTTTAAACGAGGTTGATACTATAAAAATGATTAGGCTTATTCGAATAGTATTCTGAATAGTGTGAATAGTGCCTATCGTAATTAGATCATGCCAATCTCATGTGATGATTTAGCAATTACATTCTGTTCTTCGCCATGTAAAGTATTTTCTCGCAACTTCATGCCAATGAATCATTTCTCTCAGTGCAGATAAGATAGAGTAGGTTGGTCTGTAATTTTAATTAAAGAATAGTCTCCACTCTTTAGAATAGCGATAACTTTAGCAACTTTTAGGAAATTGAGATAAATATCAGTTAATTAATTTTCATTAAAAATATCAGACGAAAGATTGGAGAAGAAATTTGCTGTTAATTTCAATACAGAGTTAATAATTTTATCAGAACTTCCACCCTAAAGTCACTAAGTGAACAGACAACGTTATATATCAGCAGATGTAACTGACGAAAAGTTCATGAAATCAGAATTCCAATAATTGGTTCCAAAGCTCTGCCTGAGTTAGGTTAGGTTAGGGTGGCTGTCCTAAGAACCGGCATAGACACAAATATGGTCCGTAGCCATACCACATAAACATTTTCTCAACTCTGTCTGAGTTGATACATCCACAGATTAAACAAACTAAATTAACAATATAGTCATTGAAACGCTTAACAATTTCACAAATATCACTAAAAAGGCGTAAAGAAATGTTTCAAATTGAAACCCTGTTAAAGTTACCCGAAAGTTTCCAGCCGAAAGTAAAATGTCGATAATGCAGATTATGTTATTAATAGTCCAGCCGAAAATAAACAATTTAGTGGTTGAAGGCCAAAAGTAAATAGGATACATAGATTGCAATAAAAACTTTTGTAAATAGTCTTAAGTGGAAAACTTTGTTTAACATAGAGGGAAAATATCGGAAAATCAGAAGAATCCACAAAATTGGAATAAAACCAGCCTCTAGAGTGTATAATGTCAATAGCTATCGCAGACAAAATTTCAGTTCAAGTTTCCCGTGGGAAATCGCGGAAAATTCGATTTTCCAAAAATCATTAGAAAATTTGTATATAATCAGCCTCTAGAGTGTTATGTTTGGAGATCGATTGTATTGATGTAATTTGTCCCTAGCTATCGCAGGAAAACAATTCAGTTCAAGTTTCCCGTGGAAATCTTGGAAAATTCAAAAAAATTTCCAGGCAAAAGTAACAAATGAATGAATAAAATAAGCCTCTAGAGTGTTATGTCTGTAAATGGATTGCATTGATATAACTTGTCAATAGCTATCGCAGGAAAAAAAATCAGTTCAAGTTTCCCTTGGAAATCTTGGAAAATTCAAAAAAATGTCCAGGGGTAAGTAACAAATAAATGAATATAATCATCCTCTAGAGTGTTAGGTCTGGAGATGGATTGCATTGATATAACTTGTCACTAGCTATCGCAGGAAAAAAATTCAGTTCAAGTTTCCCGTTGGAAATCTCGGAAAATTCGATTTTCCAAAAATCATTAGAAAATTTTTATAAAATCAGCCTCTAGAGTGTCATGTTTCGAGATAGATTGCATTGATGTAATTTGTTCATAGCTATTGCAGGAAAAAAATTCAGTTCAAGTTTCACATAGAAATCTTGGAAAATTCAAAAAAATTTCCAGCCGAAAATAACAAATGAATGAATAAAACCAGCCTCTAGAGTGTTATGTCTGGAGATGGTTTGCGTTGATGTGATTTGTCAATAGCTATAGCAGGAAAAAAGTCAGTTCAAGTTTCCCGTGGAAAATCTTGGAAAATTCTATTTTCCAAAAATCATTAGAAATTTTGTATAAAATCAGCCTCTGGAGTTTTATGTCTGGAGATGGATTGCATTGATGTGATTTGTCAATAGCTATAGCAGGAAAAAAATCAGATTAAGTTTCCCGTGGGAAATATTGGAAAATTCAAAAAAGTTTCCAGCCGAAAGTAAGAAATGGCGGAATAAAATCAGCCTCTAAAGTGTTATGTTTGGAGATGGATTGCTTTGATGTGATTTGTCAATAGCGATAGCGATGATTTTTGGAAAACAGAATTTGCCGAGATTTCCCATGGGAAACTTAAACTGAATTTTTTTTCTGCGATAACTATTGACAAGTCACATCAATGCAATCCATCTCCAGACATAATACTTTAGATTCTAATTTTATACACATTTTTTAATGATTTTTTGAAAAACCGAATTTTTCGAGATTTCCCACGGGAAACTTTATCTGAATTTTTTTCCTGCGATAGCTATTGACAAATCACATTAATGCAATCCATCTCCAGACATAACACTCTAGAGGCTGATTTTATACAAATTTTCTAATAATTTACGTAAGACTATTTACAAAATTTTTTTATTTAAATCCATGTGTCATATTTACTTTCGGCTGATAACTACAAAATTTGTTATGTTTGGCTGCAATGTTAATAGCATAATCTGCATTATCGACTTTTTACTTTCTGCTAACTTTAACAGTATCAAATTGAACATGTTTATGATTTTAATTAAGAACTTAAAAAATGTATAATAGTAATGCTTCTTAGCAAAATACTTTTTTGAGTATAGTACTTTGGATAAGCGCTCTTATTCAAATTTGAGAGCAACATTACCTGCACTCTGTTTAAATATTTTAAAACTTTATTTTTGTTATGAATAATTGGCCAGATATCATATGAAATTCAAAGGAATACCGTATTTTTAAGCATGATTCAAGGGCGCTATTTGGATCATATGAACTCTAACACATTGTCAAATTTATTAGCATCATTCATTACACGAACATTAATTTGCAAAGTGTTCAATTATTGCACATTTATTCCAGAGTTAAAGTTAGATTTCGTTTTAAATTTATCAATATTATCAAAATTAACATTCTGACAAGATTTTTTACTGTGTTCATGCTAAAAAAGAAAAAATCCAAAAATCTAATTACCCTAAATATTAATTAAAATAACAAACAGCATTAAATTGTAGAAAGCCACCACTCTAAATTTAACGATATTCAGGATCAACCCAATAAAATTGTAAATAAAAATTAGTAAAGTTACCGACCATTCAAATTAAAAATTTACAACCAAATACAACACAAAAAAATCTGAAACACTCGACAATGATATTTCATTCATAAACATAAATAGGAATTATAACAAAAATGTACGAAAAACTAAACAAAAAAAGCAATACGTCACTAGAACCATCGACTGTAGAAACAAGTCGGCCCGAAAATGTTCGATCAATATACGAGATGTCGCTGATCTACTTAATATGGTAAACAAAAGAATCGCCCTCCTTCCTAAGCAATATTTTACCTTCCTTGTTTAGCTTCCGCATAAAGATTGGTTTGGAGCGGCGACAAATAATTCATCATATATTATGTATGTTTTGAGCTATGAGCGTTGTTGGCCACTTGATCACAAGGTGAATTTTAGTAAAATGTTATTTCTCAACTCAATAATATTAGTTTTAATTATTAACATGGGTTTTTTGGTTGTGCTTGTTCTATATTGGTCATTCAAATTCACAAAACAAAACACAAACCAAACTGTTGACTACTTTATTCTTAAACTCAGAAATTGATGGAAGACCAGTAATGACAACATCATTCTGAATAGTGTGTTGAAAATCTTTATCCAGTAGTGCTTCAATTTTATTAAATTTCGAATCACAGAGACAGTTTCAATTCCAGTTGATTGACAGTCTTCTTTAGCACCTTGTTCTCTTCTCTCATAATATTTATTTGCTGCGTAAAACTATCGAAAGAGTTAGACATATATTGCAAGTTGGTTAATCTTTCTAAAACCTCAAGAAGGCGAGATGAGTTGACGAATATATTCAAGAAGATTTACTGGTATATCCACACCAAGTAATATGAAGATATCCATTTCAGGCATCACCATTCTGTTGTCACAATGGTTGATTTATATTCAGAACTCTCAAAAATCTGATTTTAAATTCTCGAGCATTAAAGCTTAACAAGTTTTCATAGCTGACAAATTGTAGAATATTAACTCTTAATTGACATTTGAAAGGTAAGGAATTTACACCAAACTTGATGAAAATTTCTCTGAAAATTTTTTGGTATATATTTTGTGTTCTATATTGTTCTTATTTGCCACACATATACAGTGTGTTCTGTTCAAAACGCAACTCTAACACATTTTCATTGAAAAACTCAACTTGAATATCTCCATTAAAATGGTCAGAAAAGCGATTCGTGATGACTCTATTATCAAAACAAGTGATGTATTTCCCATTCCTATTAGTCGACAATGGCGAGTAGATGAAAAAGAAGAGTCGCAACCACTACCACAACAACTTCAAGCAACGTTTGCTTTGGTTAGTACAAATTTAGGTGGCCACATGGGAACGTGTTGATGACCTAAATGAAAGCTAGCTCCTCCCCCAACCGCCGCGCCGGTGGAAAAATAGTGAAAAATAAAAAAGAAAATGGCTTTAGACCTCATGAGGTGGTCAGAACTACGGTCTTGTTAATTCATCTCACAGATCAATCCCCAAAATTAATCTCTTAAGTCAATCTCTTCTTCAGCTGAACCTCTCTGACTGTATTCTCATAACCGCATAAAAATTAAATGTCATTTCAATAATACAAAACCGTTGATATATGGGAGGCACCGGTTTAAATTATTTTGCGATATTGGCAGGTTTAACCTGCGTGAATTGATATAATTAGTTACGCATGGTGGTTTCTCTTGCATTTTGTTTTCTCGAATGATACACGATTCCAGTGCATTTGAAACTTAAATATTTGTTTGATGATGGTGTTAATGAGTATAAGTTTATTTATCTCACGTAGCATAAGATTCGAGCTGTGAGATCCATTATAATTGTTAATGGTGTACACCAAATCTAGACGAATAATTGCTTTAAAATGTTTTTGCTATTATTTTCTTAACCCTTCGACGGTGGAAATACGTAGCTACATAAATCTGAATATGACATTTAGAAAAATCATTTCTTTTATTTTTTATAAAAAAAATTCATTCTTTATTAACGGACACCAGCAACCATATGAACCGAAACGTTCGTTAGAGTATTGAATACTTACTACATTTTAATTTATGGACTTATTTCATTTGTGAGTGACTTAAATCTTAATGAAGTATTGCCCAAGTTGAAAAAATCCAAAAAAAAAAATCTAAAAAATGAAACAACTCCCAATTTTTTAAAAAACTTAGGTCGCCTGGAAAGTTTGCAAAAATTATTGGGAGTTATTTCATTTTTTTTTTTCGTAGGAGTTATTTCGTGGAAATTATTATTTTTTTGATTTGTTTTTGGTCGTTTAGAGACGTCTGATGATAATGAATTATGAATAAGGCCTGAATATTTAGACGCAGGTGAGGTACTATATTTGAGCTAAATTTTACAGTTAAAAATAAATGCGGTGGACAGTGGTGTAACTATAAATTCCCGCACACCCCTTGCAAAATTTTTGTTCGGCCTCTATACATGTTCCTTGAATCTATTTATATTTTTTTTATATTTAGCGGTAGTGTTTAGGAATAGCTTCCTGAAAGTGTCCTCACGCACATATGCAATGAGACACCTCAGAACCATTGCAGGATCGAGAGTTCAGTCTTCAAGTATTCTACTTTTTATATGAGCTTGATTTCAGTAAATTGTATACTACAAGGAAGGATTCAAACTCCAGCCCTTTTCATAAATGCGTACTCCGAAGAAAGAAAGATTTTGAAACTTGTTGGTGTTTGAAAATTTCAGTATTTTAGTACTTATTGGCCTGGATAGACCAAGCGTAAGTTCGTAGAGCTTCTTCGAACAATTGCCATGAGAATTTTTCTAGAACACACATAAGGCTTCCGCCTTTTGTCTGTGAGAAAGAATATCAAGGGTAGAGGAGATGTTAGAATCAGAAATCAAACGATAAACTCGGGTTTCAACTCGATCGAGACCAGCCCGGTCGAGCTTGAGATTGCTTTTCAAAGAGAAAGAAAAAATATATGGAAAACGTCATAAATATCTATCGGAAGCCAATATATATATTGTCTTAAGAAAATACCTAATTGCGACCGGAATTAGGTTATCAGGACTTCAAAACATCGATTAGAAAAAGGTCGTGTCCGTCCTTCCCTCCTTCCGCCCTTCCAGTCATACATTTATATTATTTTTGTTTTGCCTCCCATTCTCACAAATATTATTAGTTTTGGTCGAAATTTTGTACAAAGATAGATTTTAGTAACAAGCAGTTTGTGTTAACTTTTAGGTCCATTCGAGTCTTGAATAGAGGGGCTTGCAGTGGAAGAGCAAACTGCCAAAAAGATTTTCTCAAAAACGCAACCGATGATTTTTTGTTATGTTGATGATGAATTTGATAATCAATCATCTACTTTTTCACAAAATGTTAAGTCGTTTGAAGCATTGCGTGGGGGTCATTTTAAAATAAGACACTCTTTTTCCCAGGTAATATTAAAATTTTCAAAGAAATATTTTTCTACGGTTAATACATCTTCCAAATTGCAACAATTTTTTCATAGGTGTCTGTTTTTACTTTGCTAGTGCCACATAATATCGTCATCATTTGAAAATAAAATATGTCTCGTAAGCTTTTTTGCCACATTGACAGTTTTGTGATTGGCATTTTGTTGATTGAAATTTCAACGACATGTTGATCGATATACTCGTATTACTTTCTTTTACTCTAGTAAAATAAAGTATAGTAATCATGAAAATTTTGGACCTTGAGATTTTTAGAGATTTACCGGTTTTGAGGTCCTCTGAATCCGAAAGAGTGGGTTTCGAAACGGTGTCTGTCTGTCAGTCTGTGTCCTCTCGGCAGCCCAGATGGTTTAACCGATCGAACTGAAACTTCAGATTTAAGCTTTTTCGATAAATTGGGAGGTCCCAGTGAATTTTACTCCAAATCGGCTAACGGAAGTGGCCACTCCCTTGGGCCAGAAAATTTATTTTGCAAACATCTTAAAAAGTATAAGGTTTACAAAAACTACTTAATACAAAATGTTTCCAAAAATTAAAAAAAAACTAAAAATAATTTAAAATTTCTGTTCATAAAAGAAAGTCGTATGTTGGCCACACCTCCATTTTATTTGTGAATTGCTTTAGTAAAATTCTGAGTAATAAATCCTCTTGGTATTAAAGGTCGTATATTAGTCTTATTTATTTATTTTAAAACAGGCATAAGCTCATGGCTTTTCCACCCTTCCATACAATACATGTATCAAACATTAAAAATTTCATACAAGCTAGTAATTAAATATTTTTATACAAATTAAGCTGAGTTATTTATTTTTATATAATCAAAGACAAGTTTTTTTAAAAACACTAACTGAGTTTATACATCTGACTTCAACCGGCAACCTATTCCATAAAACATAACCTCTGACCAATGGTGAATAATTGAAAACATTATTTTTTATATTTGGCGGCAACAATATACAATGAGTTCGGGCAGACCTAGGTTATAGGTATATCTGACTGAGTTATTGAAAGCTTTTTGAAGCAAACTAATACGTAGTGAATCACAGTGTTGATAAATCACATCATAGTATGTAAAGTGCGGGATAACCAACGTTTTAACCAGATATAGTCTTAAGGTCTCCGGACAAACCATTTTATGAAGTCTTAAGCCATACAGAATAGAGTTTAGCTTGCGACAGGTTTCAATGACGTGGTCGCTCCAAATGAAACTGCTATTCATGCGTAGACCCAGATTAAAAACTGTATCAACTAATGCCAATTTCTCATTATTAATATATAAATTCGGTATTATACCCGAGTAATAGCTTCTACAAATAAACATGGCATGTGTTTTCTTTGTATTTAACATAAGACCATTTAACGTTGACCAAGAATAAATACTTCGCAAATCTTCATTAGTTTTTGAAAACATTCAAGAGCTAAAACATATTAAAAATTCCCAAAAATAACGAGAGTGGGAATTATTGGGAAATGATTCTTTACCAAAGATCCAAATTCAAAGCATGGAGCATTCAACAACCAGTTTATAATCAAGCAAGGCAATACAAATAACTACCAAGTTTCCGGCATCGTCGCATTTAAAACAAATATTGAATAATGCAAAGAGCAAATTCTTGTTGAAAGTGTTTGATTTTGAATTGCTTTGTAATTAGTTTTGTTGATGAAGAAATAAGCTTTCATTTCTCCTCTGAAAAGTGAATTTTTCATTAATTTTTTCAGCTAATCTAAATTAAAAAATAGCTAAATATTTGTTAAAAATGTTGCATGTTACATTTAAAATCACAACCTTGTATGATCTGTCAGTGATTTAAAACCATACTTGTAGGAGAAGATGTAATAGGTTTTCTATGACAATTTCCTGGCCGATTAACTGTTGTAACCGCTCGTTATAATTAGATTACATAGTAACTAAATGAAAGTTCACTTTCTGTACACGGTCACACATACCCACATTTACACGGGTTAATTATAATAAATTACCATTTAATCATGTTGACGGAATATACATAAATCATACGATAAAACTATTGAACTTCCTGGTAAACCGTTTATACACTTAAGTACTCATTCATTTTTCATGTATATTGTATATGTAATAGGTATTTATGTATTTGCAATAAAAATTCAGTGTATACATTATTAAAATAAAAATTAAGCCATTTTATCCAAAATCTCAGCAAAAAAAAAAACATCGCAATGTGTAACACACAGAGACTTTAAAAAATTTTAAAACAATAGTCATGGTGTGGTTAAGGTAGGTAAGTCAATTAAAAAGTTAAAGTAAGAAATCGTAATTTATCTGTTATTATATTTTGATTACTTACTTTAAATATATTGTAATTATGCTTATATAGTTTAATTGCCGCCAGCGAAAGGAAAATGTGAAGCAAACATTACAAGGTTAAAAAATAAAAGAAAACGAATGAACATAACAAATTAAAAAACATTTTTTTTGCGATCTCAAAAGGTTTATATAATTATGTATATTATGTACAGTACGTACTCGTATGTATATAATAAAAAAGTGTTCCTTATCGAATTATTGAACTTGCATGTTAAACCACATCAAAATAATTGATGACATAATGGATTTAAAACGAAATTCATTAGCGCGCGAGATTAAAAAAAAAGTTTCACTATATTGTACATACATATGTATATATATGCATAATGTACACATGAACCATTACATAAATCGTTGTTTTTGCTCTGAAAATTTAATTTACGTTTTACAACATCTCAATTCACGGCCTGGGCTTTGAAACGAAAATTTACACGCTTCTAATGAAATTGGATTTTTTTTGGTTTTATGGAAATTTAAATAACAACACCCATACACATTTTGTGTTTTAGTACACACATTTTAAATGTTTTTATGGCGTGAAGTAATGAATTTTTTTTTTTTTTTTTTTTTTAGAAGATTAATTTTTGTGTAATTTATTTTAATTTGAGTGTGTAATATAAAATTTTGTTAATGTGTAACGTGTTTGTGGTAATGTTATAATTTTCATTGAAAAATGTTTCTCTGATAACTTTCACTATCTAGATTATAATAATAATTTGTGTATAGCATAGTGTCACAAATCTGCATGTTGCATTTATACTTGGTTAATTATCTTCTAAAAAGCTAAATAAATACACCAAGGTGGAATTTGTATTATTTAATCGTCTTATCAAATCGAATAAATATAAAAAATGTTACCTTGAATTTTTATATCTTCAAGATGATTTCTTTGATAGTAGGTTGTAGTTGTTTAAAAAAAAAAAAATATTTTACACATATAACAGTAACCATGACATAAATGATATAAACTGCAATCAGTAGAACATCATATACATACACGTATAAACATCACATACGTATACACAAAATATAAAAGTTATTAATGTCATTTATTTATTTACATATTATGTATACATAATTACAAATCCATATTGAAATATTATAAAATTTATCATAGAAAAAATATTGGTGAGAGAAAAATCATTCGACCCTCATGAATATTTTATGACAAAAATGACGAAATTTAATTAAAAGCTAAAATAAAAATTAAATTGGATTTTATTTTATATGTTTTATGTTTTTTTTTTTTGGTTAGTAGTAGTATTAGTAGTAATCACAGTTAAAATATTAAATAAAATGAAACCATTTTTTATTTTTTTGAAGACTGTCTGGAATTTTATACACATAAAATTTATCCCAATATCTATTAGTTATATCTCTAAATCATCAGAAACATTTTTTTTTTTTGGTAGTCTGGTCATAAAATCGAAAAATAAAAATTAAGATTCTTCTAATGAATTTGACTAGATCGACTGGAGTCGGACACAAAAATAAAATACAAACGATTCATTCAGTGCACGTTATTATTGACATTTTTTTTTTGTTTGTTTGTTTACTCGTATTGTATTTTTTTTATCGGCTACTTTTAATGTAAATATGTCAGATTATTGATTTTATAAATTATATAATGTACAGAAAAGAATATCCGAGGTGGCAACAATACAGAAAATGTTAAGTGAACATCAGAAAGTGAATACCTATTGTTATATACTGCATGCTGTTGTTCGCTGTAAAATTTGGCGAAATTCGTAGCAGGAATTATGTTTTGTATTTGTTTTATGTGGAAGGTGATTCTTTATTTTTACGAAAATTTCAACGTGATGCCGGTCGAAACATTTTGTTTGACTTCTCCGACAAAGGCACCGCCCAACTATAAAGCAAATAAATTCCAGATTTTATCTTTATTATTTGTTAAACCAAGATTTACAAACGCATTTTAACATTAAGTTGCAATAGGAAATGTTTCAACTAAATGCAACATTGATCGGGGATGGGTATAGTTCCAGTTTTATAATGAAACTAGTTTTTATAATGTTTACGTTTAATGTTTATGTTTGAAGCAATCTATCAGTGAGTGAGTTCAATAGATTTTTCATCGTTCCTATAAATTTAACTAATAAATTAGTTTGTTAAAGTTTTTGTAAAAAAATGCTATATGGTTTCGGTTTGCCGCCCCCGCCCTAAACTTGAGAATGGATGAATATATCCACTTAATTTCTACGCTTAAAGTTTGAGTAAACCAAGGGATAGAACCCTATTTTTTTTTTGTTTTTTGGCACATTACTCTTTTGAGGGTGTTCAGGTATATGAAGAATTTTCTTGTCCAACTTACATTTTTAAATATTTATAATAGTTGTTCAATACAACAAAATTGATGTTCAATATCCTCCACGACTTTTCTACAAAGAATCCTTCGAAACGAAATAATTCAGGCCTGCTTTCAATCGGTTTCAACCTCTTCTTACCTCCTTTTAACTGTCTAAAGAAAGAAGTTTTCAAAAGAATAGTGAACAATTCTTTGTACTTCTATCATTTCGCCAAACTTTTTCGATCAGTGGCACTATTCTGGTTTTCCCTGGGAATAGGGAATTGAGGAAAAATTTCAAATATTCCTTCTAGCAGTTTTTTCACAACTTTTTTTTCCCAATTCCTTAAAAGTTTATTCTGGTAGCCAAGGAATAAATTCCCAGGGAAATTGAGCTTGGTTCAAATATTCATCACGGCATCGCACAAAATTGTTAGGAGATATCAATTTTTATGTCAAATTAAATAGTTTTGTATCTTTCTGTCACTTTATATACGAATAATATATTTTCTGTCACTTTATATACTAATAGTTTATATGGATGATGATGAAGATGATAATCGGTATAATCTTCGGATTGAAAGGAAAAGGCTTCGAGATAGCTCAGACCCTTTTGATATCTATGAAAAGGAGTTTATAGATATTTATAGAATTCCACAAGAAACTGCATTAGTTTTAAGAGATTTGATTGTACCACAAATGGTCACAACTCAAATATCAAAGAAAATCCGAATGCTCGTGGCACTAAGCTTTTTATCAGAAGGTATTTTATCTCTAAATTGGTGTGTATCTGAAAGTTTAAAAATGTTCAATTGTGTTCTTATAGGTTCATTACAAAAAAAGATTGGTGTGAATTATTGAACTTGCGTATCTCAATCAATTGCATGCAGATGCATTAAAGAATTTTGCACAATAGTAAACAACCATTTGATGCCGGATTTTAAACGCCGGATTTTTTCCTCAAACTACTAGTGAAATTAATAATATTAAATTGCAGTAAGTCGTATTGTTAAATTTAATAAAAATAAAAAGTAATAAATAAAATACGTATTTACAAACAAGTCAAAAAAATATTGGAAAATTTGATTACAAAACATAAATTCGTGTAAATATATTCCTAGGTGATAGTGGCTAACCACTACAACCGTGGTTGATGATTCCGATTGACAACCCAACCAACGACAGCCAGGAGCGATACAATATGGCGCATAGATCAGCACGAAATTATATCGAAAGGTGCAATGGAGTGTTAAAGTCGAGGTTCAGATGCCTTTCGAAAGATAGATGTTTGAAATATTCGCCTGAAATGATAAGCCTTTTAATAAATACGTGTGCAACACTGCATAGTTTCTAAAAATGCCACAATTTTATAGATAATCATGATCTTGTACTAGGAGATGAAGATGAAGGTGACGCCGATACTGATTTAGAGGAGGAATATTTGCAAGATAGCACGGCTAGCAGACTTCCGGAAATTGGCAGGGAAGTAAGAACAGGGATTGTGCAAGATTATTTTGGTTAATATTATAATTTGAAATTTATTAAAATTATTTAAACTAATGTTTATCGTTTATGAATTGTTCAATTAACATTTCTATATTCACCTTTTGTTCAAATATATTTCTTGTAATATACGATTCCTCTCTTCCATTGCCGATACCATCTGCTGTTTTATGGCTAATCCTCGCTCTTTTATTGTGTTTGAATGCGCTTTTGCACATGCCAGCCTTTTCAGTTCATCTGCTTTTTCACGATCAATTTTATTTGCTTCTTGCAAAATTGTATCTCGTGTAAAAGCAGATCCTAAAAAGGTAATTCAACATTTGTTTATATGATAATATATTTTACACTAAAATCGACAAACCTCGAATTCTCCTTGTTCTTATGGGCCTAGATGTTTGTTGGGAAATATTATTTTCATCCAAATCCAGATTTGTCGGGGTGGCAATTGTCGATATTTCAGCATTATTTTGAATTTCCTATATTAAATATTGTTATCATTAATAGGCCATAAACTCATCAAATATTATACAAACCAATGATGTTGTGAGAAAGCCACCCTCATTTGTATTTGTGCCCTCGACCGATTCCGAAGTAATAATAATTAAAATTCTCTCATCTAAAGATGAAAGTTGATTTGGTCGTCGCGCTTTTACCGTGTGCCAAGGCCGGTTCTATTGTCATACTCCTTTAACATTGCCCATTGAGCCCGAACATATTTCCTAAAAGTATAAATTATAAGGAAACTATAGTAGATGAAAAGTAAAATTTAAAGCTACATATACTGAGTGAGGAAAAAGTATGGAAACCCCTAGAATTTCCCACTTTTTCTATATATATATATATATATATATATATATATATATATATATATATATATATATATATATATATATATATATATATATATATATATATATATATATATATATATATATATATATATATATATATATATATATATATATATATATATATATTATTTATATATAAAATAAGCAAATCATATTAGGAGAACGTACTTCATGTCGACCCATGCCTCCTTCCATTTATCAGCTTCCTTTGTAGATCCACCTAGACAATTTAACTGTGCTGCAATTCGTTGCCATCGTTGCCGAATCCGATTTTTTCCATCGACACTATCAAATCTATAAATTCATGTTAAAGTTTAGCAATATATAAAATTTGGTTACATTTGGTAAAACTATAAATTATATTTAGTATACGATAACCTACCGACCATTGGCTAATAGAATGTCCTCTTCCAACAAGCTGACCAACAAATCTTTTTGTTCTTTAGTAATATTTTTGCCCTAAATTCACAATAAAAAAGAATTACGTACTTTTTATAATTTTTAACTTCAACTAAACTCACTCTGTTTGTTATTATAATTTGAATATTTATTTTTATTAATTATATTTAAATAATTTCAATTAAATTAAATACTTGTAACGAAATCTTGTAAACAGAAATTATTTCTTTCCCTCAATTCTATTTCAAATATTCGAGGAAAAATTGTTGTCAAAACTGCAACAAAAGTGAATTTTTTATTCCTTAAAACATAATTTCCCCGAACACCAGAATAAGCATAAAGAAAAAATAATTCCCGACTGCTAGAAAAATGCGAAAATTCTTGAATTCCCTATTCCCAGGGAAAATCAGAATAGTGCCACAGATCTCCTGAACAGATAAATCAGATTGTTCAGAATAACACAAACCCTGAAATAAATAAATCACCTAAAAATAAATCATCATCGGCTGCGGCATCGAATTATCATCTAAAAAATAAGAGCTAATATTAATACTAATTATTTATTATTAAATTAAAATTATAGAATTAATTTACTTACCAACAACATTGTGACCAACATTATATTTTGTTATTAACTTTGAATTATGTCAAAAATATGACATTTACTTGTATTTCATGTTTACATGTACCTATATTATAATAAGGGTTACATGTACCTATAATTTAGCAGTGCATTCCAGTGCATGTCGCGTTTGTATTATTATAGTAAATTTTTCTTTCGACGCGTCATTTTTGTAATTGAGTAAAATTAGTAGGAAAAAATCCACCATTGAATAAACAACAATTTGTTAACCTTAAAATTAATTATAAGAAGTTTTAATTTCTGTTGTTGTTTCCAATTTTCTAACCATTTTGAATTTAAATTCAAATTGGAAATGTTTCTCAACAAGAGTGAATAACGTTTTGTTAATTGGATTCACTACTTGGTTATTTTGTAGCGACTGTGCAAACCTATTCCAGTTAATTGATCCAGTTTTAATTTATTTTTTTTGTACATCGTTTTTTTGGTCCCTCGAGCCGGATCAGCGATACGTGGCGAGCCTAATCTAGAGATACGGGATTATCGGAATAAGCGGTTTATTGAAGTTTTATTAATTCACCAACCAAAGGAGAATCCATCCATCCAATATCCAGGTAACCGTTTTTTTATTTTTATTTTATTTTTTTTTTGTTGTCACTCCTGAATTTCATTAAAACTTATCGTGAGTTTGAGTACAGGTTTATTTCGGTAAAATGGCTCCAGAACCCACGTTGGACCGCCCAGACGCGCTTGTAAAACGTTGATGACCAATACTTCCCACTGGTTACGAAAATCCAATCATTAATCCGTAAAATTAGTCTTCAACCAATTACCAAATTGGATGAAAGCATGGACCACTCTGTGCTTACTAATTTCAAGTCAGATTTTAAATTGCCAAGACTAATGCTTCCTACTTTCGACCGTAATTATAAGAATTGGCAATCCTTTCATGATATTTTCATATCGACCGTTCACGAGAACACGTCACTGCCACCCGCTCAGAAGTTTAAATATCTGTTGGGACAGTTACGAGTACGTAGTCCAGCATACTATTCTGTATATCACTTTCGCGTAGATGATGCGAATTATGTCGAAGCGTTGAAACGTCTTATTAAGAAATATGACAAAAAGAAACAGATTGTCAAAACCTACATTCGATATTTTTTATCTCTACCCAAAATTAGTGTGAATCCTTCTTTAACCCATTTATTGAAAATGTTCGATAATTTAGATTAAACCATTCGTGGATTAAAAACACTCGGCCCAAAAGCAACTGAACGTGATACTTGGATCCAGCACATCCAAATCATTCCACGTAAACCCAGAACCCCGTTGTCCGATATGCGTTAATGAGAACCACAAGTTATTCACTTGTCCTAATTTCCGCAACCAGAATGTTACCGAACGACGAGAACTGATGAAAAGATTGAATCGTTGTTTTAATTGCTTAAGTGATAAACATATAGTAAAAGCTGTTTTAGGTGTAATTAGAGACATAATTCCTTATTACACATTACTCAAAACAATTAGCTCCTCATGCATGGTTTTACAACCTACCTTCCCTGAATCAATCACACAACATGGAACAGAGCGACCGATGCTGAATATCTCTGTTGACCCGACTAATTCTCAATCCATGGTAGCCAATTATATTGAACCAAAACGACGTATGATAGCCGTCCTTCCTACAGCCGAAATTCAGATTGAAGATGGGTTCGAGAATTGGACGAAACTTCGAGCATTACTTGACTCAGGGTCAACATATTCATTTGTCACAGAAACGTGCATTAACCATTTAAAGATTCCAAGATCGAAAGCTAACATTTCAGTTGAAACGTTAAATAATTCAAGAGCTGGATTTTCAAAAGGGGTATCAAATTTGAAAATTCGTTCATGTGTAGATCATGACTACGTCATCAGTAGAACAGCATATATCCTTCCTACAATTTGCTCTAAATTGCCAATGGAAGTTATTGATGATGATAAGCCATACTTCAATTATCTGAAACCGTTAGCTGATCCCAACTTTAACGCCCCGTCCCACATCGATATCTTACTTGGCTGCGAACACCTATTCCACGCATTGACTGATAGTCAAGTATCACATAAGGAAAATACCCTTGACGCGCGAAACAGCAGATTTGGCTGGATTATTGGAGGGAGCTTTAAATTGGCTGATCCAACCACCCCTACCAATAATCACTTAAGTTCATTGCATGTTCAGTTCAAGGACGACTCGTTAGAATGGTCCAATATAGAGCACTCGCTCCAGAGGTTTTGCGAAACTGAGGAATTAACCACCATGCCAACCATGGATGATGAGGAGATGAGGTCCGTGAACTTTTTCAATGAAAACGTAATATATACAGATAATCGTGTATCAATTTCGCTGCCATTCATCCAGTACTCTAAAGGTTTTATTTGCCGGAGAAAAGATTAATTGCAGATCCTCTGCTCAGAGAAGCTTACATACATTTTATGAATGAATACCTAACTTTAGGCATATGGAAATTATTCCTGACCGAGAGATCGTTAAACATTCCAACCAATTATTTTATCTGCCACACCGTCCAGTTTTCAAGACATCCAGTAGCACTACCAAGGTCCGGGCAGTGTTCGATGCGTCCGCTAAGTCCACTTCCGGAGAATCATTGAATAACAATCTTGTAGTAGATCCTACGGTTCAAGATAATCTAATTGACATCCTTGTCCGATTCCGCGAGCATAGATTTGTTCTATCGGCTGACATCGAAATGATATTCCGCCAAATCCTTATCCATCGAAATGATCGGGATTACCAGAGGATCATTTGGCCTGAAAATCCAAGTTCCAAAATCCAGCATTCCGCCTGACGACAGTCACCTATGGTACTAGTCCCGCTCCGTTTCTGGCTACTCAGTCACTTCATTATCTTGCAGATAGACTTGCGACCAAATTTTCAATTGGCTCCGAGATCCTAAAACGGGACTTTTATATGGATGACTTGATGTCAGGTGGAGAAACGTTGGAAGCAGCTTTATAGCTGCAAAGGGAAATCATATGCTTGCTTAATCAAAGAGGTTTTAACCTACGTAAGTGATCCGCAAACCACCCCGCCTTATTAGATAACATTCCAATTGAAAACAATTGAGTCCAAATCATTATCTGTCTTAGGCATAAAATATGACCCGATCCAAGACAATTTTTTCTTTCGATTGTCCTTACCAATAACAACCAAATTCACAAAGCGATCATTTTTATCGGAGACCTCCCGAATTTTTTACCCTTTAGGCGTATTATCAGCTGTAACTATCCGTTTAAAAATTATGCTCCAGTCGCTTTGGGTTAAGGGCATTGGCTGAGATGATAAGCTCCCCCGAGATATTTCTTAGGAATGGTGTCTCATTCGTAATCAACTTAACGATTTAACCAATTTAAAGTTCCCACGATGGATATACACAACTAAAAATCTAGAACTTCATGGATTCGCTGACGCATCCAAAGAGGCATTTACATCGGTAATATTCGCACGTGTAGTGAAAGGTTCGATAGTACATACCAAACCTAATTGCAGCCAAAATTAAGGTGGCGCCCGTCAAGGTAGTCTCGATCCCACGTTTAGAACTAAATGCTGCGACTCTTCTAGTTAGGCTTTTAGAATTAGTCCAAAAATCGTTATATTTGTCAAGCCACCCCAAAATTTATTTGTATACCGATTCGACCATCACGCTAGATTGGTTATCTAAGCCACCCAATACATGGAAAACTTATAGCTTAAATGTAGCCAGTGGCGTCATGTGTCGGCAAAGGAGAATCCTGCGGATTACGCCACGAGGGGCATTTTACCGAAAGAATTTTGTCAACATAAGTTTTGGTTTATTGGTCCCGAATTCCTGCTTGACTCAACCTTTAACCCTCCTGGTGAAAATATAGGACTTCAATCACCTTCTGACGAGCCTGAAGAATTACAGTTACAAGCTTTCAACAACACAGATAAGTGGATCCGTCGCTGAGGAGTTAATGGAAAAAGGGGAATCCTACCGGAAATTGACACGAATAATATCATTACTGCTAAGATTCTCCAGAAATATGAAACTGGAACCTCATCGGCGCCTATTAAACTCATTGAGAGTGTCTGAGATACAGGAGGCGGAGTTTGTAATATTCCGAGATATCCAGGAAATCCTTTAAAAAATCAATACTATTTCCACCAAATTCTAATTTAATTTCTTTTTTTCCATTTTTAGACGGCCATGGGCTATTACGAGTTGGAGGAAGACTGGAGCACGCAAATTTAGCATATGATACCAAGCATCCCGTAATATTGAAAGCAGGTCATCCAATTGTCGAGCAAATAGTAAAAGAACTGCACATTAAGCACCTGCATAGTGGACCGAAGCTACTTATGAGCATCATCGCCCAAAGATTTGTAATTCCCCGAGCCAGAAACCTAATAAGACGTCATCTGTCGACGACATCAGGCCGAGAGCTTAGCAGCAACTCATAGGTCAATTACCACCTTGCCCAGTAACCCCCACTGCTAGAGCTTCCTTCCTTCCTCACTGCTAGAGGAATCCCTACAGATATACATTGTGACAACGGCACAAACTTAGTAGGGGCTAAAAGGGAACTAGCTGGATTTTACGCGGAGTACCTAAACCAAGCAATAACAAATGTAATCAGTTGGTGCACAGACCAGAAAATACAATGGCATTTTATCCCCCATTCGGCTCCTAAATTCAGTGGATTATGGGAAGCAACCGTAAAAGCAGCCAAATTCCATTTACTCGTACGTCGTGTGATTGGAGAATCCGTACTCACCTACGAAGAGTTCATCACTCTCATTAAACATATAGAGGCCCTACTTAATTCCTTAGGCCCTACAATCCCCTGACACCCTGCCACTTTTTAATTGGCCAACCAATAACTCATATACCAGAGCCAGACCTTACAACAATTAAGCTTAATCGGTTAAGAATATGGCAATTGATACAGTCCCTGTAACATATAAGGATTTTGGAACCGATCGTCATTGGAATACCTAACCTCCTTGAATAAATTTTACAAATGGCACACACCGAATCATCAACCTAAAAATAAATCATAATCGGCTGCGGCATCGAATTATCATCTACAAAATAAAAGCTAACATTAATGCTAATTATTTATTATTAAATTAAAATTATAGAATAAATTTACTTACCAACAACATTGTAACCAACATTATATTTTTGTTGAAATGACATTTACTTGTATTTCATGTTTACATGTACCTATATTATAATAAGGGTTACATGTACCTATAATTTAGCAGTGCATTCCGGTAATAATATGTACTCCAGATACCGGATTAGACGTTAGATGTCGCGTTTGTATTATTATGGTAAATTTTTCTTTCGGCGCGTCATTTTTGTAGTTGAGTAAAATTAGTTCGAAAAAATCTTTCATTGAATAAACAACAATTTGTTAACCTTAAAATTAATTATAAGAAGTTTTAATTTCTATTGTTGTTTCCAATTTTCTAGCCATTTTGAATTTAAATTCAAATTGGAAATTTTTCTCAACAAGAGTGAATAACTTTTTGTTAATTGGATTAACTAACTACTTGTTTATTTTGTAGCGATTGTGTAAACCTATACCAGTTAATTGATCCAGTTTTATTTTATTTTATTTTTTGGACACAAATAAAACAGGTAAATCTCTAAATATAACAAGGTCGACAATTTTCATGATTACTAAACGTAAAAATAACATAGCACTCCATCTTTTAGATTTCTTAAAAGCGGATTCATGCCCATCGATTACAGGGACTTAATAATTACAGGGAATTATTTTACACTATGCGAATTATCGCACAGACCCCTTAAAAACGAGCGATATTTGCTACCGGATTTCAAATACAAGAGTGCTTTCCTAATTCTGTCCTAGTTTTCCACTTTCTTCTTCTTTACGCCCATGCTGTTCAAATTCTTCAGTTCCTTGGGGATGTATTTTAGGGGATTAAAGGATAATGAAGGCGATTTTTTATCTTGAGCAATGTTTCTATTTAGGTAGAATTTAACTTAATTTAAACAAGTTGGATGTAGTGGAACGAAAGTTTTATAATTAACGTTGTATTTTTTAACGTGGCTGAGCCATCTCGTTCGGTTCGATTTTTTGAATTCGATAATGGCAAGTCAAATTTGCAGACTTTTTCTGTGAAAATAAATAAATTAATAAATGGCGTAATCTACTAGTAGTAGTATCTAGATATTGGGTCGAGCTACCATAAGATTCTATGTCGGCGAACGGTTAAAAAACTGAAAGACAGATACAGTGACTTATTTAATGTCGAATTGGAAGAAGCTTGACATTGTTTGCTGCTGCAAGTTTTTCAAATTGGACTGCATTCTTACTAGAAGCAACTCCGATTCAAAACGTTGATCTATTAGTTGTGACCGATGCTTCTTCTTGATCACATTCTTAGAATAAAAATTACAGTTCACAGTTACGCTGATTCGAAAAAGGCGGTATAGTATTCTACTGCAACTCTAAGTATGTCAAAAAAGTTACAAATTTTTGCTGTGAAGTCTTGGGCATTGATGTAATTGTGAAATTAGTAAAACATGCAAGACTTCCTCCATACTTCCTTCTTACAGCTTCGAAACAGACGCCTCGACAAGATCTTGATCGTGTTGATTTTTCGGAATGGGTACGAAGGGCCGAATTTCAAAGGGCCGAATGTCGAAGGGCCGAATGTCGAAGGGCCGAATGTCGAAGGGCCGAATGGGTCGAAGGGCCGAATGTGTCGAAGGGCCGAATGTCGAAGGGCCGAATGTCGAAGGGCCGAATGTGTCGAAGGGCCGAAAGTGTCAAAGGGCCGAATATCGAAGGGCCGAATAGGTCAAAGGGCCGAATGGGTCGAAGGGCCGAATGGGTCGAAGGGCCGAATTTTTTTTTTTTTTTTGTTTTGTTTTTAGAAATATATATATATTTTTAAAATTTGTTGTTTTAAGGAATATTTGGTAATTTTTTTTTTTGTCAAATATAAATTAATTTCTTATGAATTTATGTATTTTATTATATTTAATGTTTGGATATTCTATCGACAAAAATATTGCATTAATTGAGATTGTTTATATTTTGCGTTCCTTTCGGAATTATCAAGTGAAAAAATATTTGTACATAATAAGTATTTTACCAAAACCAAGTCTTATTATATCAATATAAATGGAATATATACAGTAGGTATACACATATGTATTACTTTTGTAGTATAACCCGCTCGTATATAATAACAAAAGGCGAAGGTTATTTTTTTCTAATATGCGTACCAAATGTAAATAGATTTTAAATAAGAAAACGGAATTTTGTCATAAAATGTCATAAAAATTCAATTTACTTCTGTTCTTTAAACTGATGATAATATTCATTCTTTTCGAACGATGTTATTTTCTAGACCATTATATAGTTTATTGCTACTGTTTTAGAAAAAAAAAGTAAGTGGTGGAATTTGTCTTTTGGAACAAAGAATCCTAATTATCGGTCGGCTTTCTTTCAACCTCACTATACGAAAATGCATTATTTTGCTCTACACGATAAATACATAAAAAAAGGGATGTAAAGATTTTTCAAGTGTGGATCTACAAAAAAGAGTTTTATTGATGTGTCCATGAACATAATCATAAATAAATATTGTTGTATTATGTGTTTTGGTTATTCTATATACCTATTTGCATCATGGACAAAAATATCTAGAAAAAGAAGAAAAGCTCAAGAAGAGAAACTAACATCCGGAATTATAATTTTAAATAAAATTTGTGTAATTATTACAATTTTTTTTTATTAATTGAATCTGAACCATCTTGATGTAAGTAGATAAATGCCCACTCATATAAAAAATCAACTTAAAATAAGGGACATAGGAAAACTGACTTTGGTATGTAAATTTTGCATTACAACACATTGCAATTACAAAAAGTTGCAATCATAAAATATTGCCATATAAAATCTTGCATAACAATTTCCCGTACTATTTTTTCTTTATTCTGAGGAAAATAAATTGAAGAAAAATGACATCGACTAATTTAACTTGGAATTGTAGAGGCTAACGGCTTCGGTAACTCTCACGGGCACGCGGGAGGTCGCTGCGCTCCCCCCCGCTTAGCCCTCCGAGGGGCTTTAGATTTGAGCTTCGGGGGACGTAGGAGCCGGGATCAGCAAACATGTCGCACTGCGTGCCGCACGTAGGAGCGGATTATATAGAATAAAAGGATTACCCAAATACATAATGTTGTAATTTATGACTGGGTGAATGGAAAACCTCAATAAACCTCTTTTTTGTAGATTCACCCCTTAAAAATCTTTCCATCCCTTTGTTTGTTATGTGTTCGTCGTGTAGAGAAAAAAAATACATCGTATAGTGAGATTGAAAGAAAGCCGACCGATAATTAGGATTCATTATTTACTTTTTTTTTCTAAAACAATAGTAATAAACTATATAATGTTCTCGAAAATAACATCGTTGGTAAATGAAAGAATTTTTATGACATTTTATGACAAAATTCCTTTTTCTTATTTAAAATCTATTTACATTTGGTACGCATATTAGAAAAAAATAACCTTCGCCTTTTGTTATTATATACGAGCGGGTTATACTACAAAAGTAATACATATGTGTATACCTACATATATATTCCATTTATATTGATGTAATAAGACTTGGTTTTGGTAAAATACCTATTATGTACAAATATTTTTTCACTTGATAATACCAAAAGGAACGCAAAATATAAACAACCTCAATTAATGCAATATTTTTGTCGATAGAATATGCAAACATTAAATATAATAAAATACATAAACTCATAAAAAATTAATTTATATTTGATAAAAAAAAATTACCAAATATTTCTTAAAACAACAAATTTTAAAAATTATATTTCTAAAAACAAAACAAAAAAAAAAAAAATTCGGCCCTTCGACCCATTCGGCCCTTCGACCCATTCGGCCCTTTGACCCATTCGGCCCTTCGACCCATTCGGCCCTTCGACCCATTCGGCCCTTCGACATTCGGCCTTTCGACATTCGGCCCTTCGACACATTCGGCCCTTCGACAAATTAGGCCCTTCGACATTCGGCCCTTCGACATTCGGCCCTTCGACACATTCGGCCCTTTGAAATTCGGCCCTTCGACATTCGGCCCTTCGACATTCGGCCCTTTGATATCATTCCGATTTTTCAATGTTATGGCTAACAGTTTGATAAAGTAGCTTGTAAAATGTGGTCTTCATTGTTATACTTTATCTGAAACTTTATTAAAACTTTATTGACCTCTTGCTTTCAATAACATTCTTCTGAAGTACACGTATCATCGAATTTTGTCCGTTTATGCATACAACCTTCCGTATGAACCTTTAATTTAGCATAATTTTCAGAATAAAACTACATTATGTCCTTCGGACAAAAGCTTCTTATTTAGTAAAAAAAGTGACTGAATTAGAGTTATATAATATTGCTGCATGAATTTGAAGACTTTCTATTGCAAATTTTTGACTATTAATTTATCCAAATTTCTTCCAGGCTGGCTTGCGTTTTTTCTTCGCAATTGATGATTCGAATTTAAGTTTTTATTGCAAAATACCATCATTGTTGCTTATGAGAATTTTTGAAAATAAGTCAATAACCGGAAACCCATAGAATTTTACATACACTGAGCCCGATCCATTTTAACTTATATTAACATGCAATACTTACATGCAACTCTTACCAGTCCATTTGTCGTCTCAAAATTGTATCCCCCACTAACTAATACTTCCTACACACCTATTTAGTCCCCGCTCCACATCTCTCCACTCATTTTGCACAAAAACATTTAAAACGCTCATCCAAATTATTTTACACATGAGCATACCGACTTATACATCCATAACCACAAGTACATAAAAGCTCGCCACCAACTATTATTTTTATTACAACTCGAAACCCCAATTACCCAGTTTTACTTCTGCCCACACACCATCGTTATCCACACATTACGTTACCATACTATAATTAGATACACATGAGACCTCTAGAATCAAAAATAACATTATCCAAAAATATGATTTTTGGGAATTCATGAATAACTGTTTTGGCCTTTATTTTGTGTGTTCTAGTTTCACAAACTAACTAATTCGAAGTAACTTAATGTTTTGAAATGTATGCCTATCAAAAATCATAAACTTTTTCATGAATTACAACATTTTAAGCTTTTAAATTTTGGATAATGTTACTTTTGTAACCAAGGTTTGGATAATGTGACTTTCGACTCCAAACACTTAGGATATTGTTAGTTTTGACTTCAAATTTAAATAGTTCTCGTTTATACTGGCGTTGAAATACCTGGCGTTGGGAGTATATAATAATAAGAAAACACAATTTAAATTGTTAATAAACGTTATTATTAAAAATAAAACAGAAATAAATAAAAAAAACGTTAAAACATCCAGCGGTAAAATAAAATAAATAAAATAATATTATCAGTCCCTACATACTGTCTCATTATTAATTAAATTTAATTGTAAAGCTTTACAATTAATAATATTACAAATTTTAATAAAATTTCTATATTAATAGATTTGTTGTCTTCTCCACTATTTCATAGATAAAATTTTCTTCGAGATCACTCGAGAACCGTTCATAATGTTAGCATAAAACTGCAGAACTCGATTATCTTGGCAATTTTTACCAAATTGCTTGGTGAGGAGTTCTTCAACGTCCATCTGGTTCTAAATTCTCGGATTTTTTCCCCAAACTTAAATAAATTCTTAGAAACATTTTTAACACTATTATACGTAATCTCCTCACGGACAACGATTTTATTGCCTTTGTTTTTTTAAGAATGATCCGTTTGCATTTTGAAATCTGAAAATGCCAAGATTGAACTGATTTCATGGTGGTCTTCATAGCATGTTTAAAGTTGAATATGTCGCTGTTCTGCCCTACAAGTTTAACAGCAGCATATTTGGATGTTACATCATAAATTTGTTCTTTCGTTGATAAAACCTAAAACTTCTTATTTTCGTTTTCGATGGAACAAAACACCGTGTCCGGTGGAATACAACTGTGACCTGATACAGGATATACTATTTGGATCTCTTTTATAGCTACACATAGCTACGAACGATGAATTTTTATTTTGAGCAGCACATCCATCTGATATGAGGCGTACCCTATCATAATTTGTCAAATCAATCGCGCATATTGCATGAAACATACAAGATGCAGTAATATTAGAATCACGCGGAAATTGATTTTCGGTCCAACAGTAAGAGTCACGGTTTAATTTTGACTTACTATGGCCTCTAACCATTGGCAGCTTAGGGATCGGTATATTTTTTTCCAAATCAAATAATAAAATGAGTAGTTTTTCGTTGCGTTTTCGCAATTTTGAGAAGAAAGCTTTCGCGCGAAGTTTATGAACATGCTTTTCTATCAAAATTTCATTTTTCTTCTGGCCATTCTTTTCCACTTTCAATTTTTCATAAAAGAATAAACATACCGAGCAAACATCTGTTCGTGGTGATCCGAAACCTAGATTGTAATTTGTGTTGAAAACCATTCTAAAATATGATTCCTTAACAGCAATATTATCATGTTCCAATAAGTACATTTTCCGCAACTTTTTTACATTAAACTCAGAAGCAAGATACCGTTGATAAACTTTGCCTCTGCAATAATGGGCCTCGAGACATTTGAGTTTATTTATTAAGATGTTGTAATGAAGTTTCATTTGAGTTTATTTAGTAAGATGTTGATTGTGCCAGCATATGTTGACGACTTGCTCATTTTTTTTCAACGACAAAGTTTTGAAAGCTGATTTGAAATTGTGTCTACAGAAGTAATTTAAAATGAAGGACATTGGCGAGGCCAAATGTGTGTTGGGCATGCAGATTACGCGAGACCGCAAGTCGGAAATGATTTCGATAAATCAAAGCCAGTATATTCAAAAAATACTAGAACGTTTCCAAATGGTCGATTGTAATAGTGTAAGTGTTCCAGCTGATCCAAATCAGAAACTTACTTCAGAAATGTCGCCGAAGAATGAGTCTGATCGCGAATCCATGTAGGATGTGCCATATCAAGAAGCAGTTGGGAGCTTGTTGTTTGCTGCCCAGGTATCACGACCAGATATACAGTTCGCGATAGGAGCTATTAGCAGATTCAATAACAATCCAGGTGTTGCTCATTGGTTGGCAGTAAAGCGGATCATGCGACATTTGAAAGGTACAATCGAGATGAAATTGACTTATTCAAAAAATGAAAGTGAAGTAGTGCAAGGTTATTGCGATTCAGATTGGGCAAGTGATTCTGTAGATCGACGTTCCACAACAGGATATGTATTTAATATTCAAACTGCAAGGTGGAGCAATTTCATGGGCGTCAAAGAAGCAACCAACAGTTGCTTTGTCTACAACAGAGTCCGAATACATGGCTATGTCTTTGGCAACGCAAGAGACTATTTGGTAGTGGGGTATATGTCAGGAGTCACTAGGGGAAAATAAATGTTCAACCATCATACACTACGACAATAAAGGAGCGATCCAACTAACGGAGAAGACAGCTTTTTCACCCAGAACAAAGCATATAGATGTTCGTCATCATTTTCTGCGCGAGAAGCTTAATGACAAGGTAGTTAAATTTGTTTACGTCAACATAAACGAAATGTTAGCAGATAGCCTTACCAAACCAGTGACAGCAGAAAAACACAGGTTTTGTTCAATGGGAGTCAATCTTGTGAAGAGTTGAGTGCTGGAAAATAAGACTCTAGTGGAGTTGTTGAGTTATTAAGTGTGAGAGAGTCTTTATTTTGTTTTTTGTTTTTATTGCTAGCCGCTTGTGGCGTTCTATTTCTTATGTACTTTCTTTTTGTTGGTTTTTAAATGGGCATAGTAGGGGCTTATTAACGTGAAAGCCCCCCGACGATCGATGTGTTGCAGGCTGCCGAAATACGGTCTTTGTCTTAGAAGTCTATTGCATTTACCCACTTTTAATCAGGTTTTATTGTAGTGTGCATTGCATAGAACCACAACAAATCTCTCGGATTGGGGCTACATGGCTTTTACTTAGGCACACTAGGATCTTATTTTGGCAACTTGCAAAAACCATATGTCGGCAAGGTTGCAACCTACCAATCATCGTGAGATTTTTACATTAATTAGAATTTTAGTAAGTCCATTTCAAAGAGATGTATATCCCCCAATCCGAATGTCTGTGAAGTTAGCCCGAAAATTATCCCAGAAAGTGTGTTGGCAACTCTAATATATAATGATACAACAATATCACGATATTTTACCTGTCATCCCAGAAAAATATATCTATCCTGACATTATTTAGTGTCAGCCCGGAAAAAAACCATCATGACAGTATTTGAGTTAATAATATGAGTTAATAACATGTAAAAATATTTTTTTGGTATAAATTTATACGGATATTTTTTGTGTTTTCTAGCCAATAGCTGCACATTTTCAATACGAAAAGCGGAGCTATAGTTAAACGTAAGTTGTAATTCCAAGAATTGGTGCAAGAAACCATCACAAGCACAAGTTTAAAAATTCTAGATCCAACTAGAATTCTTAAAAGTCATACAAAATATCAATTAACGATTTTGACGTTTTGTATGTCACGGATACAGCTTGACTATGGCCACAGTGAAAAAATGGCATTAGCCGTTAGGTAGATATAGTCCCTTAAAGTCATATAAGATATCAACTAACGAGCACAGCGTCGTATAGGTTTTGTAGGCCATGGATACAGCTTGCTTATGGCCACTGTAAAAAAAATTGTATTAGCCGTTAGGTAGATATAGTCCCTTGAAGCCATATAAGATATCAATTAACGAGCACGGCTTTTGCCGTTGCACTTGCTGTTGCAATAAATGCGTATGAAAATTAAAGGACGGTTTGTCAGTTTTCCGTTAGTTCTCAGTATGTAAATTAAAACACACACACACACAACCAATATTAGTGGCTTTTTAATCGACCACTGCAAGTACCTATAAGCACTTATGGTTCATGTCTTTGGTAGATTCACTAAGGTTAATCTAGCAAAGATATGCACCATGAGTACTTATACCATATGTACTTGCGGTGGTCGACTGGAAAGTCGCAAGTACCTATAAGCCAAATAGTGAACAGCAGTGCTTATTTTTATGTTTGTTATGTAATAAATGTATATCTCATGTGCAATAAACCATTTTTTTGTACCGAAATCAATAACTAAATGGTCCAATAATGTATTTTTTTGATTGCTGTTCACCTTTAACTCTAGTTTCAATATCGTCCACCAGATGTCAGTCATTTTGCGTTAAAAAGCAAATAACGGATATAGCTGTGAAAAACGGCGATAGATAGGTAGGTAGGGTTTAATTGAATACCGGTAGTTTCACTCTTCGTATGTTTTATATTTAGGAAAATGCCATTTCATGCAGAGTGTAGGGTTTACATTATTTCCGATAGATATCGCATTTTGCAGTTTTCCAATCTCCAATAAGCACTTATGTTTCAAGTCTTTGGTAGATTTACTATAAGTGTATTGCTTTCAACCAAAATGAGTTAGGTATTTTTTGTGGTTAACGCTAGTCAAAGCAACAACAAAAATTAACCAAATTTTGGTCTAAGTTTGTTTCGTGTATTTTCATATCAATTCAACTCGAGTGGCAGGTATTAGAACTAAAAATTTGGTTAAGATTTGTTAACCCCAAATTATTTTTGGGTCTATCTAGAACGATTGTTGTTGTATTTTTTCCGTTTGCTGAAAGCAATACAACTTATGTTTAATCTAGCAAAGACATGAGCCATAAGTGCTTATAATAAGTACTTGAGATATTCGATTTTCTTTGCCAAAAACTAGTACTGGAATATTTTTAAAGATGTCAGATTGAACAATTTTTAATTTTTGGTTGTACATAAATAAAATAAAAAATTAATTTTTGTGCTCGTTAATTGATAGCGTGTTTTTTACTGTGGCCATAAGCAAGCTGTATTCATGGCCTATAAAACCTATACGAAGACGTGCTCGTTAATTGATATCTTATATGACTTCAAAGGACCAGTATTTTATGTTTTGTGCAACTTCAAAATACTTTATCGAATAATTTGTGTAAGTGAATATTGTAATGATAACTCAGTGTGAATTATTGTCTACCAATTTATTTATGAAATACCTAAAAAAGTGAATTTATTTATAATATATCTTACGTACCTAATAGTGTTTTTATTAAACACATACAAACAAGTATTTTATGATTTGGTTTTACTTTGCATACTGAATTTCTATGACAGATTATGTAAATATAGCTATTTTGTTTCATTATAGTTTTCATAATACACTAGTTATAATATATATGGTATTTAACTATAACCGTTTTCTGGGATTTTTTCCGGGCTAATTTCACAGAGGTCAATCCGAGAGATTTTTTGTTTTGACACACCACAATAAAAAATGATTAAAACTTTGTAAATGCAGTGAACTTCTAAGACAAAGGCCATATTTCGGTAACTTGCAACAAACGATTATTTTTAATTTAATATGTTCCGAAGATTGTAAGAGAATTCAATCCAGTTTCGAACTGATGAGCTTATGATTATTAAAAAATCAATCCTCTCATCAGGCCGCGGCGACTGGACTGACTATACCACAATTTACATTCTATATATACAGAATGTCCTGTGCTTTATGTACTAGCGAATCGTACTAATACAGATAAATTCAATTACAATTTTTTTCTTCTTCACGACAATCACATAAGCTGTGAAGGCTAATTTTACTTTTTTTTTAATTTTTGTTGAATGTTTTACAAGTAATATTAGTAAAATTACAAGAATTAATTAACATTCAACATAAATTAAAAAAAAAAAAAGTAAAATTAGCGTTCACAGCTTATGTGATTGTCGTGAAGAAGAAAAAATTGTAATTGAATTTATCTGTATTAGTACGATTCGCTAGTACATAAAGCACAGGACATTCTGTATATATAGAATGTAAATTGTGGTATAGTCAGTCCAGTCGCCGCGGCCTGATGAGAGGATTGATTTTTTCATAATCATAAGGTCATCAGTTCGAAACTGGATTGAATTCTCTTACAATCTTCGGAACATATTAAATTAAAAATTAAATAAATAGAATTCTGTCTATTAGCCGGTTTTCGTTGAATTACCGTTCGTAAATACTAAAATGTTTCTACGTGTTAATAAAAAACACATTTAAAAGTGTCGTAAGACCGGTAGCATATTTAGAAATTACAAGAATTAATTAACATTCAACAAAAAATAAAAAAAAATAAAAAATAAAATAAAAAAAATAAAATAAAAAAAATAAAAAAAAAAAAATAAAAAAAAAGTAAACGATTATTGAGAGATTTTCACTTTAATAAGGTCTTGGTATGCCAATTTTTAGACCACATATCCCCAATCCGAGAGATTTTTAGTTTAGTTAAACCAAACTAATTAAAGTTTGCTACTGGACGATGTTTATAATTTTGTGTTATAGGAATTAGGTGAATTTTACGTTTTAAACCAATTTGTAATTTTTATATTTTTCGTTGATTTTATTTTAATGAAAATGTATTTGTTTTAATTATATATAATAAAATCCTGGGCTGGGATAATTTTACATACTTGTTTGAGCCGATATTATTTATGGATACGTAAGCTGTTGCCCTACCGATTTAAGCATTTAACGTCTCCTTCAAAATTGGCACATGGTAAAGAATATTAAGAAGGATGATATCCGACAACTGAAACAAACAAAAAATCTTGCGTGCGCTTATGTAAAAATATTGTCTAATTCTGGAGCTCAAGCAACCATACAAGTGTGTAGCAAACATTTTTGAAATCTAAAACAACAACACCAACCATCAATATCATTTAGTTCTTTATACTTAATAGCCGCTACAATTATGTATTACAAATCTAATATATTGTGTTGGTTTGCTAACAAAACAACATATTTAAGTACTTATGTTTGTGTAAAAAAAAGTGCACAACAGATATAAATGAACGAGGGTGGTATTATTATTATTTTTGTGTTATGTTTATCTCCACAACAAAATATAAAAAAAAAACCTTACATAGTGAAAGTCATTTTGATTTCTTGTATATCAAATCTTATAAATTACAATATTTTTTTTTGTGTTCGTACATATAATGTATTTCCAACGAAATAATTTGTTAAATTATCATTAAAAACTATTATATATTCCAGTAATAATATGAATAATAATAATAGTAATCGAAAATAATGGTATCTCAAATCGCCCAAGTTTTTTTTTCTGAACTTATGTACATTTTTTCTAAGATAATTTTCCTTATCTTTCGGTTACATGAAGTGCGGAGTTTATATACTGTAAATGCATGTACAGATTAAAATATATAACAACCACATTAAGTAGATGTACATACTAGCTATACATAAATAAATATTAAGAGTGAAAGTGATTTAGAAAAAGATTTTTTTTATGTACATACATATTTTTGACTTAATGATCGATTTTTTATTTTCTAAGAAATTCGAAATAATTTTATCGCGCTCAATTCTACGAATAAATTAAAATTGATCTTACATACAAGTTTTTCAAAACTATATTGAAAAAAAAAAAATTATCGCGCTTATTAAAAATACAACAAAATGATAATAATTACATGTAAGTACATTCATATTTGTAGATATTTTAATGTATAATAATTTGTAACTGTATATTGTAAATAGCTATAATAATTGTGTTAGATAACACTAATGAGAGTACCAAATTAGTAGTGTTATTGTGTTATCTATACTTTGAACTTTCATCAGATAGTAATTAGAGTAATTTGATTTATTGTCACAATGTATGTTCGTTCATGTGTACATTCATTATTGTATGTTAAGTTCTCTCAGTAATTATTTATGTGCGATAAACTAATTTGTTGACATATTTTTTTTTCCCGTCATTTAAACTTGACCTTGGAACGTGTAGTGTGTGGGAGTGTTTGTTAGACATGATTACTATATTATATAGATAATATATGATACATATATGGAAACAGATGTACTTGTTGTGGTTTCAATAAAAAATAAGTTTATTGCAAATTTGGTGTCGGTCTAGAATCTAGACGATATTATTGTTTACTGAGTTCCAAAGTCCATCATTCAGTCGATAACTAAGAAAAATATGAAAAGGCCAACTGTTTTTAATTAATTTAACTACTTAATGAAGAGTTTTAATTTATTGGCTAGTTTAATATTATGAGGCGAGAATGATGTAATAAAATTTACTTTTAAAATTTATAGAATTATGAAGGAAAATTACACCAGTGAGCGTAGTTCGATTTGTCACAATAACAATTTAGTTACAATAAAATACTGTGATATTCTTCAAAAATTAATAAACACTTTTAGAGCCAGAGGCGAAACATGACCTCTGTTTCCTTTGTCGCGTCATCTATCGCTTGTATCGACAATCAAACTTTGGTATCACATTAATCTATTAACAAGGTACCCTTCACCTGAAATAATATTTTATAGTCGTTTGAACTTTAAGTGACAGATATTAAAATAAATAAACCTAGCAAAAAACGTAATTTATTCAAACAAAATAGAATACTTTAATTTATTTTTATGTATTTATTAATAAAAATAAGAATCTGCAAGAATTTAAGCGTATAGGTATGACGAAAGCTGAGGGGAGGACGAGAAGGAGTACAGTGGCAAATAAAGGCGGTAGAACCATGCTCTAAATTATAAGGAAATTCTAAAGTTAATATACATATTTCATCCTGTGCATAAAAAATAGAAGCTGTAATATTACTAAGGAGCTTAAGCAAAACAACATGAGTTACTCATCCTCTCTGATCTAGCCTAGTCCACAATGCAATACAATCACTGAATTATTTATGGCCGAAGTATTTATTTGGTCACCGCAAAATTCTCTTTATATCCCTTCCCTGTTGTATATTGACTTTTTGATCGCCCAATTTTGTGTTTCATTAAGCCACCAATATCTAGAACAAACTTTGAAAAATCAACCATATTATCTATTTTTATTACATAATGCATTTACATGTAAACGAGTTTCTTTCAGATAGTTTTACAATTTTATACTTTTAGGATTTCGGTATCGCTTAACCTTGAATCGTCATATAAGTAAACCAAAGAAATGGACTTAAGAAATCGACGTACAATAAACTCGTGTACCTAAAATAATTAATTACGAGGTTGTAACGGCACTACACTATGCTTGGGTTTGGCGGTGCTGCAAAACTTAATCAGAAGTAGCATCGACCATTTAAACTACAAGGCACACCATAATGTCGTTAACAGAATCTCCGAACAGAGGCTTTGGAACGCGGCATATATAGCTGGCTAAGGCTCAGGGTTGGGGTGGGGATATATCCAAAGCTTGATCGGAGCTTGAGTAACCGCGTACGAAGAAGTGCAAAAAAAACAAATAAATAGACAATAAGGATAAAAGAAATTGAAGGCATTTTCTCCGATTTATAATAACACTTGATCGGAATGAACTCCGAATACCGCCCCAGTCACAGCATCACCCCAGACAACTCTCTAGCACTCTATTATCAAGAGTTCAAACGTTTCAAAATAACATCAGAAAGATAAAAAGAATAGAAGAAATTCTAAAGAAAATTTTAAAGAAACTTATCATTCACTTTCACAAAAATAGCGGTGGCAGAAACGAACGAAGAGAGAGAGCTGAAAAGAAATATTTATATATAAAGGAAATAGCATGCAGCACGCGTGTGTAAAAGAATTAAAATTAAACGATGAATACATGTATAACCAATAAAACCAAATGAGAGATAATAAAAAAAAATCCAGAAAACAAAATAGTTTCTTCCTTTTTTTCTTTTTGAAATAATCAAATTTACCAAACAAAAAAAAAATCAATTAAGCAATTAATAATAATAATAATTGAGCAAAAATTAATTAAGAAAAATAATAATAATATAATCAAAGAAATTACGCTTACTGCACCCGGCTGCCACGAATGACCCTCAAATGTATTCACTCTGCACCAACAATGTTCCAGAAATAACAATGCAGCAATACTGAATCACATACGAACAACTGTGATAACCGCTCCTCGCAGAAATTCGGCGTCACTTAAAACTTCAGCGCACCCAAATACCGTACTTTCCAAATAATTTGGTACTTAGAGACGACATGATGATAGGCAAACGGCTTTCAAAATTTTCGTTGCCTTAATGTAACGCAATAACGGACCAAACCCACACAAAATTTTGCGTAGTAATGCACTTTTGGTTATACAAAAAAAAAACTGTTTATATATTTTGTTGTTTTTTTTTTTTCACTAATCCAAAGATATATTTATTAATTATATTTTCCAGAATGTACCAATAACAATTTTTTATTTTTTTTTTATAATTTATACAAAATCACATAATAATTATAAACAAGGTATTCTTCATTGAATCTAACATAATCAGTTACATTTTTTTTTTTCATCGACAATTTAAGTGCTCATAGTAACATTCTTTATATTGTCTAATATTATTTTACAACAAAAAAAAACGGAAGAAAATTGTTTTTGTTTTACTTATCAATAAAATCATTCGATATTTATATTATGATTTATGAGTCAAAAAACATTATTACACGACATTTTCTATTCCTTTTTATCTCAATATAACGTTTTTTCTTTGGTTTTTATAATTTCCATATTTATTTTTCATTTTTATTTTCTTAATTCTTTCACACGTTTGTTATTTTCCTCACAATAACCCATTCATGCATGGGCTTCACAATATTTACAAAAAAAAAATTTTTGTCCACAAAAAAAATAAAATCACTCAAACGCAAAGAAATATATGTATATTAAATCGTCTCGAGTCGAGACTAAAAAAAAACGTCCATCCGCTACGGAGGTAAAAACTTGACTCCTCTAATAAAAAAATCATTATCACCCGATTTATAAGCGATCGATTTGCCAAAAAAAAAATACAAAAAAAAAAATCGATCATCAAATTTCGTTTCCCCTCTCTCTTCGTTTAGTTGCCCGTTAAACAGGGCTTAGCACCGAAGTTCTTCTATGGGCAGGGATGATGCAAGAATGCATCGTCACAAGGTTGCTTAAGGGCGCAACTTTCTGTTGCATCCATCCGCCAAATTTTGTTTGTAACCTATATTTTCGGACGACACATAGATCTACTTCAGATTTAGTTTAGTTTTATCTACTTCAGATTTAGTAATTGTTTTATGTTGCCTGAATTTTCAGAGAGACAGCCGTTGTTCAACTAAATCACCTATAACGGTGTTGGTTTCTTTTCGGTGCCGTTTGCAACATATTTAGGGGTAGCCTTGTGAAGTGTTTACTTTGTAGGATAACTATGCAGATATTTATTTTTTAGTGAAGCAGAAATACCTTAGTTACTATTTAACTCCTAAAAATATTCGTGACAACTTACGTTTTTATTTTTTCTCTTTCTATCCAGCTTGAAACTCAAACAGTTCAGTTCATTACAAGTTATGTTTTCAATTGATGAGTGCTTGCAATATGTTAAATTAATCATCGTTCGGAAACGGTTAACTAGGACAGCACTGGGAAAATCGTGTAACTTTTTTTCTCAATTTTGTTTTTGGGATTTTATATTTCTTGACTTTTTTTTTAATAAATTTAAATTGTTTATTTAATTATAATAACCAACTTTAACAAATTTATATTTCAACAAATTAAAATTTTCGCCTCAAACAAAATTAATCAAAGAAACTTTTTAAACCGGCTATTTAGAAAATAAAAGGAAAAAAATTCAAAATATACAACTCGTAATAATCCGGAGAATTTATTGCGATAACTGAAGAATGGAGGTCTAGTAAAAAAACCGGAGACTTTGTAACGTATTCTTGTGTTACAAGCAATGCCCTCCCCTGTAGCTGTGTAATAATACCTGTATATATTTGAGAGAGATTTTTTTTTTACTTTTTTAGGTAGTTGATGATGTGCTGTGAAATAAATTTGATTTATGAGGTATGGGTGCGTGCTGTTAACAGGTGGCAATTATGCAGCTCGAAAGTCATCAGTTATTTATCAACGTTAGAGAAAAAAAATATTTATAATAATAACTGGACAATCATAATTAAGTTGAATTGGACCCGCGACACTGTTGTCCCAGACATACCAATACAGCCAGCCACCCAGACCACGATTTGAAATAGACTCAGCTCTTTATACCAATTCATTAAACTTTATAAAGTCAAATTTCATACCCTTACCACATACTACAACTGATTCCTGTTCTGAATTTTTCAATTATTCTCACCATACTTACCCTGAAATTCCTTTAAGATCAAAATCTACAAAACAGAAAAATTGTATTCAAAGATACTGGATTCATAGAAAAACAATCCGCTCGGATCTTAGTGAAATGTGCCTTTCAGAAGAAGAAGACGAACGCCTTTATGACGACGTTACCATTTTGGGTTCAAGATATCGCGACCTTTTGGATAGTGGATCAACTATTACTGCTTTTGGGATAGATAGCGAACGTTTCCTAAACAATCCGCAATATAAACTATATTATATTCCATCTAACGTTAAAACGGCAGGTGACTATCTTGAAACGAGAGTTTGGCTATCTAACGACCAACATAACCAAGGACCAAATCTAAAAGAAAAGCTATACCTGGCTGTTGACTTTTGGAAAGCTTTCCAAATTTTTCCATCCTCCATAGCATCACCATACTTATCTATATCTTTCAATGACAATAACATTGACAGCGAGTCCAATAAACATAGTTACATAATACAAAAATTTCTCTCTTTCCCGAAACTTAAACTTGGTCAAATTTGTAAAATATGTCACACCATTCAGATCGTAGCCGGAACAGCACCTGTAAAACAGACGTATTACCCTGTAAGTCCTTCAGTACAAGCCGAAGGAAAGTGAAAATTTAACAAAAACCGTTTTTTTTTTTGTTATAGCAAGCCAAAAATTAGGGAGGTCTAAAATAATTGTATAGGGGAAGATAATTTTCACTTTTTTGTGGTTTTGATTTGGGTGTGAAATTTTAACAAAATTGTATAAATCAATTTATTTTTTAATTGCACGTTAAATTTATGATAATTTTAATAATTTAAAACATATCACTTCGGTTCACTGTATGCAGTTTAGAGCGCAACGAAAAGAATGACCTACAAGTAAGACAAGAAATTTTTATATTTTGTAACATACATGTTTGAGTTTTCAAAGTGATGGTTTTTATTTCGATCTGGCTTCTATGGTTAATCTAATTCAACGACTTTTTCGAGACATGCTTTTGAAAAACTTAGATAACTCGGCCGTGTAAAATATATTTCCGATAAGGAATTGATTGACCTTGTATTCTGTCTTTATATCATGGTCCTAGCCAGAGCGGTTTAGCACACAAATTCACCATTGAAACCGGACCGGTTAAAGATTACTTTTAATGGTAAAACAAAATCTTAAATTTTAAACCAACTGTTCAAGATGAAAATTAGTCGATAATTATGCAGGCAAAAGTATAAGTGGGTAAAGTATATTATGAGTTCTAGCCTCCATTCAACCGAAAATCAAAATCCCTCACCGAGATTTTATTGGTACCATAAGTTCCAGAGGAATTACCGAATATTATTACTAGTTTTCCGGCTTCTAGGGTCAATTCTCGGGCGAGTTGGGACGCGGCAAGTTTCCAAAAAATTTGTATTAACATTTTAAAAATGTTCTTCCATAAACATAATTTTTTCGAAAACTAAAATCTAGGTTTCTTAAAAATTTCGAACGTAAGAAAGTCATGACTCTCACCAGATACATAGAGTCGCTACAAAAATGAAAGTGGTAGGTATTGGCGGAAGAAATGGTATGTGTTCATCCTTACAGCGAAGATCAAGGAGGTTTACCAGTAAAAAAAAATTTCGCCATAATTAAGTGATGTACTGATAACCAAGTGTTTTACGGTACGAAAATTTTGTTGACAAAACAATTATCACTCTATCGCTCCACTGAAACACACCATTGGTATCATAATCTTTTATTAGGTATCATTAGTATTTCGAAGTGCTTCGTTACTTTTGATTAGCTTTCCGTGACTACTCGCCAGTGGTCTAGAAATTTGTTGATGCCATCTTCTCTTTTCAAATAAAGCCTCTGTATTTAATTTGGACCTTTACCATAACCAAGCCAACTACATAATTAAACTCAAAATTGCGGACAATGATTTTGCTTGTGTCTTGAATAATTGCAGTTTATACGGTATACATCGAAAAAGAATTTGATTTACTATCAGAAAATAATATATTATCATGGTCATGGAAATATTATCGTTTATGGTTGATGATAAATTAAACGGTCCTTAATTTCCACTTAGGCACAATAACGCTCGTATCCCTTTCAATTTATAAATAATACTCATTATTATTTTTTTCGAAATTCTAAAAAATATGCAAAATCCAAATTGATTCGTTTGTTTATGGAAATTCCAATTATCAGCGAATTCCTGATATTTTTAATTGATAAAATAAAAAAGAGACACTATTTTAAAGCATTTTGTCTACTTTTGAATTTTGGTCATTTTTGCATTATTTTCGGGGTCAACAAATATATACAAACATACTTAAATCAAATTCCAGAAAACCATGAGCAGATTTATTTTCAATAGAATCTATGTTAACGTGAGGCTGCAAAATATACGAATTTATTAACAACAAGGGCTAATGTTACTGCCCCTTAACTCAAGGGTTGGCAATGAATCAATGGTATCAATGGTTTTAGAAAGATTATTTGACAATATACTTGTATCTATTACAACAATGTACTCGATAATATTTTACATTTAATTTACAATAAAACTTTTGTAGATTTAAGATTCATTCATAAAATAGAATTATGGAAATACGTTTTTTTAATTACCTACTTCTGTTTTCTTTAAGATTAATTATAATGGTTCATTCCAGAAAAATATTCAACAGTTGCTAATGCAATATGAGAAAACGACGACAATTTAATTAAAAAATAAGATGCCAACAACAATAGCGTCAAACAAAATCACCACATAATTTATCAAATCATTTTAACCATAACTAATTAATGCAGTTTCTGTGAAACTGTATCTAGTAAAGTGCGGAAGGCACTTAATTTGCAATATAAAATTGGTGAACCCAAAGCCGTCTACTGCAACAATCTAAATTAATATCTTGATTTAATACCGGATACTCTTTTGCTGGAATATCTATCTACACAAATGTGTAGATTATTATTCCCGTATTTAAAACGGCTTGAATTTGTCATTCAAAAACAACAGTCATACAAAAGCGAAGGCTTCCAAATTTAACCAAACTCTGGAAATTCGAAAGTCTTTATTATGATAAAAAGCCGTACGCTTGTCTCTGAAAGTTTTTTAGACTAAATAATGACTTTTCTAGATTATTCAATATAGTTCACACCTACGAAAAAAAACTATTAATTTGGACAAGTCAACCCTATTTAAACAGAAAAGCCTTACTACTTTCCGATCACAACAGTATGTTTCTAAAATGTGATTTTTAAAATGTAAACTGAATATTATTACTTTCAACTCATAGAACCAGGCAGCTACTAGGGATTTCCTGCAAAACTTAAGATTTCATCAGCATACGTGCTAAAAATAACAGAAGATCTGGTGAGTTGACCCGACTCAATATGTGTAGCTTACAGATAACCTTTCTTCTTATTTTGATTTCTTTACTTGGTAAAGAGAACGTGAAAATTTGCAACTTAATTTTTTTTTTTTTTTGTTAGATTTGCTTACGTAAATTAAGATAGAAATACCGATTTTCGAAAAAGTTTCTGTCCATGTAAAAGTCTATGAAAAATATGAACGATAAATCAGCGTAAACTGACGATAGCCATATGTATGACATGTACAAGGTAGAATTAAATTAAAAGCCCCCATATAGACGCACAAAAATTTTATCAATTTTACCAATCATTATAGTCAATGTCGTTCACTATAACCCTTAACTTCCAATAAAATTGGCAATGGGCTCATTCAGCTCCGTCAACTGTTGGCAATAAGTTCGGTAAAATCAACGACTTAAAACCTTCACAACTTCATGGCAATGTAGTATGCCACTTTTTCCAGTAGTAAATTTTCGATGCCAACATGGTGGGATACCTGAATGGATGCGCCCAACACACAATATTATAGTAAAATTAGTAAAACTATTCTGTGACTGTCAGTAAAAATGAGGATTTAGGATTCAGGATTATCCAAAACCAAATTAAAAAAAGAAATTAGAAAGAGCAAATACATACATACCCAATCTTAATAAGAACTATTAACCATTTACTAAACATAAGCACTCGTAATTACATTTGTTTTGTTCTATAATCCTTTTGTTAAATGTAAAAAGAGTGAAATTGATCGATGTCATGTTACCCTGAACCTTCTAAGACAAACGTTGTTGGGAAGATAAACACCATATGAAAGGTTATTTAAATATTAAACTAGTTTTTTTAATAGGAACCTATATTTTTGTAAGCAGCCATGTATTGTAAAGGGTTGTCCAATTGAGACGCAGGAAAATAAACGCAAACTATATCTACAAACATTTATTTTTGAATCAAGCTGGGTACTTTATTTTGATATCACTCAAATATTCACCACGGCTGGATTTACAGACGTCGATCCGACGGTCAAAACTTTTTATGACATTTCCAATAGGAGCTTAGGGATAGTGGCTAGACTATCAACATACACTTTGATGTTAAAAAATCCCCATAAAAAGTAATCTAATGGCGTTAAATCGCATGATCTTGCAGGCCAATTCACGTTCTCACGCGTAGTGATGAAAATTGATCAACAATTGCACGATACCTAAGAGCCTATCGGTGAACACACGATGCGAATGATCGTCAATTAGCTTGATTTCTTGTGTTAATTGTTAAGTCTATGTGCATGGTGCTTGAAATGCCAATTCAAGTGATCGACGCGTTGTTGACTGTTCCGGATTATCTCTCATATTTTGCCTCACAACAGCAATATTATCTGATGTGCGAAAAGTTGTTGGTCTGGCAGGCTTTGCTGGATTCATCACAAAACCGTCCACAGTTAGTACGTAAAGTGATATAAAATAAATTCTAAATGTAAACTAACACATTAAACAGAAATTGTATATTAGAATGTTCAAAAAGCCATGTTTTAATAAGTTTTAAGAAAACTTATGAATTTATCTGTTACCTAATAACTAGCGGAAGTTGGTTAAAAAATGATGGCGCACTTGAATGAGCTTGTCAAGAAAACGGCAACTAAACGGCGTTAAAAATATGTTATCTTGGCGATTTTTTCTTGCTTTTGATGCCAATCTTTTAACAAAAATATAAAGTAGATGTCAAAAGACACATAAATATTTGACGTAGGAGTATTGTGCAATTTAAAAAAAAAATGCAAGCGAAAATCCTAGAATATTAGCCAGATTTTGAAGGAAAATTTTAGCGTTTTCGAAACATTTTTTAGGATTATTTTAAATCGTTTTATTGGAGGTACGAATAATAATCAATATGACAAAAATTACCATAATACATATGGGCAATTTTCCCGATTTTCTTTTTTTTTTTATAGAAATAGACGAATTACATGATTATCACCCATAATCTGTATTTGGACCGAAATAAATTATGTTCTTATTACACATGCAATTCTATCTTTATTGCACTACATTAAAATGCATTAGGGCCTTATAATTAATTATGACCTGGCGCTCATGACCCCGAATCATAACATAAATTTAAACAAAGTTGCAGCTTTCGCGGACCAGAAAATGTTTTCGCCAAATATATATGGAAAAAGTATAAGAAATTCACAAACCCTACGAAATACAAAACGAAAATTTGTAAGTTTGCTTCATATTCTCAAAATTCCTCGTTTGTAAAAGAAAATCGTGTGTTGGCACATCTCAATATTTTGCCTTCTTTTATTTTAGTAAAAGAAAGTGTAGTAGCGAATCATGAAAAATGATGACCTTGAGATGGGTAACCAATCGAACTTCATGCGTCTCAATGAATTTTAGTAAAAATCCGCCTACCGGAAAGGGCAGCATCCTTAAACCAGAAAATGTATTTAGCTAAAATATAAGATGTCCATAAAAACTATTAGGTACAGAACATTCCAAAATAAATGTTTAAGGAGTTTGAAAATGTCACGTTCGTAAAAGGAAGCCGTGTATTGGTCACACTTCAAGTTCTTTCCATATAAAATAATTTTTTCCTAATTTTGAACGGCATTTGCAAAATCGCAGTAGTAATCGCACAACTTGTTAGGAAATGAAGAATATTTCACAACTGATGATGAAATATTCACTTGATTAACAATAAAAATTGAAATTCATTTATAATTTCATTGAATTAAAGACCTTTTGTATCAAAATTCATTAATTACTTTTCTTTTGTCAAAATTAGAAAAACTCTTATATGATACTCGTTAAGAAATGTCACTTTGTGTAATTTGGCGATCTATTTGCTTCGCCCGTTTTGGAAATATCCCACACATTACACAAAATGAAGCATGTCCTAAGGGGTTGCTGAAATAGCTATTTCGATTTTTTTTAATACTGTAGAACCATAAACTAGCAAAATAAACCAAAAAAGGTTTTTTATTAAATTCCCCTGTGACGTGTGCTACCAAGTCAAGACGTAATCTGATTCATTGATTTTTTTCAGTCCGTAAATAGAAGGCGGGATTTAAAATTAACAACAACTTATAACAAAAACAAATTAATTGTTTTACAAAACTTTTAAAAAACGTATCTTCCCGTAAATTAGGGAAATTAAAAGGGGGTAAAAACTTTAAAAAATTTGTTTGCTAGTTCAATATGACGAATTTTTTGCAAAATCGGTTGAGAAAATTTCTGGACCACACCTAGCAATTTAGTACTTTTCACATTGCAAAATTTTTGGTATGTGCTAAAAATTTCCAATTTGCAGCAAGTTATTTCTCTTAGTAACATAATATATAAACAATTAATTTCCCAAAATATTAAGCGTTTTTAATTTTTATATTAAAACTTTTTTTGCAGTATATGATAAGTTATTAAAACGTTGGGCTGTATTAAAAAATTGTATAAATGTTTGCAGTATTCAAATTTTTCATCAATGACTTGTTTGCTACTGTATGTATTCAAAAGAGATGTTCTTAATATTTCCTGGCCAAAAATAGTCGATTTTCTCAAACTTATCAAAACACCAACCTCGTAATGATAGATCATTAAAATTTTTTTTCCTTACAATTCCTGGGTATTTTTTACGAGGAGAGACAATAATATCATTAGTTGGCCATATTCCAAAACTTTCGAATTATCGGATAAGATTGTCGGTTAAGAAATAATCCTTAGTTCCCTTAATCATTTAATCCTGAAGATAAAACATAGATATAAAGGCCAATGCATTTATCCTTTTGTTAGAGACGGACAGGCACGTAAACAGATCGATATCCATATGACCAGGTATCATGTCTATTCCATTATATTCTTTATGTTTATTACTACATAAGCGGAAGTAAAAATGGTTTATTAATCTTAACTATTTCAGTTGGATATTCCTCAACGTTTGTTTTTGAGATTGTGAATTACAATAACATTAAAATACGACAAGCAAATAAAATGATATCCAATTCTACCAAAAATTTGGATTTAGATGGAGAAATCGACCTGTCACCGCATCATAAGGTGAGTTACTCTCTTAGACTTTAATTCACGGATTACCCACGGACGGTGGATTATATCTTTCTTAATCGTTAGATTCTGATTCCTCAACCAAATCCGAGTCGTCATCCAGCAATATTTCCATTTCCAAATTTTGGTAAAAGGAATGAACATATTTGCTTATTAGTGGTAACATTGCCAAGAGATCACGTTTCTTTTTTTCACTAATTTTTACCGGAGAAGGATAGCAAACTTTTAGATCATTACAAGATATTGAATTTAGACCCCGTCGGTCTTAACCACCTTAAAATTCGAGTCCTGACATAAAACGGTTTTATACTCAATTTGTCCTAATTTATGGGTATATCTCAGCCAAGTCACGTCGTTCCACCGGAAACATTCACCTAAAAAAATAAGACAAAATTAATATTGAAAACTTAGAAGCAACAAAACAAAAAGTATGGAGTAATAATTATTACCTTCCGTATTATTTTTTCTCCACATAAACTTTCCTTTTAACAGTCCCGAAAAGTTCCAAAACATATCCCTTGATACCTCGGTTACGAAGTAATTTAAATTTACCGATCGAACAAAATTAAACCAATCACGGGGATGGTGAATGCTAGCCGTTGTCTTCTTCTTTTTTCTTTCGATTAACGCATGCACTGTATCACACTCCATATGGGTATGACCAGGAACGAGAAATTTATGATCAATTTTTTCTCAATGTGGAATGGTTTGAATTAGTACTTGGAACATTGTGGTGACGAACGAATTTTTATTTTGTCCAGCACATGAATCGCTGTACAATATTATATGTTTAACATCACTTGAAATATTCGAAAGGTGTTGAAATAAACATGAAACAATTTCGTTTCCGCCTCTGTTACCATCGGCTTCATGCCACATCATGTTGTGTGCCCTATTCATTAGTTGAGCATCGTGTAATGTTAAATTGAACGTCCAGAGTTGATGCTTGTAGAAACTAATTGATGTGCATAACAGCGGTGTAGGTAAACAATGCTGTAAGTCAAATGTGTATGTTTTAATTGATCTGTTGGACTTGGCATGAAGTTGGTCAGCTCGTTTGCTCTCATATGCAGTATTTGCACGTTTTAAATGCTTTATCTTTTTTTCCAATAATTTTGAGTTATCGTCTTCATTTTAGGAAAGATTTTATTTGTTACATCGATCAAGTTGCGGCTTTTTAAATTTTAATTCAAGGTCCTAAAAATTTCTGCATATTTTGTAATAGAAATGGGATTACGATATTTTTCAGTGTACAGTTTGTACAATACGGATATGATCAGGTAGCTTTGCATATATTTTTATTGTGTATAACGCCGAGTGTAGTGACTCTCGTAATGCGGAAAACTGTTAATGTGATTTAACACCTCGTCATACTTTTCCTGAGAAATTTTATTTGCAGGAGCGTGGCATCCGCGTTTGTCGCTTGGTAATACTATGCCTGCCAAATCAATTTTTCTCTGTATTACTGTCTTAATAAATGCAGGTGTTTCATTAAATATACGTAAAAATCACTTGTGACAAACGCATATACGATTAGTTTGTACTTCTACAAAGTAATTGTAAGAGTAAACCCGGTTTATCTGGCTACTTATGGATTTTATTAAAGTTTCTGTTTTTTTTTTTTTTTGGTACAATTTCTATCATTCCAGATAAATATGATTGACGCTTGTTGTAACTAGCTAGACCTCAATAATCTGTAAATATTGATGTTTGGTTCTGTGGCGTTATCTTGGTTGAACATTTAAGCTTACAGCTAACGTCCAAAGGTTTTGCATTTCGCGCCTTCACCAATTTCCCTTTATGATTGAAATACTCTTGCCCTAAATTACGCTTTTTAGTGATTTCACGTTTTCTAATCTTGTGTGGTATATCACATTCCGACAAATTTCATTCCTACACTACATTTGAAAACTATATCAAACTAAGTAATTTCACAAAATGTTGGTTAAATTAACTAATCCAATGCTTTGAACTCAGAAAATTCTCAAAACATAATTTTTAATTAATAGTTCAAACAATTATAATTAGCCTTCGATTAACGAATCAACCAGTTTTTAATTATAAAATTTAAAAGTCAACACACTTATAATTAGTAAAGTTTAATAAGTCAACACATTATTTGAAAGTCCAATATCTTTAAATTCACCTTAATTAATTCGTATAATTGTCCAAATTTTGGATATACACATACTAACATCCTATAATAAAACCAAAACGCAGTACATATATTGTAATACAGCTTAAATACTCTAGTACATTATAATCCATAACGCGATTAATCTGAATCTCCATAGTAAGCCATAAAAATCATAATTAAAACGTGAATACAGAAAACATTTAGAATATTTATTTATATGGTATGTGTGTACATCTTCCGTCTGTTTTCCCATTTTTCGTTTTATGCTTTCGAAACCATCTAAAAGCTCTTTTAACGACTTAACATCAAAACTCAAACAAGTCATCATATATAATCACTAAAAATAAAACCTAAAAAAGCACAACAAAGTGTTGATTTAAATTTTTGTCAATAAAAAACCGAACATATTTTTTGGATTTTTATATTGTTGCTGTATTTTTATATTCTCTTTGAAAAATAAAGCTTTGATATATAGAACTTTTTTTTTTTTTGTGGATAGTGATATCTGTCTGGTCAATATAATTATTTTATTCTGTTCTACGTTTTGTGCATGCCAAAAATAAAAAAAAATAAATTTGAAATTTTGTATATACTCACTGAATCCAGCAAAAAAAAAAAAAAAAATTGAATATATAATGTACATAACGTATACTCGTGTAGATAAACACACAGAATCATCGTCATCATCATCATCATCATATGTCGTTCAGTGCACTGACCAGACGGCCATCAAATACATAATTTTTTATTTTATTTTACAAAAACAAATATATTTAAAAAATAATACTTGAAGCAGCAAAAAAAAAAAAAAGAGAACGTAGCTACAAACACAATATTGATGATTGTGATGAAGAATAGCGCGAATAAAATAAAAAATGAAAATCGCGAAAAGAGACAATCACCCACGAGAGTTCAATTATACTTGTGATGTAAATTTTTTATTTTTTTTTATACATATATGGATTTAATAAAAATAAAATAAAAATCCAAATTATGGATTATTTTTTTTCCATTTCGTACGTAGATAAACTCTACTCTGTGTTCTTGTTTTATTTAGATTTTTAACTCAAAAATGTTTATGCAGAGTACATAGCGCAAAAAAAAAAATTATGAAAGACCACATAATACAATGGGGTCAGATATTTGCTATAATATGCAAATATTTGAATATTTTTGTTTTTTCAGGAAATGAAAATGTTTATATTTGTATGGAAATTATTATTATGTTTCTATTTCAGGAATTATTAAGAATTGTCCTGATTAAATAATAAAATTGAAAATAAAAAAAAATAAATAAACAAATATGGAACGAGATAATTTTTCTATATGCTCTAATTTTCATTTAAATTTGTTTATACAAAATTCAATCAAAATGCGACAGTTTAGTATAGAGAAATAGAAAATCATTTCATTTGTATCAGATTAAGGTTTATTTCTGCACTGGCGTCACCAAATTACGAATTTATATTAAGCTCGGGAACAAATTTGTTTTCAAATTTTTTTCAAATTTTACGATTTAAGCTTGACATCGACTATTTCATCAAAATATGAGAGAACTAAAAAAAACGCATTGTTACGACGGCGTGTAAAATAAAACAGACAACCAATAACCAAATGGTCGTTTTACAATTTTGATCGAAGTAAAAATCTTTTGAAGTATATTTGCGAACGATATGTTTACCACAGCAAATCATATTTTTCAGCACTGATACAGGGCCCGACATATAACAAGTGCTGATGAAACTTTACGAGGTATCGAAAGTGAACGAACACTCGTTTGATGTCTTGATTGGAAAATTACCATAATTCCACAATGCACTCAACCGACATATCTGTATAAGGATAGCATTATTCAGTTAGTTTGTATGGCCAGTCGACGAAAAAACAGAGTAAGGTAAAAATACAGGTCACGGCTGAACTATGGATGTAAGTCTTTTTTATTGGAGCCGTTTCCGATCCAGTCGAGTGACGTTTTAAATTTTACTGATATTTCGAGTGATTCTTTGGAGCTTGGGTCGACAACCGATAGTTAATGGACGGTTTCATACTTTGGAAAGAAAAATTCGGTGTCTCAGTTGCTTAAGGAAATATGTAATTACTAGAATGTTGTTGTTACTGTTGCTACCGATTAAGTTTAAAATGTAGTAGTAGTACGCGATGATTTTTGACCCAAACCAATGCCACTGTATGTTCCTGTATCCTCCAATCAAACATTGGTCATTATGAACGACATCGAATAGTTTACATTCGAACCATAAATGTTTCATTAATTCACGTCATTTCGATGTCCTAAGGAACGAAATACCGAATCGTCTTACAAACAAGAAAACTAATAGGGATCAATATAGGAGGCTAGTCGAAAAAAAGTGTCTACTTAATATTCCTCTGATCACACCAGCTGATATTAAATACGGCGGCAGAAAATCTAAAAGATGTCAGGACATTATCTGCTAAAAGGGCTACACCCGGCATAAGTAGTTCGGAAAAAGTTAATAAACTGTCACATAATATACAGGAACTAATCCAGGAAAAGCTAAAAATTCGCCGTCAATGGCAGCAAACAAAATCACCGTTATTGAAATGGAAATTAAATCGAGCTATTAAGGCCCTAAGATTTGCTTTGAGGGAAGAAGAAAACCAACGCGTAAAGAACTACTTAAGTGATCTCTCGGCAACCGAGAGGACAGATTATTCTTTGTGGAAGGCAACAAAAAATTTAAAAAGGCCAACAAATTCGAATCCACCGATTAGACTACCAACTGGAAATTGGGCGAGGAGTGATGAAGAAAAAGTCAATGCTTTTGCTGCTCATCTAGCAACAGTATTCGTCCCACACGAAGAAGATAATTATTTCGTGCTACCCTAGCCAACGGATGATGGTTTATCCTACAAATCTATAAAGCATAACTGGAAGAATACAATTAAAACTTGCATAAGCCCGAAAAAGGCACCAGGACATGATCTCATTACTGGAAAAATGATAAGGGAATTGCCAGATAAATGCATAAAACTAATAACATTTGTATTCAACGCGATCATGCGAACCAGTTATATTCCTCAGAAATGGAAGATATCTTTGATCACAATGATTCATAAGCCAGGGAAAAATGAAACGCAAATCTCATCATATCGTCCAATAAGCATGCTGCCCACAATCTCAAAGCTATTTGAAAAAATGTTACTAACGAAATTGAAACCAATATTAGAAGAACGGCGCGTTATTCCAGACCATCAATTTTGGTTCCGAAAACAACATGGTACTAAAGAGCAAGTACACAGAATTGTAAATGCAATCAAAATCACCTTCGAGGAAAAGAAATATTGTGCTGCTGCCTTTTTGGATATCGCCCAAACTTTTGATAAAGTTTGGCACGATGGACTGATTTACAAAATTAAAGAGCTTCACTCAAATTTCACTCAGTTTTGGGAAACTATCTTCTTCAAAGGCATACATGATTAAACAAAACAGCGCAACTACTTGCTTAAATGATATTAATGCAGGTGTCCCACAAGGCAGCGTTCTAGGACCAATATTATACTTGTTGTACACAGCTGATATACCCGTAACCAACAAAGTATTAATATAAACATTTGCCGATGACACGGCCATCCTGGTGTCTCACACTAATCCTGAAATTGCCTCAAAGGAATTACAGGATCATTTAAACAAAGTCGCGGACTGGTGAACGAAAACAAATCAACTCATGTCACATTCACGCTAAACAAACGCACCTGCCCACCAGTGAAATTAAACGATAAAAATATTCCTCAACAAACGAAGGTAAAATACTTAGGTTTCATCTGGATAGAAGGTTAACGTGGAAAAAACATATTGAAACAAAGCGCAACCAAATAAAAATTACATTTTCCAAAATGTATTGGCTGATGGGAAGAACATCTCAGTTGTCATTAGCCAATAAAGTTTTACTTTACAAAGCGATAATCAAACCCATATGGACATATGGTATTCAGTTATGCGGATCCACCAGCGCTTCAAACATAGAACTCCTGCAAACCCAAGAGAAAATACTTCGCAGTATTACAAATGCTCCTTGGTACATTCGAAATAGTAATATACATGACGACCTTGGGATCAAAACCGTTAAAGAAACTATTAAAGAATTCAGTTCGAAATATTACTCAAAACTAGAAGCACATCCCAACGAATTGGCCAGGGAGATACTAAAACAGCCGCGATTTAGACATCTGAGAAGAACAGATCCACTCGAACTGATGAACCTGTAAATTTAATTCGATATATAGTATAGTATACATATAACTATAGTCTAAATTAATTAAATTGTGAGCACTAACAATAAGTATTAACATTGGTTAAGACTTAAAATATGTATAATTTTTAGCTTAAGATTTGATTACTTCTTGTGAGTTTCTTAGGTAGAAAGATTCAAGAATAAAGCCATTGGCAACATTTAAAAAAAATAAAAAATTTCGAATATAGTATAGATGCCATCGAAATGTTAATATGCATGCAGCTAGTGCATAAAAAATTATACCTTCAAACCAGTTCTCAAAAATCGATTCTCTACATATGTGAAATCCTGTCAAAAATGAGGAAACGTTCTGTTTATCCAAAATCACTTTTCTCGACGTTTGGAAAGTTCTCCAGTCCGAAAAAGCAAAGAAAGAGATGTCCTGTTGTCTGTCTGGACGTCTGTATACAGTATCTCCAGTACCCACAGTATCTAGAGAATACCCGATTAGAATTTTTTTCGCTAACCTGTTTCCTTGGTCAAGGCGGAGAATTGAGAAGTTCTTTAAATCTATTCGCCAAAAAGGTCAGGTTGCTTTGTGATCCAAAATCACATAGTGATAATACAAAGCATTCTTCGATCCAGATTGACGTTGAGGGCGTTGAGTTTTCAGTTGAGTTGGGTTCCATTTGCGGGTTAAATTGAAGTTGTGCTCGGGCTGGGTTAGGGTTTAGTGAATAGTTCAGCTGGGGATTTATTTGAGGGTTGAAGTAGGGTTAGCTTGAGTAGATTTAAGTTGAATTCATGCACGCATTTAGTTTTCGGACAATGTTGATTTGGAAGTTCAGTTAAGCGCTAAGTTTGGCGTTAATTTAAGAGGTGGGTTGTGGGTCCACCTGAAGTCTAGTTCGGGTTAGGATAGGGTTGAATAGCAATTGAATGGGACATAAGCATTGAGCGTTGAGTTTGGAGACGCGTCGAAGGTTCAGTTCAGAGTTGAGCTGAGAATTAAATTGGGAATGAGTTATGGTTGTGTGAGGAATTCTAGCTTGAGGATGTTAGCTGAGTTGAGTTCATGTACACCTACTTTTTCCCAGACCTTATTGATTTGAGTATTGGATGGCCTTGGCGAGCTTGGAGTTGAGTTGAGGGCTGAGTTTAGAGTGAAGAAGAGGTTGGTTTGGGGATGAGTTGGGGTCGTTTTAGGTCAGTAGAAAATTTATTTGAGTGGCCTTGGGTAGTTAATGTTGGTATGCGTTTTTCGGATCGTGTTAATTTGAGTATTGAGCTTAGCGTTAAGTAAAGGGTTGTGTTGGAGGTTTAGTTGTGGTCAAGTAAAGTTCAGTTCATTAACGATTTTGGTTGAGTTCATGTATGAGTTGGGGTTTGAGTTGAAAGATGATGTGGAGTTGGGTTTGGATTGGGTTCATTGTTGGGTGAGGGGCTACTTCGGGTAGATTTGGGGTTGGGTTCAGAGAGGGATTCGGTTAGAGATTTATTTGGAGTGGGTTGATGGTTGAGTTGGAAGGAGGGCTGTGGAGTCAAAATCGGAGTCGAAGTCGTTTCTTCCCAAAATACATCTCACCCTTAGTCACAAAAAGACTCCAATCAGTATATTTAAGCCCCGGTCAATTTTCTAAAGAATGGTGTAGAGAAAGGTGTCTGCTTGATATTTATTTATTACCAGTACTAACAAATAGCATAGGTTACAATACCAATAATTTTGTACATAAAAAAGTGTTACAAATTATTATTTCGAATATGACTCTTAAAAAGATCCCTTGAAATGTTAAAATCGAAAAGCTCTGAATATTGGTTAAAATATTTTGACGTACGCGCGACCGGCTCATCAATTCCATAATTCGTATGATGAAAAGCAATACTCAGTCTTAACTGTCGTGGACGAAGAATTCTCTTAGGAACGTAAAATGAATATAAGTCAAGCAATACCGGGCAATCAATCTTAGCACAAATTACATCCCGAGCAAATACTGCATGAATCATCTCTCTTATGAAGTCACAACTACTAATGTTCAAAAGTGTACAACGACCGGTATAAGAAAATAAACTAAATTCTGAACTTGACCTTGGAAGTCTTCGGAGGGCAAATATTAAGAACTTTTTTTGAATCCGCTCAATACGATCACTAAAGATTTTAAAACCAGAACTCCAGATAACTACAGTGTATTCCAAAATAGGCCTAACAACTGGGAGTATATGGGTCACTACTGGGGAGTATACTATATGATAAATACTTGATGAGCGAGCCAGGTCTTCACAAGATTGCACTGATGGATGTAAATTATCGTCAGTGAAAACAAGATCCAAAAGTGAGCCATTCTGATTGTGCACTTCGTTATGTTGTCTTAGATCCATTTCAAAAAATGAATCTATCACGAAAGAAGTATTGGCAGTGTTACCAAACGGTGTAAGTATTCCGTCAATTCGTTTCCAATTTAAGTTTGAAAAATTAAAATCACCCACGATGCACAAACTATCATTTTCTTCCATTTTGGGTTGAATCTTATTTCCAATTATATCGATAAATTCATTAAGGAATTCACTTGTCGATGTCCCGGAAACATACGTAGCACAAACGAAAAGATTTCCTTTGGCCATTTTTACCTTTACTAAAAGGATTTCAATATCACCGGATGCAATATTAATTTGTAGACATTTATACTGATTTATTACAGCTATTAGTAGACCACCACCAACCTCCAGACACTCTCCAGTTTCGTGCCGATCTCTACGGGAAACTATATAATATGCAGGAAAGAATTCCTCATTCTTTATAGCAGGAATCAGCCATGTCTCAGTTATGACTATGATGTCATAATCTTCTTCCATAACCGATGTAAAAAATGTATCCACTTTTGTGCGCTTTCCACCCGTGTTATGGTAATATATATTAAACCAATATTTATCGTTAGTCATATAATTACCCACTTCTTCGTCACCATTATTACCATCAATATTATAAATACTCGTATTATCCTTATTATTATTATTATTATTTATATTATTTTTGTTATTACTGTCATTATTAATAATAATTATTTCGTAATTTTCTAAACTGGAGACTGTATGCGACGGCTCCGTTGAAAAAATTGGCGATAAATATCCGGATTCACAAATTCTTTAACCAGTACACCCACTGGCCACATATTTCCGTCCAACAATCTGTCCACCATGTTTGCTGAAGTATGCACTTTAAATGAAGCACTTTCCAATTCAAACCGATGCTTTAGTTTAAGGCAACGAAAATCGTGAATATCAAATTTACCCTTGATATACTCCATAATATCAGCTTCTGTTGTTGAATTCCGAAGGCGGGAAATGGAGAACCATTTTCTTGCATCAGCTGCACAAATGACATTATCAAATGCAACTGATGACCCAAAAATAACATTATTTCCTAGACCTTGATAACGAGATATTATTGTCGGGAATTTATATTGACCGAAGGTTAGAGTATTATTAAGTAATGACCAACAAAATAGAGGCAAACCTACGCTATGTAACATAGAAATCGTTTAAAATGATTTTTGGATATTACCGAAAAGCTCACAGTCATAGTGAACAGCCGTCATCTTCATCAATAAACCACCAAGAAAATCCTGTTCAAGTAGAGGAAAAACCTGAATTCGAAAAATTTCGAAGTACGAGTCTTAATATTCATGAGGCCATGTTTAAATTATGTTCTATAGATGAAAGAATTTGAATACGAGCGGTATGCATTATAAATTTTATAATATTTTGATTACATGTAGAAGTTGGAGTTGGAGTCGGAATCGAAAAATTATATTACCGACTCCGCAGCCCTGGTTGGAAGTTAGTTTGAGTTGAGTTCACATACCTTTACATTTTTTCCAACCATGTTGATTTGAGGATTAAATGGGAGGTTCAGTTCTGAGTTGTGTTGAGCGTGGTTGAGGTTGAGTTGATGGTTGAGTTTAAGTTTAGTTGACTTGATTTAAGTTCAAATACGCCTACTGTTTTCGAATGAGATTGAGTTGGAGATGGAGTAAGGGATTAAAGGATTGATTTGCGAGTTGAATTGGAGATTAGATTGGTGGACTACCAAAGGACTTTCAGTCCTTTATTCATTTTTTTTTTACATGTCCTGTTATAACAGATGACACTGAATAGGAACCCCTCTTCTATATTAAATAGCAAATATGTACTCGTACTGTCTAATAAAATTCAAGTTTGGGTTATCTATATCTCGTAAATATTTTCCACTGCATCCCAGCAATATTTGATTTGATCATTTCTTAAGTTTTATATTATTAGCTAATATCTGTATTTTCAGAACAACTATCACGCTATTCTTAGGATTTCAATAAGATTTTCTAATCCAGAAAATTTATGTGAAAACGAACTGATCGATAAGGGCAAAGATTATAAGATATCTACATTTCGAAATGTAAATATTTTAATACTTCGCTTCATTTGGAATATATTTGTTTGTATTGAATTTTAAAGTACTATCGAAATGTTAATAAGTCGGATCATAACAAATTATACCCTCATAATAAGAAATTAAAAAAATTAAAATGTGGCCCTCCAGTTCAAATAAATATTTTCAATAATTACATTAACCACAGTATTTCTCGTCAGATCACTATATTTAAAGTAATTTTATAATTTATATTCAAAAATATATAATTTTGTTGACCTTATTTTAAAAAGTTTGGTGACCCATCATAATTTACTATATTTACATAAAACACCAACAACGACATGCAATTAAATAAGACGAATAAATATTTAATATCGGTTTAGTTTTGCTTTGTTGATTTTCGATTTTTTTTTATTTTTTTAGATTCTTCGTCTTTAAGAATAATATAAACTAATAACGACCGACGATGTTGATGTACGTGATGTGGATGCCTGTAAGAAGAAGACCAAAAATGATAAAAAAAAACGAAATTATAAATATTTTTTAAATCAATTATCGCAATTTAATTAGTGTGAGTGTATTTAGATTGATGTGTGTCTGTCAATATTTTTATAAGAATTTATTGTAAATTCTAAATATTATTTTAGGGTTTTCATTTTTATTGAATGTGGACATAATACAAATTAATTAACGTATGAGAAAATTTTAAAGCAATTAATAAAATTTTTTATTGGATGCGGTATACCATGTTGGTTGGTGGCCAACGAATGAACATTTTTTAGTATCCACAGTTTGGCAAACATAATTCAAATAGAATCTCAATCCAATCATTACGTTCAAGATTGATTTTAACTAACTAACGAGCCGAACCTTCCATGAATGAAATATTAATTTGCAAAATTTCTAAATTTCCAAACTTTTTCGCACTAAATTCCTTTCTTTATAAATTTAAAACTTTCGAAATTTCTTCATGTTCTTCTTTCAGATTCTGCTTGTTCCACGACTACTACGGATATTGAAATAAAGCCAATCAATATTTTACCATAAATGTTATTTTTCCCTTATTATTTATTATTCATATTATTATTATCTTTTTGAAGTATAGTGGGTCAACGAAGCAAACTACCGGGGAAAAATATAAAAGTATCACAGATCTACAATTGGGAATATTCGTGTAGAAAACTATTTCTTACTAATTATACGTGAACTAAAAATTTTTATAAAAAAGTAAGTTTCGCTTTATATAGATAATATAGTTAGCCTTTGGTTTTAAAATTATTTTTTTTTACATATCAAAAAGCAATGCCAATTTTTGATAGCCTTATCAAATTCTACAATTCGATAGAACTACCTAGCGTCATCTAGCGACATTTTTCATAAATCATCGCACAATTTGAAATGGAGAATCTTTTATGTAAAGAAGATAAGCAAACATTCGGCTGTTTTTACCCAAATATTTTAACGATTTTTAACCCAGTAACAACCGTCCATCCATTGTCGAGATATACCTAGACCGACAAAGAACAGCAAAAATAAACCGACCAAAATCTGGCTCATTTTTTTGGTGTTACCTACATAGATCAGTTACAACTCACCAGAACCAGTCGGATTCATTTTGAAGTTCAGTTTCGATCTGAATGAGAATTAAGAAAACTTTAATTTTTTTGCGACTGAATTGCTAATTACACTTTTGATTACTTTCTATATAAAGAAAGCAACCATGTAGTTAAGTATTAGCGAATTATATGCAACACATATTAAATTCTTCAATTTCAATTTTATTTTTCCTTTTTGTTCTTCCGGTAATATGTGTTGCATATAATTCGCTAATATTTAACTGCGTGGTTGCTTTCTATCTATTGAACCAATCGGTAATCAGCATACACTTTTCGTACTTTCATAAGTTTAAATGGAAGCAAAAGCAATTTGAATTGTGCATGCAAGCGAGAAAATTATTTAAGAGAAAATATTGTTTTGTGAATTTCTTCGACCATAACCTTGATTTAGCAATATTTTGAGTAAAGGGGCCCCCTCTCGCGATTGTACCTTTGTTTAATATTCAGCAAAAATATCAGTATTTAAATTAATCAGAACTACTAATAGATTTTAAAATTGTTTTACATACATTATTGTTTGCTCTTTCTTGTTTTTTCGAAAATCTAGGATTTAATTTTCAAGTTTATAGTTGATGAATCAAAATTGTAGATTCGATGTATAAAAATGGTGGTAAATAAAAACTTTTATTAAAAACACGACTATTCATAACAAATTTCGAATCTACCCGAAAAACTTCGAATAAACTTTGGTCCTACAGTAATAATAATTATTAATTGTTATTATTTAATATTCTAGAATAATTTTGTATAACGTTCAATTTTTTAACGTTTACCTTATGCTTTATCCAACTCCAAGCTAAACTCGAATAATATCGAAAATTTCCAATAATTTCATATCAAAATCTCAAACAATTTCTATTACCAAATATGTAATACAAAACAATTGTTGAGTAAGCTAAAAACATCCTAAAAAATATCGATAATCTCGAGGTATCTCAACGTTTGCAAATTTCTCGTTTGCTATACATATTTCTGTTACATATAACATCTACAGCACTTTACGAATTTAGATTACCTATTAGCTATACCTTCTAGACGGCTCTAGTAAAATCAAGAAACTCTAATCTACTCGAATGATATCCTGAATCATCCTAGAATTCTATAATAATCTAGATATTCTCAAAGGGGTTCAACCTCAGCTCTGAAACCTCATGAGGTGGTCAGAACTTCGGTCTTGATTAATTCAACTCTCAAATCAATCCCGAAATTAAACTTTTAAGTCAATCTTCAGCTCAACCTCCAGCTCTCGCCAAATCAACCCCAAATGAACTGTCAAATAAACCGTTAATCTAACTCCAAATTAACTCCTAAATATTTCCCCAACCGAACAACTCACTTAACCCCCATACAGGCTAACTAAATCCTAACTCAACTTCAACTCAAGTTAGTGCGAACCAAATCTGAGCCCCCTGCTCAACTCATAGCATTATACCAACATACCATCACCGTTATACCATCATACCGCCATACCATCACACCATCATACCATACCATTTCTGAATGATGACATTTTTGATGGTGAGTTGTTCTCAAATGACTTTATTGTATACAGAAGAGATCGCGATTTAAATTTATTTCCAGATAAAAAAGATGGTGGTGGTTGCCTTATTGCAATCCATAAAAAATGTAACTCTTTTAGAAACTTTGAATGGGAAGTATTTAAAGAGGAAGTTTGGGTTGGCATTCGAAGTGATAATGGGAAGTTGCTTTATATTAGTGTTCCCTACATATCTAATGCCAAAACTGGCGACTATTATCGTTATTTTGATAATATTTCTTCAATTATTAATTTAAATTCAAACTCTGACTTTATTATGTGACTTTAACATTCCTATGGTTCCTAGTAACCTAAGTAATTCAACCATGGTATCTCTTTCCAGTATTGCTGAGTCTCTAATTAATATGCTAAATTTCACGGGCACTAAACAGCATAATTATATAAAGAGTGTTAATGTTAGAATATTAGACTTAGTTATTTCAAATATTCAAAATTATATTCATGTGTCATTGGTTTCAGACGTTTTGTGTAAAATTGATTCTTATCATCCACCGTTAGAAATTAATGTAATTATTAAACATATCAAAACATCGAAGCGTTCAACACGATTAATTAGGCTATGGAAAAAGGGAAATTATGATCGCATGAATTCCATAATAAGTTCGATTGACTGGTCAAATTTATTTGGTTCTTTAAGCATTAATGATACAATCAGAATATTTTATAACGAACTGAATAATATTATTGAATCTTGTACTCCATGCATGACACCAAAACGAAAGGACTATCCAAATTGGTATTCAAGAAACCTAGGTAATTAAATTAATTGAATTTAAACCTTTAATTTATAAAAAATCCAAAAGAATCAAGGATCCCGAGTATTGAAGTTTATTCAAATCCTTACGTGCAACAGTGAGGAAGAAAATAAAATCGCGTTACGCTAGCTACCTCTCTTCCATCGAATCGAACATCCCATTCAATCGAAAACGGTTTTGGTCTTATACTAAATCGTTAAAAAAAACACAAGTATTTTCTCCCAAAGCATCCGAGACAACACTAGCATCGCCAACAACAAGACTGATATCTGCAATATGTTCGCCTCTTATTTTAAGTCAGTTAATACTATCAAATGTATCATCCGTACCCCTTTGAAGCCCAATTCACTTATAGAGGAGAACACTTTGTCTTTGAACACTTTGTCTTTGATTGATACACTTGATAGTTTTTTTTAGTTCCCCTTCCATAGTTACTGCCCAGTTAAGACATTTGGCAGGGGTGGTGGACCTGACGACATTTCACCTTACTTCTTATATCACACAGCTGAAACATTAAGTTTCCCACTCTCTTTATTGTTCAATAAGTCGCTAAATGAATGCGTATTTCCCGATGTTTGGAAGAGGGCAATTATTGTACCTATTTTAAAATCTGGTGATAAATCACTTGTTTCAAACTATAGACCTATTGCCTTGCTAGGTACTATCGCAAAATCATTTGAACGACTTGTGTTTAATGCATTAATAGAAAAAACGGGACATTTAATTTCTAATCATCAGCATGGTTTCTACAAATCTAGGTCTACCTTGACTAATTTATTGAACTTTACAGAATTTGTTTATGATTCAATAAACTCAGGGCACAGCGTAGATGTAATTTACACTGACTTTGCGAAAGCTTTTGATAAACTTAATCACAGAATTATTTTATGGAAACTTTCTAACTTTGGATTAAATAACAAAACCATCCAATGGACCAAGTCATATTTAACCAATAGATCACATTATCTTCAAATAGTAGATTCAAAATCTAAAGTTTTCATTTCATCGTCGGGAGTTCCACAAGGCTCAATCCTTGGCCCACTATTGTTCTTATATTTTATTAACGATATAGTTGTTGGTATTGATAGTGAGGTATTAATGTTCGCGGATGATTTAAAATTATTTCGCGCAATTTGTTCTTTACAAGATTGCATTTTTCTGCAATCAGATATTGTTAAATTAGTGCGATGGTGTAATAGAAATTGCATGGAACTAAACATTAATAAATGCTGTGTGCTCATAATAAAATGTAAAGATTTTTTTAGTGAATTTTCCTACAAAATTGGTAATAGTTGTCTATCGGTTTGTTCATTTGTCAAAGATTTAGAGGTCTTTATAGAAGCGGGTTTCTCGTTTAAGGTTCATATATATATATATATATATATATATATATATATATATATATATATATATATATATATATATATATATATATATATATCAATTAATCAGCAATGCTTATAAAATGCTTGGCTTCGTGATGAGGACTGGCTCAAATTTTAAATCTTCCAGCACTTTCTTAGGCATTTATAATGTGCTTGTACGGAGCAACCTCGAATACTTAACCATCATTTGGAATCCTAACTACAGCACACATTCACATAATATTGAACGGGTACATTTGAAGTTTACTCGTTTCCTTTACCACGAAAAAATATTTTCTATGAAAGATATGATTTGCGTTTGTCTCGGTTTAACATTACTTTGCTGCATAATAGAAGAATTATTATTGATGAGATGGTGCTATTTAAAATTGTCCATAAAATGATTGATACTGTTCTTAATGATAAAGTAAATTTTCGGTGTCACAGTCATTACACTACTCGCAATTCTCCTACATTCACTATTAACACTTACCGCACTAATATGAGAAATAACTCTCCATTAATCAGACTACAAAGCAAGCATAACAATTATTTCAATTCACTTGATATGTTTTCGTTCGGCAACCTCAAGAATTTCAAATTAACGATTTAAAACAACCTGATTCTCTAATCTATTTAATTTTTATTTTTTATTTTTTGATTGTATTAGAGTAATTTTTGTTCATTTTATGTATACCTGTATATTATATTTTATTACCTATATGGGTTTATGTCAAATTATTATTAACCCTTTGTTTTTGATATTGTATTACCTTCACGTCCAACATGTAATTGGATCATTAAGATCTGTTTGTTGGTGTTATTTTTGAATAAATAAATAAATAAATAAATATCATCATCATCATCATAACACCATATAAACCATCATACCATTATACCATCATAACGTCATACCATCATACCATTGATATTCCACAACTTTATCCAAAAATCACTTTAGAATCCTATTTCCAGGGCAGATGCCAAATTTCAATCAAATCCTAAAAGAAATAACCAAGTTCCGTACTAAATGGCCATACTCCAGAACTTTATCCAAAAATCAGTTTAGAATCTCATTTCCAACGCACATATAAAATTTTACCATAATCGGTTGAGAAATAAGCAAGTTCCATCATACTTGACCATATTCCAGAATTTCACCCAAAACTCATTTTAGAATCTCATTTCACAGCGACCTTTCTGAGGTCTTAAATAATATTTGTGTAATGTTTGGTTCAAATCGGTCAAGTCTTGTGGATTTGTTTAAATATCATACACATATGCTGTACATACATACCAACACTCACTTTATTTTATAGATTGCTCAACTGCTCACTAAATACTGGTCCAACACCATCTCAACCCCAAGTCAACCCGCAAACGGCTCCCAACTCAACCCTCAACCAAACCGCAAACTCTCTGTCAAACTCAATCCTCAAAGCAGCATATATAAAAATTTTGTCAACTGCTCACTATATCTTAACGCAACCCCAACTCAACTCAACTTGAACTCAACCCGCAAATTGACCCCTAGCTTAACCTTCAAATCAACTCTTATTTCAAATCAACTCTTATCAAATAACCAGCTATTTTGGGTCATTTCGTATGGCAGGTACCCGACCCTCTAGACGGACAGGTTCCAAAAGCTTTTCAAATCTCGGCCTTGACCATAGAAACAGATTGGCAAAAAACAAAAAAAAATCTAAATCGAACAAGCTGTTCTTGAGATACCATTGGTACAGACCAACAGGCATCCAGACAGACGGACAAACTTTTTTTTTTTTTTTTTTGCTTTTTTAGACTCAGGGACTTTCAAAACGTGGAGAAAAGTGGTTTTGGACCAACCAAAATTTTGATCATTTTGGACAGGATTTCAATACTTTGGTTCAAAGTAATACATATTTCTGTTAGAAATACCTGGAAGTTAATAATTTTGAATCGGATTTTGAGAATCTTACCGAACTCAAAGCTAAGCTTAATGAAATTATTTAATAAACGCAATCTTCATAAGATCATAAATTATTTAATAAAATAATACTCAATGCCAAACAAACCTCGAAGCTCAAATGTGAAAAACCTCAAAAATAGCATAAAATATCGAAAATCCCAATGTACCTCAAAGTCAAAATGGAATAATCCTGAATAATCCCCACTAATTTAAATATTTGGGTCAATGGTGGTTGATTTTCTGAGCATTATATGAGTATCTAATTTTTTTTTGAAAATGCTACAAAACTTAATTATGTAAAACATTTTGAGTTACCTTACTGCTTACATAAATAATAGTATTTTGGCGCAATTGCAACTTTCTAATTACGAGTTCTCGACACTTATAACTCGAAATTTGAGAGACACATAACCAAAACCCAGAGGTAACCGAAGCAGTGGAAATTGAAATTTGGATGGATTACAATAATGCAATCATCATGTAACATCAAAAAAATTAAAACGGGAGTGGATTTTGAAATACGAGCATGTGAACACCTTCGTAGTGTTTTATTGTAGGTTAGATTACTTCATTTTCTTATTTTTTTTTTTACAAGGGAAGATGTGGAAAAACTAAAATAAATTTTTCATGTACCATGGTCGATTAACATCACAACGCACCACAAAAACACCCATAGTATGATCGTTATTACAAATCCACGACACTGTAATATGTTCACGCTATAAGTTGAAATTGTGAACATTTAAATCAGCAATGGCCACTGAGTATAGTAAATAAATTTGATAAAAGATGGCGTTACATAATGTATAAAATGGTCTTATGTAAATTACACGTTTTTTAAAAGTAAAAAACTGTGTAAATTTTACACTGTAATTTACTCGCACAACTGTGCCTAGGCCTACGATGGCGGTATGGTTCTCAAGATGATGGAAGATAATAATTGCACGCTTAGCGCTGATAGAGACCTAAAGCTGACACCATTAACGAATAGTGATAGGTATGTTGACATAAGCGAAATGCGAACTAAACGCCAACGTTGCATATAATTACGAAAACACATACGAAAACTCATATAACTACGGAATTTTAACTGGCCTAATGTCACAGTTTCTAATAGGTGGTTGAACAAGTTTACTGCAAAAAGAAGAATTAGCTACAAAATGCTACCAGGTGAATCAAACAGTGTTTCGCAAAGAAGTTATCAACAATTTTAAGGAACGAATTGCGAAGTTTACTGCAGGTTATAAAACAAGCGACATTTTTAATGGCGACCAGTGTGGCTTATTTTTTACAGCACCAGATCGGAACTTTTTATTAAAAGGTGACACATGCAAGAGTGGAAAATGGCTAAATGAAGATTTACGGTTCTACTATGCGCAAATTGTAAGGTAAAAAAAGCTTCAACCTTTAGTGATCGGCAAATCATCGGAACCAGGTGAGTTTAAGAATATGAAATTGGATCAATTGCCCATTGTAGACAAGCAAATGAAAAAATATCGACGAAATATTCATTTAATTGTTAATAATTTCCCTGCCCATAATATACTGTTTAGCTTACTAACGTTACTTTGAAATTTGTGCCGCCGAAGAGTAATGCAACATTATCGGTATTGAAAATCAACACCTTACAATCCATTAATTGGATGGATTCTGCTTGGAAAGCTGTTACAGCAGAACCAATTTGCAATTGCTTTAAAAAGGCTGGATTTATTTTAAATAATGAACAGTCAAGACGTAACTCTAGTTTACGAAGTTACATAATACAAAAACATGGATAAATTCATTTCCAATTATGACATCCTCGGTGTTTGCGAGCAGCCAGATTTATCTGAAATTCATCAGGGCGAGAATAATGGTCAATTATTGGAATTTTGTGGACTATTGGATTCAGACAGTGAAGCAGATTTACATGAAATTGCGCCGCATGAAGAAGAAATTGACAATATGTTGCAGCACATACAAAATTCTGCATTAATGAAATGTGCAGACTTGCTACCACCTGGTCAGGAGTCAGAATAAGTTTTCAAAGATTTTTAGTGATTAGCAATTGAAATATTATCCAGATCACTATTGATAAATATTTTACATCAAAATAGGTAGGACTTTTAATAAAAGCGTATTACTTATCTGATAAGTAAATTAAAGGAATGAATAATGATAAATTTGAACGAGTATTTAATAAACGATGATTCAAAACAACATTAACCCATACAAAAAATGCAAATTTGGTCCTGACCCCTTTTGATTTTGAAAAAAATTGGTGAAATTGACACTACGTAAGTCCTACAATTTACATTGAACGGATTCCCATTACGTTTTAGAAACCGCACAGAATAATATGATTAATTTCTAACAATGAGAATTAAGGCCGGATTAAGTTTGAATTTATAATATCCCTTACGCAATTTTAAAGTTTGAATTATGGTTGTAATTTTCAGAATGAAACCACAAATATGTTACGACTACATTTTTGTGGTTGTAAAATGACGGTTAAACAAAATTTAAGTTTTCAATTTTGCCTTGAACGTTTTTTTTTTGTGTATGCAAATGACAAGGAATATAGTTACGTATACAGCCTATAAAACGAGCGGATGGTTCCACAAATATGTGGTCTTAAATGATTATAAATTATAGCAAAAGGTAAAAAATAATACTTAAATGGAATTAAGTGGGGACTGTAAATGAAACTAGATGGTATTAATGCCATTAAACGGCAACTAAACGTTACTAAATTGTGTTAAACTAAATTAAACGGTATTTAAATGGACGGCTGTCAATACTAGTGTTATTTTCAATACTGGATAATAAACATAGAATATTTTAACACTTCCAAAAAATTACCATACCGTGTTAAAATATTCTAAATATGTGTTTTTTGTTTGTTTACTTTTAGCTGTAAATGTTAAACAGTATTAACCAGGGCATTAGTAAAGTGTATACACACCGCACAATGGTTTGTATTATTGTTTTTGCGGTTTCGAAAATGCAATCAAGAGCAATTTTAGCATAATTTTTTTCTGAAATTGTACCATATAGAAATATCTTCCCCCGGTTCAATAAATTTTAACTTTGACTCACTATGATTAAAAAAAATGTTATCAACAAATACACAATACATAATATCCATGTTGTAACGCTTGGTGTAAAATATACGCAACTCAGTTAATTTGAAAGCAATAAATAACAGCTTAGATTTGGTTATTGACAGCCCAAATTCGAGTAATCGAATTGATTATATTCCCCCAAACTATTAATAAATTGAAAGAAATCTTTACGGGTTGAATAATTTTAGTTTCTTCAAAAGAACTGGCCTTTGTTAATTATAAAAGTATTTATCTGATGTAATGAAATGTCCTAATAAAAGCAATATTCAGTACCATGATAGTAGTTAGTAAATATCTTAGTTGTAGCAAAGAATTCTATTACTGCAATAATGTTTGAGCGCATTCGCAATTCGTTTCAAATTTCAAATTATCAATTTGCCACTATATAACGTATTAGTTGGATATTCCAAAGCATCTCAACTTCGGCACACACATCCTTAGACTGAGCTACTAACTAATTCATAATCATTATTTCAGCCATTTGAACAAAAATTACCTTTTAATCTTGATTAATTTTTCCAAAAAACAAAAATATTTAATTTTCATCTAATCAGCAAAAGATTGAAAGAATTATTTATTAATTCTGGGAAATTATTGATTTTCGGTGTATTATATTTATAATTCAAATATAAACATTTCCAAAACTCAGCTGTAATTGAATTTCAATTTCCACATTTAAACAAGAAAAAAAATAAACATAACCGGTATATATGGTATGTACATATATACAGACATGTAATAAAATAACAGATAAGTTAATTTAATTCATTAATTTATACTTTTCATATCGATACGTGTTGTTGTTGCTGGTGCTATTTTAATATCAAATGACAATTTTCATTGATAAGATGAAAAAATATTATAATGGATTTTATACATCATGATAAGAGAAAATATGTATACGTTTTTTATTATTATTGTATATCAAAGTTTTTATGTGTCTATATACGATCCATATATAAATATTAATAAATCGATAAATTTTTTTCCCCCCGATTTAGCACTATCGATAATTGAAGGATTATTCGAGATGAATTAATTTCCCAATCATTTTTTTTTTCTGTCGCTGTATACACATTAGGTACATATCTACTGTGTGATGGATTTTTGTTTTTATCTCCGTTTATATACTTTTTAAATTAAATTAGTGCCGAATTAGAGATATTTTTTGTGTGTTAGGCATTAATTAAGATAAAGCCTACTGGTATAAAAAAAAAATTAAGTTCAATAAATACATCGTTTTTATCTATCTGTATGTGCTATATAATATATGGAACGTTATAAAATTAAGTTTTTTTTTTTGTTTGTTGCTTTTTTAGCTCAATCATGTCAACCTACATAAACATAACGCAATTACGGAAATTAGTTCCTAAATCTGATCAATCAATCATTTTTAATATTTTTTTTTTTTATTTGCTTATATATTTTGAGACCACAAAATAAATTACTAAAATCATTTTCTAAATAAATTATTTATTATTTGGCTATATTGAAATGCTATTATTCGGTGTTCGTCGTCATAAATAAGTAGAAGTAAGTCATCGACTGATGATCTCATTTCCCAGTGTAAAAAGTCCATTTTTTAAACTCATGATAATTCTTTACTTTTACGTATGCTATTGTTTTATATTTATAGCCGATAAAAAATAAATCAATACTGTATCGTATATAAGTGACAGTTGCTGTCGATAGTATTATCTTTTATTAGATGTTTAGTGATAAACGTGTAATTTTTGTTTGTTGAAAAAATGTTATTGAATTTAAAAACAAATTGAATCTAGTATTTTTTAGAATATATTAATAAATTGCAGATGGTTTAAAGCTGCAAGTTGCCAAGTTTCATGTTACTGGTTCAAAAGTAATTCTTCAAGTACAAGTTATACAATATACTATTATACTATTTTCTTTTGCTTAAGAATACTAGGAATTTATGTTAGAACATTCATAAACAGATATTACCGTGATAATATCTAATATAAAGTTACTTAATTTAGGATATTTTTAAAAATCAAAGAGGCGAATTTATAATTTCTTGAGAGTTATGAATTATTTTGATGTTATCTAAACTAATTTGATGGTTTGTATCGTTCAATTGCTTAAATTTTAATCTTTGTTGACATCACTTTTGTGTTGACAAAATCTTTTCTAATTATAAGTCGCGTTGGACTTGGCAAACAACCTTTAATTGTTTCTTTAAAGGCAAGTTATCCTTAATTTTAGAAAACAAATTGTTGTTTAAACTTGTGACTGCGCACGTCCTATACATTTAAAGTGGTAATTTTTGAAAAGATTTTTAACATGACAGAATGGCCAAATATTTATTAGTTGCTTTACCTGGTGGAGAAACAGAATTTGTATGAACATTTTTTGTTTCCTAATTGTGAAATAATTATGTTTCTTTTAGAATTTTTAAATTGAAATTTAGTATCGGAAGATTTTAAAATATGTTGCGTTAAAATTTGTATGGTGTTAATTTTGTACAGAATTTTATTGGTACAGACCAAGTATTTTTGTGGAACACAAAAATATATTCAGTTAATGAGTTCATTTCTTTTTCTAAAGTAAATTTTATTCTGGTGTTCTTTGGATTAAACATTTCCAAAATCAAATAAATTTTATTTCTTGGAATTGCCGTAATTATCTATCTATTATATCTCTAGCAAAAGAACGATTTAAAATTCAAAGATTGTAGTATCGAATTTTGTAAATTTTCCATTACTAAATTTGCTATGATGAAACTTATTGGTGAGCCAATAGGGGCCAGAAAGTTGTTTATAAATTTTGTTGTCAAAAGAAAATTCCGAATTGTTTAAACCAAAAAGTACCAATTTTACAAAATTTCTGAAATTCGAAATTCTAAAAGTTCCTAAATTACCAAAATTTCTTATTTTTGTATATTTTAAATTTAATGACATAATTTTTAAATCCCTTAAAAGATATCCATGTTTTTTCATTTAAAATTCAATTTCTCGTAAGTAAATTCATTTAAGAATAATGGAATTTAGAAAATCTAAGAAAATTTGAATATATTCGAATATTGCTTAGATTTTCTAAATTCCGTTATTCTTAAATAAAACTTAAAACTCTAACTAACTTTCTTAAAATCACTAATTTTATAAACAGCTGAATTTATAAATACCCAATAAACAATTAAGTCCAACCGCTTATTGCCAATTCAATATACTCGTACATACGCCCTGAAAGGTCGTGAAAACTATATTCCGATTCTTTTGGTGTGGAGTTCATTTCAACAAGCAAGGAAGATATGTCTTCTAAAATGCTAATTAACAATAAATATTGGTAACTAGAACTCTAACAGCTGCGTCATATTTGAAACGCGATATTTTAAAACGCGATTTGACAAAACGTGATATTTCAAAACCCGATATGGTACAAAACGGATATGGTACAAAACCCGATATTTCAAAATGCGATATAGTACCAAATGCCATAATTCGAAACGCGATATTTCAAAACGCATATCCTAGCTCTATCGTACATGTTCAATTTCATCATAAAGTGAAGGAAAATTTTAAATGTCAAATGAAGGAAGATTAATAATTTGCGTTTTGTACCATACCGCTTTTTGTACTTTATCTCGTTTCGTCATATCGCGTTTTGAAATCTCGCTTTTTGAAATATCGCGTTTCGAGCGGATCTCCTAACAGGTATATGGTTTTTCAAGTACGTTTTCAACAAAATTTTGTATCCTCGATATATTATTGGTTTACTTTTCACCAACTAATAGAACACCAGAACATCCGTAGTATTCGGAAAAATTTATATGAAACCGTTGCTCATATACAAGGTTTGATAGCTAGCCCATTAATAATTTTCTTATCTAAAATTTTTGTTGATAGCGATGAACTTAATCTCCATAAAATTATTGATTATGATAGTTTTGCAGTTGTAATAACAGGAACAAAAATGCTGATGTCGCTGCTTACGTACATAGTTCTGTGAAATACGAAAGGATTGATTGTCTGAATTTTTTAAGCGCTGATGCCTTAGAAATAGAATTATATTTGGATGAAGAGGCTTTTTCTGGCGTTTGCTTTTAGAGATTGCAGGAGAGTTTGGTGAATTTTTTTCTGTTACTTCTTCAAAAAATTTAATTATACTTGGTGATATAAACATAGTCAATTTAAAGGATATTAATGAATCTAGTGAGTATAAATTATTATTGTTATCTTATGGATTTTATTCTTTTATTAATGAGCCCACAAGAATAACTGCTGATAGTTCCACTTGTATCGACCATATTTATAATCGGAAAAAGCTCAACTGTAGAACAGTTTTCAATTCTTCGGTTTACGATTTTTGTATCACTGATCATTGTGCTATAGTTCTATTTACTTTTTCTACTTTATCCTGCGATTCTGTTAGAAAAACTACGACATTTACTCGATTAAACTATGATAAATTAATTGATTTGCTGTTAAAAGTTTCATGGCTGCCTCTATATGAATTGTTTAATGTGAATGATGCATATTCTTATTTCGTAAAAATGTTAGAGTGTAATATTCGCAAATGTGAGAAAATAACCCGTAGGACATAACTTCAAGCGCCAAAAACATAAAGATTGGTTTACTCCAGGGGTCTGATTCTCTAAAAAGTAAGATTAGGTGTAAAAAGGTAAAGCGACCGTTTAAGCATTTACACTCTGTTTTCTGAATCTCTAAAATTTGAAAATGATATAATGTAAATATTCAAGCAAAATTTCCATCAAAAGTTTACCTTAGTGTTTTACCTTGGGAAAAGTATTTTGTTGTCAGTAAAATTGAATTTAAAATCCATTACGAGTAATAGTGGAATAATTATTATTAAAATATACGAAGATTATATATAAATTATATAATATGTGTTGTAACAGGTTGAACACAGGTTATGCTCTTTCGAAACTAGCTTTCAGAATGGTTCAAAGTACATGGATTTTTATCTTATTTAAATTTAATTTTATGAACTAGACGTATTACTCCAAGAGGAAAGCGGCCCACTAACCAACAAAAGGGTACATTGTTAAACTTTTTAGAGGAGAACGTCGATTTTGCTCATGACAGGTAAGTAACAAAGTTGTTACATTTATTTTAGAAAAGTGTTAATCATATCTGTGTTAAGTGTTAATATATCTAAGCCAAATCCTCGGGAACAGGTTGAAATTTTATTTTAAATTTTCCTTCATGTTGCTCATGAATACGTTGCTTAGGTAAGGCGCCAATTTGCTTCCCATCCCCATGGATGTTCCGGATGTTTGCTGGCAAAATTTATCTCGAAATTGAACAAAATTCTGTTCCATGCATGTATCGACTATTTTGATGTAAGCTTTTATTTGACTTGCTGGTTCTTGATTTTTTAAAAGATGATCCTCCAAATTATTTATTGCCGTTTTTATTGGGATACTCGGGAATAATGCCGTCACATCAAATAATACTAATATTTCATCAGGAGCTAATGTTATATCTGTTAGTTTTTCCACTAACTCCTTTGAATTTATTATACTGCATCCTTCTGGTGGTGGAATCATTTCCAACTCTTTCAATAACCATTTAGCCATGTTTTCTGTAGGTGTCGAGATGTTTGATGCAGTTAGTCTCATCTTGTTACAGGGCTTATGAATTTTCGGCAATGCCGAAAATAAAGCTTCGACACCTTCGGATTGGTAACGTGAAATTTGTACTCTAATTGATGATCATTCAGTGAAGCTGCTATTTCATTTGTTACATTTTTGGCTTGTTTGACCATGTTGTTGAGAGGGACCCTTGGATTCTTGTTTCTCCAAGTGTGTTCTTTGTAGGGACCTTCGGCTATTGTTGATAATACTCGTTCATCGTAATCCCGTTTATCCAAAATGACGACCGCGTTCCCCTTGCCTGCTTTCAGAAAAACGATGTCCTTCTTTTTTTTGAGACCCGTGATGGTTTTCAATGTAGATGCGGCTTGGCTATCCTTCTTCCCGTTGTGTTGAAGAATAATTTTCTGTGCCTCAAACCTAATGTTGTTTTTGACCAAGGAGGGGCAGCGAGTTATTTCACTTGCAATATCCACTACGATGTTTCCAGAGGTGCAACGGTAGGTTTTGAAGCAAGTTATCGATGATTGGAACCCGTTCTTTAATATTAATGCTGCGACTATTTTTGAGTTTTTTGATTTTCTTGCGATGAATCTGGTTTGGTTTTTTCTGCACTTTTAATATCCTTCTATGAACATAACTATCGAACTCTAATTACAAACAGTTAAATTTTACACAATCTAAATAATATTTAGAGGCAAATTTTAAGTGTGTGTGTAAATATGTTTCGAGCTCTAGTTTATTCTCTAGTTTATTCAATACAGAATATGTGTTGCAAATTTCTTCCTTCAACCAGACTTTCTTAATCACTTTCTCCACTTTATTAGTGATATTATTACCTATTGCGAACTTAGGTTTCATGAACTTAGGAGTTGTTTTAAATTTCATCAAACACATCAATTTCAACACCAAAATAGTCGATACATGCATGGAGCAGAATTTTGTTCAATTTCGAGATAAATTTTGCTAGCAAAGATCCGGAACATCCATGGGAAGCAAATTGGTGCCATTCCTAAGCAACGTATTCATGAGCAACATGGAGGAAAATCTAGAACAAAACTTCAACCTGTTCCCGAGGATATGACATAGATATGTAGATGACATTTTTGCAATAGTGAAACAACCCCATTTGTCAGCTATTTTCGACCATATTGATACAATAGATCCAGCAATTAAGGAGAAAGATGGGGAAAATGGTATTTTTAACTTCTTGGATATAAAAATCATCCGAAATAATAACAATAATCTAAAATTTGGAATTTTTAGAAAGTCTACAAATACAAATAGATTCAGAACAGTAGATTAATTTCACCATGTTACGCACAAGCAAGCAGCGTTTCATTCTATGGCGCATAGATTATTTAATATGCCTATGGAGCAGTCAGAATTTGATGAGGAGTTTAAATTTATTCAGAACGCGGCCGTAGCCAACGGGTATTCTACATCAATTTGCTGATAACATTATCAACAAGCACAAAGCAAAGCACATCAAATCATCACTCACCACATTACAACCAGCCATGGAAACGGTGAATACTACTAAAGTCAGCGTTCCATACTTTCCTGATATTACCAATAAACTGCAGCGCGTCTTCCACAAACACAACATAGAACTTGTCACCTGTCCATCAACAACGATCAAAAAGGATTTAAATAACTTTAAAGATAAGGTAACACAAGATTTATGGTCTGGAATTTACCAAATTAAATGTTCTAATTGCCAGGACACCTACATCGGCCAGATATCGATAGATTTCAGCACCTGGCTTAAAGAACATGAAAAAGCCAACTGTAATAAATCAAGTGTTGCATATCATATGTTCCACCATAACCACAAAATAGATACCACTATTTCAAAAATAATAAAAACAGTACATCAAAAATGGAAACTAGATGCATACGAGTCATACCACTACGCTAACACCACAAATCTCATGAACACAGATGATGGAAAAATTAACTCCCCCTTATTTAAAATAACCTTTTAAAAATAACCATAACAAGCCCAACACTTTTTATTTTTATTAAATTTGTGGGTTTTTCCGCCTCTTTTTTTTTTTTTATAAGCCTTTTTTTTACCCGGTAAACAAAATGTATGTATATATAAGAGTTGTTTTTACTTTAGTTCTTTAGTTGCAAAAACTACCTGTAAATGATCTTTACAAGATCGAAACTAGTCGTAATTTTAAATGAATAAAAATAAATAAATTCAAAAGTAAAAATTTTGTTTTTTTTTTTTTTATTTTTAAGTAAGTGAAAACTTTTGGTGTTTTGTAATTGTACAAAATAATATTAATTGTAAAAAGATCACTTACGTCACTCCGCTTCAAAAATTTTTTTTTTAATTTTTTCATTTAGTTCTTTAATGATAGGTTTAAGACGCACATTGCATAATTTTATTAACATTTTAACGGAATCAGGTATAGTTAATGGATCCACGTCTTTTTTACTTCTTTAGATAAAGTTTGGAACGGCTAAATTTTTGTCTTTAAATATAATTTTATCTATTACTGCTTGGCTTTTTATATTCAGAATTGGCGACTTTGACTATAGATCAATATTGTTGTTAATGTGATGCTTGAAGAGAGGCCCATCAGCTAGCTGGTTATGAGGTCTGGTAATGAGGTCTACTGGCCGTTTTATTGATTTGCATATCGCCATGGAACATTTGAAAAAAGGTGGGGAATTGTTCCGAACTAGTTAATAGAAAATCTATAGTCTAGTTATCAATTACAAACTTACTATTAATTAACTCGTTATATAAAACAATTTCGGCTCTGTTTATCTTTATAGTTAACCCAAAATCTGTGTCTGGTATTAAAATCATCACAAATCAGATAAGATGAATTAAAACTTGTTAGTGATTGTATGTCACTACAGCAAAATCTTTTAATATCGCATTTAATGTTCCACCAGTGAAATATGCAGCTACGAATTTAACTTGTTCATCTGGGGTAATTATATTAGTGCCTAGGGCTTCTATTTTTTTTTTTAATAGAAGACGGGCAGTAGGTGTGCTTGATCAAATTACTAATCGAAAACATATTCAAATTGTTCTGTTACATTTGAGCATTTTGATAGGTTGCAGAGTATATTGCAGAGTATATCAGAATCTGAAAATTAATTACTATTGTTAGTATTATGAGTACTATTACCAGTGCTTGCCTTCCTGGACCATAATTGGTTTCAGTCCTAATGCGTTTATTCCCGGTGCTATTGAAAATAGATTTCTAAGATGATTACAGAGGCGAAGATCCAGGTTCCGAAAGACCTGGAAACTCCTTTGCGTCGGCAAGGTTTGGATGTTGAATTCTCCAATTATGTAGGTTTCGAATTTGTCGATTAATATGAATATTCTGTTATCTGATAATCTTAAATGTGATTTGCGCTGCATTTACCACATATTAAACACAAATGTATCGCTACGACGACCAAATTGAACTGGTCAAAACAATAACAGAAACTTTTGTTGTGACGAGAAGTTTAAGAGAATTTAACCAGTGAAGAAATTTAACGTAACAATGCGGTAGATGTAGGTAACACGTTACTGTCCAGCAAACCTTTAAGAGATGTTCGTTCAGTTTCGTTAAATTAAAGTGTCAACTTAACAGAGTGAAAATCATAGCGCAAAACTAAAGGAAATGTCAAAAATCCACATTCCCCTTTGTGCAAATCTTCTTGTGGGAGCCCAATATACATTTTAAGCTTAAATTTAAAATTATATATTTATGTTCATGTAGGTAAACTGATAACCGAATTATTAAAGATTTTGTAAATTGAAACAACAAATCACCTATTTATTTTCAAATTTATTTATTTTCGATTTATTTTTCTTACGCCATGATTATGCCCTTTAAGAATTTAAGACTTTATAATAATTGAAATAATTTTCGAAGTTCCTCTAATTTCATCGCCAGCCCAAAATTGTACACAAATTTTTTAAACTATTAATGCGAGCTACCTTCACCTTCAATGAAATTGACAAGTTGTGTTACAGTTTCGCTAGCCGATCTGTCAAATCATCCGTAAAAAAAAAACTATCGTAAATTCTGTTACATGTCTTATAGTTTCGCTGATTGGCTCTTTAGGTTTGTATACAAAAATGTATGTAAAATATTTTTGTTAGTGAATTTATGATTTTCTGTTAGTAGGTAGGTGTTTTTCGTGACAACGTCTCTTAAATTGGGATTTTTTGTGAGACGACATTTGTAAGTATATTCGTTAGTTTAAAATATTACTATTAATCTTACGGGTAAATGACCAAACTTCCATTAACAGAGGCAAACCACAGCTAAAGTTTAAACAGTCGTCTTTATTCGATTAAATAATACTAAATATATTTTTCACTAAATCACATTCGCCTCACCTTACTCCTGTCTTATATATAAAACTGTATATTTTTTATAAAAGAATGAAAATTACCAACAAAAAATATTTATTAAAACAAGAACAAGACCAGACAGGCTTGAACTTGTTAAATGCAAAAACATTCAATAAGATCTAAACCAAACGTTTGTCGGTAAAATCATTATACCAAAGGAATATAAATAAATAAAGAATAACAATTTAATAAAATAATAATAATATGATGATGATGATGATGATGATGGTCATGAAGATGTTGTTGATCATTATAAAGATGATGATCAGAATTCATTTTAGAGAAAATTTATATTATGTTCTAAACATAAACATATAGATAGCTAGCTAGCTTAGAGATGAAAAGATATTATCTATTACATGAAATCTTGTAATAATAAATACGTACGAGAGTATGAATAACAAATATGATCTCATAAAGATATCAATTCATATGTCAATATAAATGAAAAATTATTTGCCAATTCAATTAAGATTAACTATGATATATGGTAAAAATTCTTGTTACTGTCATTTGAAGGTTTTATAAGTTACCTTTTCGTTTTATGTTTGTACATTATCATTTTGTCCAACTAATTGTTTTGCAATAAAAAGTACAATCACCGCCGATTTTATTACATATAGTCTTTAGAATGGCGTTTATAAGTAATTATTCTTTATGGTTGTGGTGACATTTCAAATAACTTTATGAATAACTATTAAATTTGGTGATTAAATATGTGGTAGGTACTGATCATTTATACTGTATCATCAGGTCATCTATAGTAAAAAGGCTCTTGCTTCATCTAAGTAGTCTATTTGACCGATTCTCTTTTGCTTTATTTTGCGGTATCTAAAAATTACATGCTAATTTGACAATTTCCAAAGTTTTGGTTGATTTTAATATTAACCTTCTAAATAATACAATCAAGTCAAATAATGGTTTAGTTTCTGAAATAAATGTCCCGACTAGAATTTCTAACTCATCTTCATCATGTATTGACCATGTTTTTTACAGATTGTCTAATGTTGCGATAAATTCTTTAGTTGAAGACTTATGCATCACTGATCATTGCGCGGTTTTTGTCAACTTGATGTTTAAAGCAAATTCTGTTTCCCGAATATCAAGAGGTCCAAGGTTGAAGTTGAGTCTTGGAACGCTGTGTTATCTATAGCTGATATTTCAGAAGCTTTTGATTTGTTTATTACTACACTCACACACTACATATTCCAAAGTAATTTTTTTTAAACCGCCTAGGAAATTTCATAGATTGAAAGCTTGGATGAATAATTCGTTATTGACTAAGGTTATCAAGAAAAATAGACTCAGTAGAAAATTGAAAAATCAACCGAATAATTTAAATTTGAAAAATCATTTTCACCAGTATACCAAAAATCTGAAACAGGTTATAAAAGAAGCTCAGCAATGGTCCTTATTGAATGAAATACTTATCAAAGGTACTTGTAAATACTTATCACAGTAACGAAATTAATGAAATATTAGACGAACAAAATATTAAGCTCTCTTCCTCGGTAGACATTCCTAATTGTTTCAACAACTTAAATATTTTCTTTCGTCCAATTTTTTCCAAGGAATTATTTTTCGTTATCAATCCCCTTGAGGATAACAGATTTAATTAGTTTCAATATTGTTGTTATATTAAGTGCATTGTTTAACCGAAGTATAACCGAAGGAACATTTCCGGAATCACTGGAAATGGCCACTGTTATTCCTCTCTTTAAGAAGGGTGGTCGTTTGTTTTTGTGTAATTATAGACCAATATCCATCCTTTCCGTTATTCCTAAGATTTTTGAAAACGCAAATTACGAATGACAGTTACTAAGGCTTTTGAATATGGTTGATCATTGTATTCTTTTAGATAAGCTGAGGAGTATTGGTTTTAAAGGTTGCATTTCGAACTGGCTCTCTAATCGTTCGCAAAGGGTTACTTGTAAAAATAGTTTCAGTGGCTTATTGGTACTACAGGCGGGTGTCCCCCAGGGTAAAGTTTTTGCTTTTGCTGATGATCTGGCATTTGTATGTAATAGTTGTGATTATTCATCTGCAGCATCATACATTAATCATGATTTACTAATTCTGACCAATTGGTTCATGGCGCACAAGCTATTATTAAGCTTCAACAGCTCATTAAGACTGGCTCGTGGATTGATAAATACTTGCCTATTAAATCTGTTTCTAACATTAAATATGTGTGCCTAAACGTTGATTGTAGATTCGACTGGCAGTATCATATGTTAGAATTAAGAAACTCTCTTCATTCTGGAATTAGGCAAATGTTTCTACTGTGGTCACACTGTCCACCTGGCACTCTTAAAATATTCTATCACACCTTAATTAATTCCAGACTGCGTTATGGTATTTGTTGCTGGGGTGGTACACTAGTAACAGCTCAAATGCATATAGTTAGGTTGATGCATTCCAAAAATAAACCTATTCCTTTTTTACCGTAATTCTTGAACAGTAGACTTCTTCCATTGGAACATCTTTATGTTTTTAAGGTTATAAATAAATATTTTGAAATTAGTGAGAATCGTTACTTGAGTTGTCATAGCTATTTACTGCATAAAAATGTTATGGGTTTCAGAAGCGTTCCACAATTTTACAAACTGCATTTTTATAATTATATTTTAGTCACTGCACCAACCATTTTTAATAATGTTCCGATTGAAATTCGTACCTTGCATTCTAAAACTAAATTCCTATTAAGTTTGAAAATTTAGCTGGTCCAATTTAGCAATATTGATTTTTTGTTTAAAGTCATTATTTAATTGTTCTGACAATTTTGCAAGAATAACCTACTAACCCTTGGCCTACTAACCTACTAACCCTTAACCATTGGCCTTGTGGTATTGAAATTTTTGTAAATGAAATAAATAAATAAAATAAAATAAAAATTGTTTCACTAACTTAAGTAGATGTCCCGAAATTAGCCAAAAAAAAAAATTTATCACAAAACAATAGCAGTGACCTTCTTTCATAAAATAAGAGTTGAATAAGATTTGCTGTTGGTAATACCTTTCAAGACACATCACTATTTTTTCTGAAAGCCATGACCAAGTTGGTCTATTTTGTATCGCAGTCAGAAATGACAAAATTTACAACAAGATCTATTGTTATGTTTTGAAATTTCGAAATCTTTCTCGTAGAATTGTTACTAAATTAGTATTTTTACCCCTTCCACTCTTCATTAGTATGATACATACATTTACTTCGTTCATTGCCACAACAAACCTTATCTGCCAACAGTCAATTTGTTAAGCCTTAGCAGGGCTCACATTTTTGTAATTATATCGAATTCGCCTGATTGTTAATTTTGCACTACCACTTTTTGGTCGGTAGCGCCTTCGAAAACTGCCAGAAACATGTTTTGCTGAAAGAGAGCTAATCGAGTCCAAGTCAAACCGCAGTGATGTCCGCAATAATGTGCACGCCGAAATTTCTTTAATATTTCAGAATAAACAGAAGAGAGCAGGAAGGGTGCAGGGTACAGAAAAAATTCTCTGTTCATTTCGATTAAATTTATAATTGTTACGGAAAAATTAAACATAAATAAAAATATTTGTCCACGACTAACGTATAATATACTCATTATAAGTTTGTTTCTTCAATTATAATGATATCCATTATTCACTGCTAGTTCGATACCTTTTCATTTTCAAATTGGAAAAAATCATTTTTAATAGGTAATGTGGGGCTTATTCATCACGAAGTAAGAAGAGGAGCATTTAAAACTTCGCAAGCGAATGAGTTCGTACTCAATTGTTTACGCAATGCTCTAACCAAATATCAATCACCAGTTGTAATGATAATTGATAATGCTCCGTGTCATGCGTCTATTGAAGCTGTGTTTCTTGAAAGTGAATTTATCAATCATCGGTTATTAAGACTAGGCCCATACAGTCCAATATTAAAGCCCATAGAATTTGCTTGTTCGGCTCTTAAGGCCTCTATTAAACAATATTTAACAACTGAAATGCCACAGATTTCAGCAGGTGAAAATATGATAGATTTGATCCAAACCGAATTTCGTTTACAAAGGCTGGAAAATATTTACAACGGAATTTGCCAAATTTATCTGTTGCAAATTGTGCTAAATATGTTGCATATAGTATGTTCAAAAATTCATACCAGATGTTTTAAATTTAGTCGATATGATTTTTTAATTTACTGTATATATTAATAAAGTTTTGATCATAAATATTGTTGTACCCTGTGAGTTTTTAATTTTTAAATTAAAAATGATTATTTCCAATTTGAAAATGATAACTTGCAATTTGAAGTTGAAAAGGTATAGTAGTTCCTTCTTTCATTATTCACTACTACCAAATGAAATTTTATTTTTTGTGAAATTTTATCTAGTAGTCTCTTCGACGAAGACGTCAAAATGTCGACGTAAATTATTTTAGGTTTATTTAAAGGGTTTGATAATAAAATACAATTTTGTATCGGTTGTGGACAGAGTATCGTATTCTACTCGCATATAATGGCTGTTATTCACTCAGATGATTAACGACACTCGCCTATCGGCTCATGTCGGTAAACTTTATCTTCGTGAATAACAGCTATCGTTATATGCTCGTTGAATAATATACTACGACTAATATTTGCAAACCAATTTTTATAGTTTTCACTATCTTTCTTGGCTTACATATTTTACTTCCGGATTTAAAAATTGTTGGCAACCACCCTCTAAACAAGGCGAAATGCAAACATACTGCAAGTAAAGGCATTTACAAATGAAATTTCTTCGCAAGCGTAATACCCAGGCGAAGCAAAAGCGTAACGTTTTTGTTACATCTAGTAGTTCGCATTTTTCTTTCTATTCTCTTCAATAGGGCACCCTAGCGTTTAGTTAAAACGTAATGCAAGCGCAATGAAAGCGCAACACTTGCGAATAACTCTCATTAAGCAATAAACTCATTTTAAACAATAATTTAAAATGTTAAAATTGTTTTAATTAAAATATTGGTTGTTGTTGTTTAATACAAGTTATTTATATTTTTAATTTGTTTCTAGGTCGAGCAGATTTTGAAATCTGAAATTAAATCGGTCCGAGTGATTTGAAATTAGAAGCATAATTTCAGATTTGTCGATCGAAAATAATTATTTAGCAGTTTGAATAACGTGAAGTGAGCTAAACTAAAATCGATCGATCTGGCTCGAGAACGGCTTGTAGCTGCAGGTCAAGAGGACCGGTACCTGCCATAAGAATAATTATGATAAAACCACGTGGTGATATTATCACGTTGACCAATTTTTTATAAATGCTGGATTGATGATTAAGTTCACCGTTGAGTTTGCGATTAAGTTGGATTCTATTGGCAGGTTGAGATGCAGTTGAGTTAGGGTTGGGTTAGTGTTTACTGAGCATTTCTATTGGGATTTTTTGTGTGCGCTTAATTAGTGGTTAAATTAGAGTTAGCTTGAGTTGAGTTCATTTAATATGTTGATTTGGAAGTTAAGTTTGGTATGAGTTGGATGTTAATTTAAGGGCTGGGTTATAGGTCGAGTTAAGATTGAGTTGGAGTTGGACTGAGACTGAGTTATGTGGTTCAGTTGGAGTTGAGTTGGGATTGAGTTTAGTAAGAGTCAGCGGGTAAATTGGGAACATATTTGGGGTTGTGTTGTTAACTTGAGTTGTTTTAAGTTGAGTTCATGTAAGAATGTAGTTTTTTGATTCGCGCTGATTTGAGTATTGAGTTAAACGTTGAGGATGGAAGTTGTTTGGATTAAGTTGAGGATCAAGTTGGGGATCGAGTTAAAGGTTGAGTTAGTATTGAGTTGAGTTCATAGACATATGCGGTTTTTGTACTGTGTTGTTTTAGGGGTTGAGTTTGGGATTGTGTTTAGGGTTGAGTTAGGGTTGAGTTTAGAGTTGAATTGGGGTTGAGTTGAGGTTTAGTGAGGGGTTCAGTTGTGGTTTTATTTTGAGAAAGTTGTGGGTTGAGTTGGAAGTTACCTTGACCTGAGTTGATGTGGAACATGTTGATTTGGGGATTGAGAATAACATTGAGTTTGTGGTCGAGTTGCGGTTCATTCAGCCGTTTAGTTGGGAATTTATTTGCGGGTTGAGTTGAAATTTGAGTTCGAAGTCTGCTTGGCTTGTTCTGAGTTGAGTTCATGTTCGCAAGTAGTTTCTGATACCATGTTGATTTGAGGATTGTGTTGGGTTTTAGTTGATAGTTGAGTTGCTGTCTAGTTGGGTGTTGAATCAGTTAGGGATTTATTTAAAGATTGAGTCGAGGGTTGGTGATTAGATTAAGTTGAGTTCATGTACTCTTGTAATTTTCAATTCGTCTTGATCTAGGTATAGGGCTGAACGTTGAGCTAGGCGCTAAGTTGAGGGTTGAGTTGGGGTTGAGCTGAAGGCGGAGTTGGGGTTGAGTTATGGTTAAGTTAGTTGTTGGATCGAGCGTGGAGTCGAGGTAGAGGTAGCATTGGATAGAGTTAAAATTGAACTTAAGTTGAATTTGATTGATGGTTTGGTTAATGAGTAATTCGGCGTCGAGGTCTAAGTTTAGTGGGAGGTTAGATTGAGTTGATATGAGCTGACCTTATACAGGCGTGTAACTTGGAAATGGGATTCTAAAATGATTTTTGGTAAAGTTCTGGAATATGGCCATATTCAAGTACGCGTTGCGTTAAACATCGTAAATTTTTCTTCGCCATTTAATAAATTTATTAAATTTTCATTTTATTCATCTAATAGTGTTTTGTAGTATTTTTGTTGGCTGTTATTGTGCTTTTATTTTATTTTTTATCTTGTTTTAACAAGAATATTTGCTAACAATTTGTGTGTGTTATACAATTTGTGTTTGCCATCAAGTTGTGTTTTATACAAACTTTTGACCGTCTAAGTGCTAAAATTATAATTATTTATTAATTTGTGATAATGTCCGTGTGCTGCAAGTGTAGTGTAAATATAACTGATAACTTTTTTTCTTGTTCTGGTGAATGCAAGAAAGTTGTACATTATGGTTGTACGGGAATAAAAAAAACAGTGTTTGATGTAATATCTGCAATTCCTAATTTTTTATGGCGTTGTAATGAGTGTAGTGATCTTTTTAAAGTGTTGAAGGAAAATAATGATCATCTTACTAATGCTATGAACTCTATTTCAACAACTTTGCTTGCATTAAAACATAAAACGACATCTTTAAATGTTGACCTGGGAACCGCAATAAAACCAAAATGTAATCCAGCTACATTGAAATCTAAAAAATTGCAAAATAACAATGTTGAGCCGTCGTCACGAACTACGAGATCAAGGGGTTCGTCAACAACAACAAAGGCTGAGCCTATTGCTGCTACTCAATCATCAAGTGATAATAATAATAATAATTCCCCCAAAATTATTATTGGGAGTGGTGGTCTTGATTCTACTCTGCGCACTGTTGAACCAGTAAAATGGGTTTTTGTTTCACGTCTGTGCAAGAATGTAATTGACGATGATATGGTACTGTATCTAAAAAATAAATTTGCCATTGATAAACCTATTCTGGTTCGGATGAGACGTAATGATGGCCGTGACTATATATCATTCAAAATTGCGGTTCCGGATAACAAATTCAACCTGCTGTTGGACTCATCATCTTGGCCTCCTGGTGTATTAATCAAAGAATTTGTAAATTATCGTCGGCAATCATCGAATAATTTTTTAGTACCTCGGTCGGCTTTAACGGTTTAAAGCCTACATTTAATTCAAAGTCAAGTTCAAAGTTAAGTTCAATCTCAATCTATTATCAGAATGTTGGTGGTATGCGCACAAAATCAACGCATTTTTCATTATTTCTATCGCCGTCTTGTTATCCGATATATGTTTTATCTGAGACATGGTTGAGACCAGGTGTTTTAAGTTCGGAATTCTTTGTTGGTAATTATGTTACATACAGATGTGACTGTTCCAGCCTAACAAGTGATAAATCTGATGGTGGTGGAGTTCTTGTAGCTGTGCATAATTCAATTATAAATTATGATGTAGTATGTCCGAATAATACTGTGGAATATGTTGCTGTGAAATTATCTTGGACAGTAAAATCAATGTATTTATATGCTGCATATGTCCCACCTCTGAGCCCTGTTGAGGTTTATAGATTACACTGTGCAAATATTTATTATTTTGTATCTGAGTGTAGCATACATGACATCATATGTGTATTGGGTGACTTCAATCTTCCGGGTTTATGTTGGTGTACTGATGATGATAATACTACTTCTGTTTTTCCATCCAATGTTACGAGTGATGTGGAACAAATTTTTATTGATACCATGTTGTCTTTAAATTTACATCAAATTTGCAAAGTTGCTAACTTGAATGGTAGAATTTTGGATCTAGTTTTACTGAATGATCCTAATTGTGGATTGGTTACTAAGTCGTTGGAGTCTTTTGTTCCTGATAGATCTCATCACAATGGATTGGATATCAATTTTGACTGCCAGGAGCTGTTTTGTAAATTCATCAACAATACACAGCCAAAGTTAAATTACAATTTTAATAAGGCCAATATTGCCGGTCTGCAGGAGTTTTTTGAAATTGTGGACTGGGATGAAACTTTTAATTCTAAATTGAGTGATGTTAACGCTTTGGTCGACTCATTTTATTTGATTGTACTTGAGGCTTTCGACAAACATGTACCTAAATGCTATAAACGTAAGAATAACCATCCTCCATGGTTTGACAACAATTTGGTCAATTTAAGAAACAAAAAAATAAGGCACATACATTAGCCAAAGGTTTGAGTGATAACTTGGATTGTCTTAATTCTTTCCGACAACTACGCCGGGAATTTGATAAGGAACAACACCGAGCGTATCGGAACTATATTTCACGGCTGGAAGATAATTTAATTTCAAACCCAAAACTATTTTGGCCTTTTGTTGATGTCAAAAGAAAATGTTCCGGTTATCCCGAAATAATGTCGTTAAATGATGTAACTGCCTGTAATACTGAGGACATATGTGAATTATTTGCAGAATTTTTCCAATCAGTCTATAAAAAATACAATGATAATGCTATTGATGTTTCCTTAGGACCTCGTATTCCGCAGCATCAAAATTTAATTGGAATACCTTATATTTCAGAAAAAGATGTCAGCCTTGGTATATCCAAGATGAAATCGGGATGTGGTTTTGATAATATACCTGGAACAATACTTAAAGACCTTAATAGCTCGCTATCATTACCATTATCTCTGATATTTAATGCGTCTCTGAAGAGTGGTGTATTTCCGTTGATATGGAAGAAGTCATTTATAATTCCCATTTTTAAATCCGGAAAACGGAGTAACATTACAAATTATCGAGGCATATCAATATTATCATCGATTCCAAAATTATTTGAGCTTATTGTTTCTGATTATTTGTATTTTAATGTTAAATCTTCATTAGCACTTCAACAACATGGATTCGTAAGACATCGGTCTACCACTACAAATCTCTTAAGTCTAACATCTAAAGTGTTTAGCGCTTTTGACTCCAAATGTCAGCTGGATGTGGATTTCACAGATTTTGCGAAAGCATTCGACTCGCCTCAGTTTGAGCTACTTCTTGACAAACTGGATGGATTTGGAGTGAGTAAATTGTTTTTGGATTGGATTGGATCGTATCTGCGTGATCGGAAGCAGGTAGTGCAAATTAACGGGTTTACGTCTAAGATGATTGAAGTTCATTCTGGAGTACCTCAGGGCTCACACCTAGGACCAGTGTTGTTTAACGTTTTCATCAATGAAGTTGCTTCTTTGTTCCAGTACTGTGACTGTGAGTTATATGCTGACGATTTGAAAATATCAAAAACTGTATGTAGCCCGCAGCAATGTAATGAAATGCAGAGTGATCTTGATTTGCTGTATAATTGGTCAATTGTGAATAAATTGAACTTGAATTTGGAAAAGTGCAAGATTATGAGCTTCTCCAGGAAAAAAGCAGTTATTCATCATCATTATCTTATTGGTAATCACCAGCTTGAACGAGTTATGACATTTAAAGATTTGGGTGTTATCTTGGACCATCAATTGAATTTCCGAGACCATATCAATTTAATAGTGGCTAAGTCTAACTCTCTACTTGGCTTTATTCGTCGTATCACAAAAGATTTTCGTAATCCACAATCAATTAAAACTTTGTATTGTTCCATTGTTCGATCTAATTTGGAATATGCGTCGAGTATTTGGGATCCTGCTTACCATATTTATATCGATAGAATTGAACGGGTACAGAAGAAATTTAGTATTGACTATCTTCATAAATTGAATTGGCCGTTTGATCCGGACCTTCCAATGTGGCTGAATAAAAAGAATTTGCCATCCTATAACGACCGTTGTAAAATTGCTAATTTGGACTCATTGCTTGTAAGACGTAGATGTGCTGCTTCAACAGTCATCGCTGATTTGCTTAACAATTCTATTGACTGTCCGGAACTACTTGCAAAGATTGATATTCATGTGCCCTGTAAACCTACTCGGGTCAGGGATTTTATATATTTGCCGACTTTTAAATCGAACTATGCATATAATGCTCCGATCCCATCTATTTGTCGACAATTTAATCATAATTTTGATGTGTTTGATTTTAATATTTCTAAATGTACTTTTAAAAAGCAAATCAAAGCTAAATTATAAAACTATTTATAATTATAATTATTGTAATCAAAAAAGGATTTTTATCCCGTTGATTTTTAGAATAAATAAATAAACTATGATGGAACTTGGCTATTCTTTAACCGATTTTAGTGAAATGTGACTCGCACGATGGAAATCTGATTCTAAATTGATTTTTAGGTGAAGTTCTGGAATATGGCGTATTAGGATGGAACTTGGCTATTCCTTAACAGATTGTGATACAATTTGACATGTGCGTTGGAATTAAGATTCTAAAACGACTTTTAGATGATGTTTTAAAATATGGCCAGCTAGGATGAAAATTGGCTGTGCGTTAACCGATTTTAGAGAAATTTGACATGCGGGTTGGAGGTGGGATTCTACAAGGATTATTAGATGAAGTTCTGGAATATGACTAACTAGGATGGACCTTCGCTATTCGTCAACCGATTTTAGTGAAATTTAACATGTGCGTTGAAAATGGGATTCTAAAATGATTTTTGGATAAAGTTCTGGAATATGGCCAATTGTAATGGAACTTGGCTCTTCCTTAATAGGTTTTAGTGAAATTTGGCATCCGTGATGAAAACGGGATTCTACAGTGATTTTTAGATAAAGTTCTGAAATATGGCCTATATGGCCAATTTGGATGGAACTTCGCTATTTCTTAACCGATTGTGATGCAATTTGACATGTTCGTTGGAAATGAGATTCTAAAATGATTTTCCAAATTCCGGGATCCTTCACTAACATTAACGTGCTGTCACCCATTTTGTCTTATTTTCCTTTTATTGCTAATAAATTTCCCGGCAGATGTATAATAAATATATCAATATGAGTAATCTAAACAGGTTACGGCAGAAGTATAATAATTATTATGTTTTTAGGTTACTCATATTGATATATTTAAATATATCAATACGAGTAATGTATGTTGGCCATATTCCATAACTTTATCTAAAAACTATTTTGGAATCGCACTTCCAAAGCATATATTGAATTGCATCTCAATTGGTTAAGGAATAGCCCAGTATTGTGCAGCTGTCGAGGTTTATCTGCTGTAAGGCAGATCGAAAATCGGTGGAGAAATATTCTGTAAGTTCCGTCCTATTTAGCCATAATCCAGAACTTTATCTAAAACTTATTTTAGAATCCCACTTCCAACGCATATATTGAATTCTATCACAATCGGTTTAGGAAGAGCTAAGTTCCATCTAAAATTTTCATATTTCAGAAACTCATCTAAAAATCATTTTAGAACCGAATTTTAATCGCAAATGTCAAATTTCACTCAAATCGGTTAGCGCATAGCCAATTTCCATCCTAGCTGGCCATATTTTAAAACATCATCTAAAAGTCATTTTAGAATCCCATTTCCAACGCACATGTCAAATTGTATCACAATCAGTTAAGGAATGCGAGTCACATTTCACTAAAATCGGTTAAAGAATAGCCAAGTTCCATCATAGTTGGCCATATTAGATAATTTCACCTAAACATCATTGTAGAATCCAATTTCCATCGCGCGTTTCTAATTTCACTAACATCGGTTAAGGAATAGCCAAGTTCCATCCCAATTGGCCATATTCCAGAACTTCACCTAAAAATCATTTTAGAATCCCATTTCCAAGGCACATGTTAAATTTCACTCAAATCGTTTATAGACTAGCCAAGTTCCATTCTAGTTGGCCATATTTTAGAACTTCATCCATACATCATTTTAGAATCCCATTTCCAACGCACATGTAAATTTCACTCAGATCGGTTAAGAAATCTGACAAGTTCCACCATAATTGGCCATTCTAGAACTTCATCCAAAAATCATTTTAGAATCCCACGTCCATTACGCATTTTAAATTTCACTAAAATCGTTTAAGGAGTGGCCAAGTTCCATCCTAATTGGCCATATTTCAGAACTGAATCTACAAATCCTTTTAGAATCCCATTTCCAACGCACATGTCGAATTGCATCTCAATCGGTTAAGAAATAGCCAAGTTCCATCCTAATTGGCCATATCCCAGAACTTCACCTAAAAATCAATTTAGAATCCCATTTACATTGCGCGTGTCAAATTTCACTAAAATCAGTTAAGGAATAGCCAAGTTCCATCCTAGTTGGCCATATTCCAGAACATTACCCAAAAATCATTTTAGAATCCCATTTCCAATGCCCGTGCATCGCAAAACAATCTGGCTTTCTAAAGAAATCTAGAAGGTTTTGAATGTAACCGTTTGCCGTAATAACAAGAAGCAAGAGCAATATAATAAGGACGTTTTTATTCATCAGAGCAGAGAGTATTTATTTTCTCAATATAGCTCAATAACAAAGAGCGAAAATATGATAACCCAAACGCAATAGTGAAAGAATAAGAGCCTTATAATAAACATAATGCTCCAGTTCTTCAAAGCGATAATTTTTTTTTTACAATATCGCTCTTTATAAAGAGCTTTTTAATAATTGTTATTATCGCTCTTGAACAAAAATGAAGAGCGCAGAGCAAAATGAAATAACATTTTAAACTATGGTTTTAAGTGGTTTATTCGAGTGCTTTTGTTAAAAAAAATTTCACTTAAGCGATTTTTAAAATTTTCACTTTTAACGAAATGAACCTAAATTATAATCATTTTGCAAGTTCAGACATATAATTTGAGTAAGTTTTGTTTACAACTTTTGCTTATGATTTAACAGCATATGATTGTGTATTTATTCAGCCGTGCTGCTAAACGTGGCTAGAATTTTTTCCAGATGGAACTATCAAGTACTAAGATTTGTATTCTTGGGTAATAAAAAAAACACCACAAGCTTTCATTACCAGACCTCACCCACAAAAAATGTGATGTGAGCCCGATGCTGCTGGAATCTTCATGCAGGATACGGGTAAATAAACGGCAGCATAATATGAATTTTTTTCGTTCCAGTAGCTGTTCATGACAAATTTGGTCTGCTCTATTTAGTATTTCTTTTAATTACCGCGTTCAATAGTAACTTTATTAATTCGTTGACAGGAAAATACCTTTCTGGATCAAGTCACGGCGAAGCTAATTAGAAAGCGTCACCGTCGCCTATTGCGGCCTTGTCTGAACCGCGACTCAAATCATAAATGTTCAGTGGAAACGGTGTTTACCGTTTTTTTTTTATAACTGTTATAAAATTAATTTATTAAGTTGGGAAAATAATTGATATTCGTGGATTTATTCGAAACATTCACAAGGGAATAGGACAAAATATTTGTTTTCCAATTTTGTGCAAATGCAAGGCATTAAGTGTATATGGCCGGAAGTTAAATGGTTACGTTATACGGATAATTCTGGCTTTCTGCAGCAGAAACTTTGCGAAGCGAAGAACTAAAAACGTTTTACTTGATAAATTTTATCACATAAATGAAACATATGGAACACATATGCTCCTTCCATGGAGGACTAATGTTCCCTAATTAAAATTTTTATGTTTGTAATAATTTGTAAGAACAGCTCAGTTCCAATTAAAACAAATAAATAATTGAATTTTGAAAACATCGACCAACGGTTTTTAAGATTTTGCATTTTAATCAATGAAAAAGTAGCATAAGTTACATAAGCCGTTCATCATTTTGTTCAAATTATAAATTGTTTTTATTATTTAAGCGGGATGCACGAGTGAGGATTTAAATCCTTAGATTTTTAAAAGTTAAAAATATTTCGACTCATTAATAGAAAAAGAAGCGGTTCTTTTTGTCATTCAAATGAGTTGAATGGTATAAAACGGATCAAGGAAAAATCTCAGGATTTAAATCCAAACTAAATATAGCTCAAATCTAAATGAAATTCAAATTTAAATTCATTCTCAAAATCGATTCTAAAATGTGGTTAAAAATAAAGTTAAAAGTCAGGCCTTGAACTGTAATTAAAAGTAAATACATTTGTAAGGTAATTTTGACTATTGTGTATATTTAGTAACCAAATTATAAATATAAAATTAATTACGTAGGCGCAATGATTATGCAGTACTATTACAATTAAACCCATTTTGATAGTTTGTTTAATTCCCAAATTTATACATTACAATAATTATCTTTATAACGATTATTTTTTCAAAGAATAATATTTCACGACATTAATTTAATAGTTCAAACCATGCAATGTTATACAACCAAATTTTTATTCCATAAAAAACCATCCACATAAAATAGTAAGCCCATATACACCTACATAGGTACAAAATTTTTCAAATAAAAAAAAAAAAACACAATGAAGAGCCCTCCATAAATGCAATTGCAATACAAATTATGTACGTAGTACATAACAAAAAGCGAAAAATGTACAAATCAAACAAATTCTTGTCCCCAGAGGTTATAAATATGTACGAGTATAAAATACAAATTTGTATTTTACTTTTTGTTTTGTTGTTGTAAAACCAGACGTAAACAAAAAATGCACTAAATATCATTAAATTATGCTAGAATTATATAATTACAAATTAAATGTATCATGCAACAAAATTACACCGACAACGCTCGAACAACAATGTTGCAAACTAGATATGGGCTATAATTTTTTTAGTTTTTGTTTGTCCATAGATATGTATTGTATATATTTATGCTTGAATTCGAATAGCGACGACTACCTAACCTTATACACCCATGAACATTTTATATAATTACAACATTGTAAAGCTTTTTTTAACCAATTTTTGCTTATATTTGATTTAAAACAATTTACATTTTTTTTTTTTTGGATGCTTGTACATTTATGTATACCAGTTTAAACTGTATCGTTAGGTTTTTAGCTCCAGTTATGTTACAAATTAAATGATTTTTTATATTCTATATGTACAATATTACATTATAGTGGTTCTGGTGGAGTTGAATATGGTAATGTGGCAGTGGTTGGAAATTGGAATGAATATTGTCTACAAAAATGGAAACAATTTAAAAAATTAATTTTATTCGTTTGTTTTGTTTTCATTTTTATTTTTTTTAGTTTATTTTTAATTCATTTTGTGATAACAAGATTCCATTTACTTTCCGTTGCAGCCGTACATTTTGTAAATTTTCTAAGAAAAATTTAATAATTTTGTAAACTAGGCTATAGATTAGATGATTCCACCTTAAAACAAAGCAACTCGCTTAGCTATAAAAATTAATTGAAAGTGAGAGATCTACATTTTTATCGATGGGTATAATTAAAATTCTAAAGGTATCTATTGGTATATAGTCATATATGGTTCGCTATAATTAATCATGGAGGACCGAACGGTATTGATGAGAGGGAGAAAGAATTTCACATTTTGGTAATCGTTTTGATGCGTTCGTTCTATGGTTGGTTTCTTGCGCTTGCCGCCGCAGCAAGATTGGTATTTGTTAATGATAAGACAACACGTGTGGTGACAAGGAAAGTGGTAATTCAACACGTTCAACATTTGAGCCAGCTTACAGGATTAACATTTGTTTAATTTCGGATAAAGTTTTCGGTGGCAGGTAAAAGAAAAAGTTTATCATCGGCCGCTCCAACGTCAAATTTTGGCATTTTACTGTGACGTTTTGGACCACTTCCATTTTGACGGCACGCACCGTTAGCTAGCCCAACGCCAAATTATCTTTAGTTTTGAACCGTTTTGGCGCTGTTGGAGACGATACAAGTACTCCGTGGACCAAATCCTCAAGAAATGTTGATACATTCGCTGAGTGTGCTAATAATGATTGAGGTAACTGGATCTTATATCGAATAGTGACGGCTCTTATGTGGTGGTAGGTGGTTCTCCAATGAGGAAGGTTCTTTGGATCGTTTGTCATGGGGCACAGTGGCCTCGAATTTAGGCATGGCACGATTTGGCAAAGTAAAATAGTCAGTTCCTCGAAGGTGAGTAATGCGTCACGGTCGATATGGCATATTTCGTTACGGAATTTGACAAAACGGTATATTTCAAAACATCTTATGGTACACTACGGCATAAGGTACACTATGACATATTTCAAAACGGCATAAGGTGCACTACGGCATATGGTATACTATGGGATATTTCAAAACGACATATGCCACACTACGGCATATGGTACAAAATGCCATATTTTGAAACGGCATAACGGCATATGGTACAATACGGCATAAGGTACACTACGGAATGATTTAAAACTTGACCATTTCTTTACCGATTAAGATGAAATTCCAGAAGTAAGTTCTGGAAATATGTTTCATTATTTTTTATAAATTTATAAGACTTTCCAAACTTTGCGATTATATTTGCCAAATTAATCATTATAACGCGGGTGGAAAAGCCAAACAATGGACATTTATGTGGTTTTTATTTCTAAAATAAGACTCAGGTAATAAATAAATTTTACTTTCAGTCAAATACAAAACTGGAACGTGGTTACAAACTGAAAATTTAAGTGCAATAAAACATCTGCTACACTAATCTAGATATCCCCATTAAGGTCATAAAAGCAACCATTACCGAAATAAAATAAAAAATTGGCGAATTAATAAGCTAATTAGCTAATTACCGTGCGTGAATAATTAATGTTCGTAGAAACTTTGTTCCATCTATTTGCTCTAAACGTTAAGACAGAACTTAAAAGCTAAAGGGCGTTTAAAATTAGAAATAAAAATTAAATGTTGTAGAAATTAAGCACTTCCCTCCCGAATCAATCTTCATTACCAATATTTCGTTGGGAGAATAAATGTAATTTCATTATATTAAGAGAAATAAAATTCGAATAGGTAAGAGGTAATTTTATTAAGCATTTTACTGGCCATATTCCAGAACTTCATCTAAAATTCGTTTTAGAATGCCATTTCCATCACATTTGTCCAATTTCATCATAATCGGTTAAGAAGTAATCAGTTTCCATCCTACTTGCCAATGTCCCAGAAAACCATGTTAGAATCACATTTTCATCAGACTTGTCGAATTTGATCATCATCGATTAAGAAATAGCCGAGTTCCATCATTATTGGTAATATTCCAGGATTTCGTCCAAAACTCATTTTAGAATCCCATTTCCATCATACTTGTTGAATATCATCGTATTCGGTTAATTCCACCCTAATTGGTCATATTTCAGAACTTTGTCTAAAATCCATTTTAGTTTTCCATGTTGATTCCACTTATCAAATTTCATCATAATCGGCTAAGAAATAGCCAAGCTTTAGATTATGCCGTATTGAAATATGCCTTCGTTTACCTTATGTCAAAGTGAACCAGTTGAACCACCTGTTTTGAAATTTTCCGTAAAGTGTCGTATGCCATAATGTACCATATGCCGTTTTGAAATACGGTATTTTAAAAAAGGCTTAGTGTTCCATATGCTGTAGTATACCATATGTCGCTTTGAAATATTCCGTTTTTCAATATGCTATGTTGAACGGATATCCGATGAAGATGATATTTTTAGATTACTGCCTTACTTCCATAAACCATCGAAATGAGGTGAAGCAGAGGAATGAACCTCTATGTGTTTACGTTTTGAGCCAATATTGCAGCTATTTCGGAATTGACTTACTTCATGCTTGAATTTTTTTTGGATCTTCCCAAAAAAAGCAATAAAGCCTATAACAAATAGGCAGACGATCAAACAGGCATACTATTTGGTCGACCTGTTCCCACAGCCCTTGAATGGCTTGATTGACAACGGATCCGCATAATCCAACCAACGTAGAAATGGTCCGGAAGGAGTTACACACGGCGCTGGAAGATCAGACATGAGTTGCTGATTAATAGATTGGCTGGAAGAGGGCTTTTATCTCGAAGAGGGCTTTTATCTGAGAACTCTGCTTTACAGCGTGAAATGTCGTCGCTGAAATTCGAAGCATCACCTCAATCCTGACTATTGTTGTCGCTTTGCTATGAAGGCGACAATACAAAAAAAAACGTCTGCAAAGTACTATCATGTGGAGCAATTCGCCTAATGACGAGCAACGAGCGAGCAACAGGTATTTTCCGTTATTAGGTGGCGTACATGAGTGCAGAGTGCTACTTTGGGTTTTGAGGCGAAATTTGAAACATCAAGGGACCCATCTCCCGACGTAGTGCGGGCATATAACACAGCATTATAAGCCTTTTTTGAAGCAGTGCTGAAACGATTTATGGATCACCTCTTAGTTATCACCTCTGGGGCAACCACATCCCACGAAAGTCAGAGTCTGTACCCATAATTCTTGAAGCACGATTTTTGCGATAACGCTACTGGGGCCAGACAACATAATGGATGAAATATTTTGGCCACTGTGCCAGAGTAACTCGTTCAGTCAAGACAACCGGTTCTGAGGCCAAATTGAGACCAAATGAGCCCTGAAACTAAGTTGGGCCTTTTTTGAAGAGTGTCTGGATATTTGACGACAACTTCCGAAGCTCAAAACCGCTTTGCTGAAGCTTGAGCATAGTCTGCTGCTGAATTTAGATCAGGTCCACGAATTCATCGACGCAGCTCTTAAGCGATTGGAAATGTTACACGTTCACCTCGTGCTAATTTGTACACTATGTGAATTGCTAAATACGGAGGACAGCCGGTACTGTAGGTCGCCGTACATTAAGAGCTGAGAAGCTTCAGGAGAGGCTTTCCTTACAATTCACTACTTTTACGATGTTTGGCTGCAACCAAGATCTGTCGATACATTTATTGAATATCTACAATGAAAACAAATTTGTAAGAAAAATAGAAAATCCGACATTGTGGAGAGTCATCATAATTCGGGATCTCCTTTATATAATCTCAGTCAATATATATATTTTTATGAAGTAGATGTACTCGGTCCGGAATTTTAGATTTTTTGAGAAAAGATATTGTATGTGTTTTAGGTGAATGATTGCACCTTCAGCGATGCCCCTTATAGTATTGTGTTGTCCTTGAATTATAGGAAAAGAATGTATCTGCGTTGCAAGAATATGTCGAACCGAAATACATTACACAATGGATTTCATCCGGTGTTTCCACTTCGATATAATTGTAGTAAAACACAACAAAAATTAAATATATCCACGTTTTGTGTTTTGAAGGTTTCAATGCGCCCATATGTGGGTAGCTCGTCAAGCCAGGCTCGGCATTAACTGGATCTACACTCGGAACCTCTGTGCCCATAGTGTAAAAATTTGAACAGACGAAAAACGTTGTGATTTTCCCCACAAAATAGGCAGGTTGGTGAATTCCGGGTGGTGGATGCGGCGATGGACGAACAAGTTGTGTAAGTTTCATTTTTGGGATACGAACCAGAACGAGACGACAACTGTAGCTCTGATTTAACGATGGGAGCTTAGTGGTAATTTAGTTATATTTAGGGATAACTATCACTGACGATGTGTTTCGAAATCCAGCTTATCGACGATGTTATTCACGAGAGTGATGTCTTAAGTGGTAACCGGAACTATACCATACCTTGACCCTGATTTGAGTGACATAGTAGCTTCTCCGATCAAGTTTGTCTTCAAATAATGCAGTTTTGGCGACATCAAGGTCTTAAGGTTAGACACAGGAGTAAAATAATACTTTTCGTACTGAGCATGATTCCCGAAATCACTCTCTAGCTCGTTAGCATCGCGCGCAGCCTCGACTTTGTTTTGGATCTTACAATACTCCTGAGAATATGTGACCATTTCTTCTTTTGCAGCTTTCGATTTTTTTTATTAACAATTATGCTGGCATATTGATGGCTTGATATACACGAGCAGAGAGAAAGAATTTCACCCTATTGTCTTCGGTTGGTGGTCGTTTTTGTGCTACGATATGTGTTAAATGAAATAAGTGTTTGGATTTCAAATCATTTACAGCAGTTCAACGCAAAAAATTTGTTTACAACAATTGTTTACGCATTTGGTGTTTAAAACAAGGCAATACTGCCAGAACCTGTCAAAATCAATGAAAATGTTTCATATGTCAAAAAAACCTTCTATGTAGATGTAAAGCACACAATCTTCTGCATTATTCTAATAATTATGAAAATAATTCAAGTAAGGCAATACATCAGTGGCAATTGTTAAGGCGAATGGTGATAATTTTTATATCAGTGTTACAAATAACCAAGACGGTGAATAAACCGAAATAATGCGAATGAAGTCATCCCTACTACTTCTAAACAGGTTCTAAGAAATGAAACCAACGTTCATCTAAAGCAATACGTTTAATTAATATTGCCATTCAACACTCAACAACCAAATATTTAAAGTGTTGTTTATTGGCGATGTCTTCGGATCCAATGAATGTGATAATCAATCAATGTAGCACTATTCTACCTATTGCACTAATCCGAGTGAAAGGTCGGATCGGTACCTTACAAATGTGCACGGCTTTATTAGATTCGGGCTGCCAAACAAATTTGAAAATTGAAGCTTCTTGAATAATATAACGTTAGCTGACGCTGAGTCAACAACAACGAAAACCAGAGTTACTTTTGATAGTTCTGCGCGTAGTTCAAACGGTATTGCACTGAATGATACGCTAATGGTCGGTCCAGTCATCCAACCAAATATGATATAAATATTGTTGAAATTGCGATTTCATTTAATCGCATTCTCTTCGGATATCCAGAAGATGAGTCGAGTGATACAAATTTTCAAAGAATTTTATGGCGTGAATCAATTGATCGATCATAATGCAATTTACATATACGAAAATTTGATCAATACCCTCGAAGCTTACGGTCTTCGTTTACGGAAGTGGAAATCAAATTCGCTTGATCTGCTATCACGTATTCCTAATGAACACCAAGAAATTGTCCTTCGAGATTTAGTTAAAGATAATCTGATTACAAAGATAATAGGCCTACAATAGAATGCCACAGATGATACATTAGAATACAAATATTCACGTCTATTTGATTCAATAGGATTAGTGTCTCCCGTGGTGGTTAAGTTTAAAATTCTATTGCAGGCGTTATGGATTAAAAAATTATATTAGGATTATCCAATTCCTATCAACTTTTTAACTGTATGGAACGAAACCAAAAATCAATTATGTGATGTGGAGAAATTCAAAATAACATACTGCTAAAAAATTAAAGATGGAGTAAAGTACCAACTAGTTGGATTTAGTGATGCTTCCGAAAAGGCTGAAGGTGTTATACAGTTTATTTAAAATCCATTGATAATGACGACAATTCAAAAATTCAACTGATCTTATCAAAGTCACGTGTAGCTTCACCAAAGGTAGCGAAAATACCTTGTCTCGAATTAAATGCTGCAGTTGTACTTAGTCGGTTACTCATATTTGTTAAAGATGTATTGAAATTTGAAAACATTGAATTGTTTGCGTTGCATAAGTTAAAACCTTATGTAGCTAACCGAATTGAAGAAATTATTTCGCTGATTCCACCACAAAGATCACGAGGTGTTCCAGCAAGTGTTCCGAATTGGCTTAAAAATAATTCCACTGAATGGCCAAAGAGTCATGCTCTATGTAACTATTTAAATGTGAAAAAGAGAATTCGCAAACGAGTAAAGGTTCTACTTGGAAATACACAAAAATTATGAATTTTTTAATGAAATATGTGGTAAATTTTCGCCCTATAATAAATTAATCAAATTTATTGCAGCCTTGGGCTCGAATTATCAAGTATCTACAGCAAAACGATAAATTTGGGGGTATTACTGCCTCGGAATTGATTGGAGCGGAACAATATTGCATTAAGAGATGTCGGATGTCAGTATTTTATCAAGACACTAGTGATTTGAAGCAAGATAAACCAATTCACAACAAGAGTAAAATATTGTCACTCCATCCATTCATTGATTCTGAAGAAATATTACGAGTCGGAGGAACATTAGCAAGGTCTACGCTATCATTCGATCAAAAACATCCATTATTGCTACCTCAAAGTCATAAATTTTCTAAACTACTGATGTTACATTATCATGAAAAATACCTACACGCTGGACCTACATTGTTGACGTCCATCATCAGACGCAAATTTTGGATTGTTCGTTGTCGGGATGTAGCAAAACTGATTGTTAACTGATGTCTAATATGTTTCAAGTATCAACAAAAAACCGCGCACAAATTCGACCTTTTCATTCATACTGGGTTAGATTATGCAGACGCACTCAACTTCGTAGCTTATGTTTGCTTAGCTACGAAAGCTCTGACAATAGATTTGGTTACCGATTTAACTTCAGAAGCTTTTATCGCAAGCCTGAAAAGGTTCATCTTATGCAAAGGAATTCCATTTCGCTTGCACAGTGACAATGCGACTACATTTGTTGGAGCTAATGAACAATTAGGAAAAATTTTTAAGTTGCGGCATTCATTTGGTCCCATATTATCGTATTTATCCAGTGAGGGCATAATTTGGCATTTTATCCCCCCGTTATCTCCACATATTGGCGGAATGTGGGAAGCTATAGCGTGAGTTACATCATCCGACTTCACCACCATCAACAAACAACAACAATTCTACAGAAACGTTATAATTATTTAAAATAGTTCTATAGATAATAAAATCTCATATTCTAATTTTTATGCTTACGATAAGACCTCATTTAAAAATTAATAGTTCATCAAAATAATTCTATAAAAGCTCATATTCTAATTTTTATAATAATATTAATATTAATAATAGTTTCTATATGTAAACTCAAGCGAGTAACATCATAAGAATTAATTTCAAATATTGAATAAAACAATAATACAAAATTAAAATTAAACTCTAATTAATTTATTTAATAACCACAACAACGTGAAACATAACTCGTGCGATCAATAAAGTTTCATATTTAAAGAGTTTTGAAAGATCAATTATTACACAAATTAATTACATTTCTTTTGCAGATTAAGTCAATTCTCAACTCAAGACCGTTATGTCGTTTAAGTAGCAACCAAAAGAATTTGAGGTGTTAACTCCACAACATTCCCGAAGAATCATTGGAAAGACTCCCAATGATGAATAGACTGTCTCGATTTCAAAAGGTAACCAAGATAAAGCAATCAATTTGGAGTTATTGGCATAAGGCACACTTAAACAGCTTACAACATCATCCAAACTAAAAAAGGCAACAACAAAATTTGAAAGAGGGCGATCTGGTAATTGTGAAAGAAGATGGTATACCTCCAGGTGTTTCGATATTCGCTCAGGTGGTAAAATGTTATCCAGGAGAAGACAACAACGTCACAGTGGTGGACATAAGAAGGTTCCAAGTCCGGATGAAGACGATGAAATAATGGTTAAGGATTCCCTTAACGGAGGGGAGAATGTTTAACCAGCTGAAAGTAAAGGATTTTCTGAAAAAATATAAACTTAACTTTATTCTGTAGCTTGCTATATTTTAGTATTTATTAAGTCACTTTACTTCGTTCATACCGTGATCATTAGAATTGAATTCATTATTTTCTTTTAAATCATCCTTAAACAAAAGAAACACAAAAGAAAGCGAAATAAACATTTATAATGTAAAAAAAGTCAGTCAGAAATAAATTTATTTTTAAACTAGTAATGTGTAATCCATTGAGACAAAAGCAATCGGCAACCTTACAGTGCATAAAATAAATACGGCAATTATTCAACGTGCCATCTCAAAGAAAATTTCCCGATTGCTCACACAGATTATAACTAGGATATGTTGGTGGTTGTTTATAGTTCCGGTTAGGTCCGAGTTCTATTCTTTTTAATTATTTAAAATCAATAAATTAATACCTCTCTCGGGATTCGCCCCTGATAAATGTGGAATGCTAAATAGTTCAGAGTAATCTGACACAATTTTCTCATATTAAAATTGAAGAGCCGTTACTGCCACTGTAGCCTCTTCTGAGGTGGGGCTGGCTGCAAAATTCCTTCTTTACGTCTGTTAAATCAGATCCTGGTTTATCGGTTCAAGCTTCCAGTTGTTGTGTTCAAGTTTTCTACACATTTTTTATTTTATTTGTTATTAAAGTTACGTGAGAGGATTCTATTCATATTTAGCATCACTATAAGTTAAACAATTATAGATTTAAGCAGTTTTTTAAGATATTGAATATTGGCCTCCGCAAAAGTTTAAATTTGATGATTAAACAATCGAGTGGTAGAATTCCTATAAAATTTTGAATTTTATCTCACATCAAAAAATACAACGTTGGATAACCTACAGGAACTATGTAACCGTTTCTTTTATGATAATAGTGCTCTAATCTTTTAATCATAGTTTGGAAGGGAAATGCATTTATTGAAGAAGAAAGAATATAAAAGTCGCCCTCGTCAACAATTACGGACACATGGTATTATGAAGAATTATGATTTGTCATGATCATAAAAATTATTAAAATTTATGATTTTTTATTTTTTATTTTTGGTTAATCGATTGTTAAAACACAATTTTTATAATATTCTTACTAATGAGCTATTATTATGAAATTATAAATGTACCATAAATTTTATGTAAGATTTCTCTTTTCATCTTAATTTGATTTTATTTAAAAAATAAATAAAAAAACTAAATAAAAATATGAAAGATAATTTTATGTGGGTGTTATATATTTATTTCATGGCTAAAAAAAACTGTTAAAACTATTACAATCAATCAAGTTATTTATTTTTTTATTGTTTTTTTTTTTATCATGTCGAAATAACAAACATTATTGGTAAAAGTGAGCTATTCCAATGACGCGTGGTTTCATCATATTATTATGTGTGTGTTTATTAAAGATTTGTGTTTTTTAAATGCGCAGTTTTAAGGTTATTTTCCTAAACGTTTGTGTTATCAATGTACATATGTATAATTTGGCTATAAAGTATAGTGATGTACCAATTAATATAATTGAAACTGCCTTCGGGTCAAATTTGTTTGATATTAAATAATTAAAATATTAAAAAAAGTTTCGAAAAAATGGAAATCATTTGTTATTATTTTTTAATTCATTTAACAATAATATGCTTTTGTAAAGGAAAGCCTTCAAGCTTTATTTGGTATATGTTTCTGCAGTCAAAAAAAAAAAAAAAAAAAACATAAATCAAATTTTGTAATATATAACTCATTCTACAAAATATTAATTAATTAAAAATTTGCAGTACCAAAAAGTCGAGTTAATTAACAATGATATAACTTCATTACAAAGCCTAATTAACCCGAATTGTCCCTGAACTTTTTTTAACGATTTTTGCCCCAAAGAGAGTGTCTTTAGGGTCTAAAACAATGGGAAAGTTAGTTTTCGGGTAAACCCCCGTTGCCATATGGCAACATGGGGACATACATAGAGAATTTTTTGAAAAAAATGGTTTCCATATGTAATTAGTTTATTCTTCTTATTCTTCTTGTAATTATTTATTAAAATCAGAATTGGTGTGGTACGGCTGAAAACATTTCACACAAAGCCCAACGTTCCATTTGATGAAAGCAGTACGTCCGCTGTAACTAAGTGGTTAATTCCATCGAAACGGATTGAGGTTTTTACAGAGTTTTCGTTAACTTTACGCTTCGGATTGACTAATGGACCTGGTCGCTTTGGCTTCTCCCACTCTCTTCTTCACATTTTGCATTTGTGTAGGCAATGCGATAATGAGCCACATTTTGATCTAAACGATCGACTCCACACATATATTTGTTGTATTCCATCACAACACGAAACGCGTCAGAATATGGATGTGTCTCATTGTTGCTGAGTTACAATGGCCGCGATCCTCCTTCTTCATTTGTTGTTTCAATGGAAGTAGACATGATTTAGGTATACGGTTTTCGCGGATTGTTCCACTGCCACTATATCCGCGTGACTTCAAATGTTCTAAAAGAGACAAGCTAGTTAATTGATTGTCGAAGTAAAATGCAAATGGCAATGGAGTAGTGCAGCACATTTGCCAAATTTCTTTTTGTTCACCTTATAATGACCAAAGTTTGTAGCCAACCTTTAATAAATTGCTTACATCCCTGTCTTCCAAAGTTGTCTATCATCATAGCACAAATTTGGCTCTGGATGTAAATGTAACAACATTTTGGATTTTAAGCAGTTCATAATTGAACGAAGGTTCCATATTTTGTCTGTGTTCGGGTTTTCACTTGAGCCAGCATGATTGCTATCTTCAAAGAGGAGAATAGCAAAATTTCGTTGAATCGGATTTTTGGCATGCTGTTGAACACAATGTAGTTCCGCAAATCATCATCGTGGCTCCATATACTCCAAAGATTGGTGTGATAATTATAACCACTAATAAGAAGAATTCCAATCCTACACAGTTCGATTGAACCAGAAGTCGATGGTTCGATTAATGTTGGGGAACTAGGCTCGTGTACATCAGCAAACAAAAGGACACACGGTGCATTTTCCTCGTCCAATTCAAAGTCGGAATCATTTTCATCGTCCAAAGTTCTAATTCGACGACCACTTCTCAATAACATTTTGCTATTAGCTTTTAGCTGGCCAGGGCACACATCATCGGGAAATCCACACAACTCTTCTTCGCCTTCGTTCTTCCCGCTTATGAATACATCATTTCCCGGATGCTCAATGATAACCGTATGACTCTCGTCCGTATCGCTATCATCTAAACCTTCTAGTTATTAGAGATATTCAAAAGAATTTTTTAACGTAAGCTTCCTTGAAAAACACGAAAATAATTGTAACAATTGTAAAACGGATAGTAAAATTCAACAAAAAAATTACCACAATAACAAAACATAGTGAACAATTAAACAAAAAAACTAAAGTCATAATGATTATGCGCATTTTGGGAAAACGGGTAAAAAGCTCTGCGGATATCCCCGTGTTGCCGTATAGCCAACCTCCTTCCAGTAGAAGCTAACGGACAACCGAAATAATTTTTCTAGCTAAGTAACCGTTGTTCCTTTATAAAACAAAACTAACGGTAAATCGTTTACAACTTTGTTATTCTTTTTCTATGTCGACACAAAATGAGACATAATTTTTGTTGCCATATGGCAACTTGGGGACAATTCGGGTTAACCAAATAAATATTCAACGGAATATATTCCTCTTAAAATTGTTTATCAAATTATAGTTCAAAAGTTATTTTACATTTTTTTTGTATTTAAATACAATTTGATATTAAACTATGCATTTTAACCCTGTTAAAGTAAGCCAAAAGTTTCTAGCCCAAAGTAAAAAATCGATAATGCAGATTATGTTATTAATATTCCAGCTGGAAATAAACAATTCGGTGGTTATCAGCCGAAAGTAAATAGGATACATGGATAAAATATGAAATTTTTGTAAATAGTCTAAGTCTGTGTTTAAGTTTTTGTAAATAGTCTTACGTTGAAAACTTTGTTTAACCTAGTCGAGGAAAATATTGGCAAATCAGAAGAATCCACAAAATTGGAATAAAATCAACCTCTAGATGTATATCTGAAGTTGAATCGTTTTTATGAGATATCGCAGAAAAATAATTCAGTTCGAGTTTCCAGTGGAAAATCTCGGAAAATTCGATTTTCCAAAAATCATTGGGAAATTTGTATAAAATAGCCTCTAGAGTGCCGTGTCTGAATTGCATTGATGTTACTTTTCAATAGCTATCGTTGGAAAAAAAAATCAGTTTAAGTTTCTTCCCGTTGGAAATTGCAGAAAATTCGATTTTCCAAACACAATTAGGAAATTTAGAGTGTTATGTGCCTCTAGAGTGTTATGTCTGGAGATGTACTTTATTGATGGAACTTGTCAACAACTATCGCTGGAAAAAAATTCAGTTCAAGTTTCCTGTGGGAAACTCTTTGGTTACCTAAATAAACCTTTGCTATAGGTGAACAATAGTCGTTAAACGGAATGGCTTAGGTAAGACTGCTGGGTTGGAAGTGGGAGGGCCTAAGCGAAGAGTAACTATTCAAATAAAATTTGAAACGGAGGAATGACGCCTACGCATAGAAAAATAATGGACAACCCAAATCAGAGGTACCGAAGCCAACTATAATCTAACGTTTTATTTAGGAAACTAGAAGGTTCATTTAATGGAAGCCACAATTTTATTGCAAGCATAAAGCTATAAAGTAATCTAAGATACATTTCAATTTCGTCCGAAATAAGTTCTCCATTTGCTTAACTTTGTTACGTCACTTGGCGAGTGTTGTTCCTTTCACTGTGCCTTGTTGGGTATTTTAAGTACTCTATCGTAGATGGTGGTGTAAAATGCGAACGAAGAGTAGCCCTGGAAAAGTATTATTTTGAAAAAACGGAAAAAAAACAGAAGTACAATTTGAGCTCTTTACGTGTATGTTTTTGTGCCACAGTTCGTTTACTAATTCGCATAAGTATTATCGGGGTGTAACAATAGAGAAGTGTATAATTCTCGTTAAATAGCCAGTGCCGGAATAAGAGAAGCGCTGCTAATTACACGGTTTGAACAATTAGTGCATGACTCAAGCGGTTTATTTAACCAAAGAGAGTTCGACGTTGAATTTTCTTGCTAAGGCAAGTCGAATCCCTTGATATCGTGTTAGATAGCTGACCTAATTCACTAAAAGTGTGGATTTGGGGTTATTAGGTCGGTTAACCTACCCAAAACAAAGAGTCCATCTTAAAAGAAGGAAAATTTACGTAAGTGAGTGAAAACCCAAAATGGGCTCAGGGAGACAACCCAACAACAGAAGAAAAGAAAATCCCAAAAGTGGCACGTGACTAATCAAGGTTGTGCTATTAGTCCCGGAGGGAAAACTGAAATCATTTCAAGTTTAAAGTACATATTCCATATTCCCCCGCGGCGATGGACACGCTGCATTTTAATAAAGGTTATCTGCCAAGTACTACGATATCAACAAAATATACATATAATGAAATTCAACCACAACTCGGTCAATCTTTAAAATACAAATCTTTAATGATATAGTTGCAAAGGAGTTTCTTAATTCTTTGGAGCCATCAGAAATGCCACCGCACGTACTATTTTTGAAACTTGGTTCACCAATAATTTAGATTCGTCGAAATTGTGCTACGGAACACGACTTTGTGTCAAAAAATGACGCCGAATATGATGGAAGATTATGTTGAAACGGTTTCCAGTGTGCGTTAAACTGCTTGCGGTGGGCCGCACTAAACTTATTAATTATAAATATGGTTAGAATAAAGTTAAACCGGCGTTAGTTCAAAACTACACTAGTTAAAAACTGTATTTCTACTAAAATTTAACTTTCGTTGAACTTGAGGGGTAGAACTAAAAGTAAAGTACTTGTTAATGGGCTTGAGATGGTTATTCCTTGCCTCTTTGAGGATCTTATATTTATGGCAAGGTTTAAATACACTCAGAGGCGCGAAGGGCGGGGAACCCTAAAAAACATTTATTATTCCGAACGTCTTTTGAATGATAGCTGGAGGTCGACAAAAGCCGAATAAATTAAAATAAACCATTTTAAAAGTGAAGCAGGCGTGCCACATTCAACTTTATTCAAATTTATTTCAGAAAATGTACGCCAAGATGCTGTCCACAGATGAAGTAAATTTTTTTTCACATTTTCAAATTGGTTGCCTATATCGAAACTTTCAAAAGTAAATGGCTCTTGAATCACACAGCAGGAAGCTTGGAGCAAAAGCTAAATTCAGGCTCATCCAAGCCCCTTTCAGAAAATATAGGCTTTGTTGGCCTACTGTATTCCAGACCCTAATCCCATTCAATATGTTTAGCATATGTTGGAGAGAGGGTTTTGGTGTAGAGGTCCTTTCTCCGGAATCCTAGACCAACTGAAATTGGCTTTTGGTGAGGTGTAGGGGCCTCATATCTCAAAATGACATTAAAAGTGCAATTTGAGCAAGAAGGTTGTAAGAAGTGGTTCGGGCAAAGAAGGAAACGCCCTTTATGTCCAAATTAAATAGGTCGATAGGGTACAGCTGGTATTGGCCGTCATTTTTTCGCTTACTCGCTGTTTTTTTAAAACAGAAAAATGTATTTTTTGGTTCGTGATTGAGATAGATTACGTGTTGCTTTGTGTGTGCAAAAGTATGTAGGGTGTTGATGTCTTCATTTTATTGTTGAAATGCTGGATTTAAATCGTGTGAGACTGAACTGAAATTTTGCCTACGGTGCTTCGTTGTCAATGTTAACTGCTATTGGTAAAGCTATCGCCTTATAAAGGATGTCCCAAAATTAACGCAAGATTTCAATTAAATACAGAATACAGTTTTTAGTCCAGTTTTTAATCTTTAGATTGTAATTTTTTTATTGAATAATACAGTACATAGGATAGGGTTATTTATGGAATAACACATCGAGCAAAAGCCTCCACGGCTTTGCTGGCACATACGCACTCTTTTAACGAAATTTTCCATGACCATTCTGCACAAATGTGACTGAATTTCGTTGATGCAGCGTTTAATTTCCTCCTGTAATGCACGGGTGGTTGTGGGCTTGTTGACATAGACATTTGACTTCAAATAACCCCATAAAAAGAAATCTAATGGTATTAAATCACACGGTCTAGGGGGGGAGGGGCCAATTCTGATCACCGAAACGAGAGAGTACACGACCAGAAAATGTCTCATGCGGTATCATGTCCCAATATCGAGCACCAGTAACAGTCATTACTAACAAGTTGTATCGTTTTGTTGTATCGTGTAACGGTACATTTTTACTAACCCTAAACTCCCAGCTGTCAAATTGCTTTTTTCATAGTTGTCAACAATTTACTGCACAAATGGCGGCAAATTCAAATCTTGCGTTAATTTTGGGACACCCTCTATAAAGAGACACGAGTACAGACACCTTGGTTTACTACGAAATCCCGGTTTTCAAAATCCCGAATTCTAAATCTCGAATTCAATATCCTTGTTTCCAAAAACACGGTTTTCAAAATCCAGGTTTTCAAAATCCCGGGTTTCAAAATCCTGGTTTTTAAAGATACATTTTGTTAAAAATTCTGGTGAAGGAAAATTTTAATTTTGAAACGGGATTTCATGGGGAAGGTAAGTTTGCCCGCTTTTCAAAATCCCGCCTTCAAAATCCCGATCCCGCGCGCCCAAATTAATAAAAATATTTTCGGTTAAAAGCAGGATTTTGAGCAATGGGATTATGAAAAGTGGGATTTTGAAACGCGGGATTTTGAAAAGCGAAAAGGAGGAAAATTTAACTAACGTTTGAAGAAAATTTGCTTTGTTTTGATTGTTAAATATTTTAGTAGACATGTTCGTTTTTGTTTATAATGTATACATTACATACGTAAAAGTGGAAGGGATTGCAAGAAGAGGTGAGTTAAATAATTACATTTTGTGATGGAGATAAATGTGTTGTGATGATGATTTTTAAATTATGTTTTGCGTGTAATGTAACCTACGCATACGTACGCTATTTGTGGATGATTTTACACATGACTGTTAATCTAATTAGCTGAAACATTTATATAACAAGATAGCTGTAAAAAATAATAGAATGTGTTCACAAATACAAAGTTCAAGCAAGATATACAAAAAAGTTTAAACTCGATGCACTTTATGTTACAATTTCGGTGGTCAGGTGTGAAGTTCCATGAGGGATTCTGACTTGGGTCACCAAACCTGAGCAATCAACAATGCAGCCGAACCAAATTGGTGGAGGGAGGACTCTAGCAAAGGTTAATAATATTTCAGAAGCTTTTTGAAATGTATTTTTGAAATCCTGCTTAAAGATACGGACGGGGTAGAGGCACCGAAGTCGGATGGGGCACGCATAAGCTCATCTGAGCGTCCTGAGGACGCGGACAGCCAAGAATGCTAGGATTTCTTCACATAAACCTCTATCACTGTAAGGCAGCACCAACCGTTCTTCTACTCAAAATTTTAAAAGAACCGACAGATGTTGTCTTGATCCAATAACCGTCACTGGAGACCGGTGACCTGGACTCAAGACTCCCAAGTTTTAAGTAATGCTCGTGAAAAAAGTAAGGTTAGATTTAGTCGTGTATTCTTTTTAAAAATAATCTATGCTGTTTTCTGCTTTCATATTACAACATTGTAGATGTAGCAGCGGTTAGAATTGAGATCGACAAACATAACCTCTGGCTAATATCAGCTTATCCGGCATATGAAGGTTAACATTCCATCGGTCAATCTAATTATAGAAGCGATGTAAATTTTCATCACATAATCTGGGGAAGTAGGAATTTAAATGAGCGAGGTGAGTTTCTTCTTGATTACATTTTATGTACTAACCTTCATATAAGCAACATAAGCAACAAACTATGTTTTATAACTAAGAACGGACTGGAGGTATTATATAGTACCCTTGTTTCAAACTTTATGATGAATAGTCTATTATAAACGAAGGTTCCGGAAGACCTTCCTTCATACCGTTATTATCTTTAATTTGAAATGGACATGATATATCCTAAAACTCGATTAGGACACCTTTAGAACTATTCCGGGTAATTCACTTCCAGTCCCGGTGCCAAAATTTCCAGAAACTGTTCAACGCTTCTATTAAAGCAATGATAGGCCCTATTCCTCTTAGTCCTCTACTAGACGTATGGGTCAATCTCGGCCACCTTGGTGATGTTAGAAGATTCAACAAACCAATGAAAAATGAAAGAGACTCTTTAAAAAAAACAAGGAAACAAGAGCTGCTGTGGTCTGAGACTACTATAAGGAAGTCTTCAAAACATTCAAATATGAATTAGGAAGTGTCAAGAATTGATCTTCTAGACTATACAAGGTAATAGGGCAAGAAGCCTCGTATGTCAAATTATTAATAGAAAGAAAATTCTGTTTGCGATAAATAGTTTAAACCAAATTTGATAAGTTACCCGGACTTCATGGTATTATCCTTGCGGATATCGAATAGACTATATTTTAACAGACTTATTGACTTAACCATTTCTTGGTTAGAAGTGATTTTCAAAAGTAGCCTAGAACTATCTCACATTCCTAACAAATGGACTAACTTGAAGGATATATTCATATACCTAAGACGGGAAACGTTCACAATGGAAAGACACATAGTAGCTCTTATTAGATGCGCAATTGAAAACTGAGATAATGATGTGTAATGATAATGATTTTCATCGAAAAATATATTTGTCTTGTTTTCGACAACAAATTAAATTAGAAACCTAATGGGAAAGGATGGAGGCTGCAGTACTATTTCGTACTGGCTCTAAACCGCAGTAGTCAGGCCCATTCTTTTGTATGGGGTAAAAGTCTGCTCTGGACAAAACTGCCAACAAAAGTTGTTGATGAAAGTTCAAAGAACAGTTTCAATATAGATTAGTAGTGCACTGTTAAAAGCACTCGGTAACTCTTTCGTCGCTGCGCTCCCCCCCGCTTAGCCCTCCGAGGGGCTTTAGATTTGTACTTCGGGGGACGTAGGAGCCGGGATCAGCAAACGTGTCGCACTGCGTGCCGCACGTAGGAGCGGATTATATAGAATTTCTTAATGACACCACCATGCAACATTTTGAAATGCAATATTTTATATCGATCCCAGAAAAACTATTTCACTAAATATTCATTATTTCACTATAAAATAATCAAATAATAAAATTAATTTTATTATTAAAAATAATAAAATATTAATTATTAAAAAGCGGGATTTAAATGCGGGATTTTTTATTCTTAAATAAAAGCGGGATTTTAAAAAGCGGGATTTTAAAAAGCGGGATTTTAAAAAGCGGGATTTTGAAAAGCGGGATATTAAAAAGCGGGATTTTTTTTTTGCGGGATTTTGATAAAGCGGAATTTTGAATTGCGGATCGTTACGACCCCGGATTTCATAGTACACCGACCGGTAAAATGAAAATAAAAAACGGGATTTTCTGAAAACCGGGATTTTTATATTTTGCAAAACCGGGATTTTAAAAACCGGGATTTTGAAAACTGGGATTTTGAAAATAAGGATTAAAAAAACAGGATTTTGACAAATCGGGATTTTGAAAAGCGAGGTTTCGTTACACACAACAGAAAAAGTAGTTTACAATTTACTGAGCTTTATTTTCCGAGAACTGCCAAACTTAGCCGGACTAATAGTCGAATGGCCATCAGCTTTACGTAAAAGCAGATTTCGGTCAATGTTTGTCTGGCGCATTTTTTCAAATATGCTTTATCGAAATCTTTGAATAATTTTTTTTGATATTTGATGAAATTTTCTTACCTGCCATTCGAGAGAAAAATAGAGTCCCTGTGCAGGATCCTTCCAATTGCTTCAACGTTTAGCGGTCTACAAAATTTTAATTTAAACAGAACAGTGGAGTAATGAATTTAAACGCCGGTTTGTCTAAACTTGTTGGAAAATTTAATTTCAGTGGCATGTGTTGAGACTAAACTTCTCCACGGAAGATGGCCAAACGATAGCCACTATGCTTCAAAAGTTCACAGAGCCTTATATAAATTTAGTTTGTTTGTTCTATCTACATAGAATCTTTAAGCAGTAATTAAATCGAGGAACTATAGCACTGACATCAAAGTTGGGTCGGGCCAGGAATCCGGCCCTCCACCAGAGGAAAGGGGATCGTAGCTTTATTCAACGCCATCACCAATCACTTAATTAAGTTACCAACGTCAATGAGAAACTTAATTATTTAACCTGAAGGTTGTTGAGTTTCAGTAAACGTAACCCTCCTGGCTAACCTTATAGCCAGAATTCGATATGGCACCTGTAATTTAATTTACATATACAATGTTTGCATGATCATCTAAAGTAGCTATCTACATATTTTCGATTTAACATCAAATGAACAAAATTTTAATATTGTAACCCGGCTTTAAATGTTTGAAAAACCAGTTATGCATCACTTGTATTGAAGTTATCGGTGACCGAATTTTCAGATTTTAGATTTGAACTTTAAATAATTGAAAAAAAGTAAAAGTTGAGGTGGTTTCAAAGCTCAAAATATAATTCGAGTCAGAAAAAATATTAAATTCGAAATTTATTGAAAGGTCAAAAATAATTTAATATTTTAAGTATTGATTAAAAACGAATTTTGATTAGATGTTGGTGTTGAATTTGACATATTAGAGAGGGGAACGAGTTTTAAAAAACATGTTAAGCCTGAAACCTGAGATAAACGGTGGGCCAAAAATAGTTTTACTATGTGAATAGTAAATAAAAAATTATTGGATAGGAATGATTTTGATTTCTTTATTGAATGATGCTTATTGATCTATAACCATTATGTGTGAAAGATAATATCGGTCAAATGTTTACCACGGCTTCGGTGCTTATGTTCATATAATTAAAAACCATTTTTACTTAACCTCCAAAATTCGCTTTTCTCCTTCGCTCACCTATACAATATAAATAAAGTGACGTTTTATATCAATTCTCAGATATTTCCAATTTAAGCGACGTTCAGCCTGGTCATATTTCACTGACTAAGTCTTATACGATTCACACTTAATACTAAATAAATATTCATAGCAAAAAACGTAAATTTTACAAAAAACTTAAAACCGAGAATGCTTCTGTTAAGTTTGAAATATCGATATTATCAAACACCATTACCGTGATATCGACCTTCTTCGATATTGAAGCGGAGATCTAGGTTTCCTAAAAATATTATAATAATGTATAAATTTGTCGCAAATTCCAAATGTATCTGTACATGACCAAAAATTTCATTTTAAAAAGCAGGATGGGATTTCCGATTACGTAACAATATATTCCTCGGCTACAAATGACTTTAATCGGCCAGAATTGGCCATAGACCCTCTAGGTCATATTGGCGATTTCCAAAAATCCCACCTTTTATTAAGATGCGAACTTAAACAAAATGTAGTTAATATACTGGCCAAGATTCATGTTTGTAAATATTACTCTTTAGCCAGAATCGGCCAGAGAAACTCCATAATTTATCCACATCACGGTTTTCCGATTACTGTTTTATATGGGCAGTTTCCAGAAATCCCACTTTTATTACCATGCAAATTAAAGGAGAGTACAGTTAATATTTTGTACATATTATACATTGTCCAGAGAGAACCTCTTCGTGCGTTTTCAAACTGTGAATTTGATAATTTTGGGAGATTCTATGGCCGATTCTGGCCAAAAGCGTAATATACACAAATATTATTTTAATTCGCATCATAGTAAAAGGTGGGATTTCAGGATATCATACCCATACACTCTCTTCAAAGAACCACGATTTTCATAAATTGTGTAGTTTCTGTGTACGATTCTGAACAATTTAACTATTTTTAAGATCAGTTTTGTTATGCACAAGGTTGCTCAATCATCATAAACAGAAAACTATGGTTTATTTCGTAAACGGATTATATGGAATTTCTGATGTGATAATCACATGAGAAATCTCATTCTGTTTCCTAAGGTAGGCTATGCACAAATTTTCTAATTATAGGCACAAAATTGCACAATCACAAAGATCCGAATTATATATAGAAAACTTAGGTTTTCTAATATGGGATTTCGGTTGTGATTTACCCAAATTTGTATCTCATTTCAACTAATTTATTCGGAATCGTACAAGCCTAGAATAGCTAATTTTTTGGGCTCAGTTACAAAAATTTCTTTGGATGGTGCAAAGCAGTTGAATGAAATTTAAAACAAATTTAAGGCATCCATTCTATATTAATTAAAAATTATCTAAAATGGTTAAAACTATAAAATTGGTAAAAAAAATCAAGATTCGAAACCACCAACATTCTATAAAACTAGCAATGTTCAATATGGTTTAGCTTCACTTTTTCTAGAATCAAGACGGCTAATTTTGAAAATGGTGGCTTATTCTATAACTTTGAAGTGTAACTCATACGTTCTGTTGAAATCTTGAATTTTTCAATAATTATTGTTGTTCAATAACTGCAATGTTTTGGTAGTCCTCGAGGATTTTGTTTTTTAGTAAGAACGCAAACGTCTACAATACAGTAAAAAGAAAGTCAATCAACGCGGTGTATCGACATCCGGTTTTGGGTAAAATTAAGTTAAGTATATTCATATAAAAGTTCGAGCTTGAGATTTTTAGGGTGCCCTGAGTCCAAAAATTTGGGTTCAAACTGGCATCGTCTGTTTGTTGTTGACCTGTATATACACTACTTATAGCCCAGATCGTTTAACAAATCAAACTGAAACTTCATATTTAAGCTGTTTTATAAATTTTGAGATCCTAGTGAATTTGAGTGAAAATCGGTTAACCGGAAGTGGAAGCTTCCAAATTAAATTTATAAGAAATTTGCCTAATGAGTTTAGGCAGGTATAGCTAGAAGCAGGTTGTAGGTTGATCTTACTACAAAATCTCTGTTCTTTAATTACACTTACTTTTTGCTTTCGATTTTATAACCAGAGTGGACCCAGCGGCGTAACTACAAATTTCGGGCCCACCCGCAACATTTTTATGGGCCCCTAAAAATGCTTCTTGTACCTATGAAGAAGTAAAGCTTTTAGTGAAAAACTTATTTCTTCCTATCGCCTAGTCTCGCATCAATTAAAAGTAACTGATTTCGAGACTAGATAAATATGAGATAATTTGAAAAATATCAAGAATTTCGAATTTTCAAACTATGTTGAATATTCTTAAAAGTTTTCAAATATCGAATTATCCGTAAGTTTTGTTAAAAAATTGTATAAGCATAAAATATGTATTTGCAAAAATTGTCATTTAGTTTTAAGTTTGATAATTAATTTAAACAAGTTTGGGGTTTAACTTAACTTTTAACGTTTAGCCTTTTTCACACTTTTTGGTTTTTGATAAAAACTTGTTTGTTGATAATTAATTTATACCATGTAGTTGGGTTAAAACTTAACATTTCTGATTATTTTCATAATTCTAGGTTTTTGTTATAACGTTTTATGTTCAAAAAATAGGTATTTGCAAAAATGTTTCAAGAGTTTTTAGTTTTAAGAGCTTTCACTGATCGAAACTTTTTGAACAATTTATCCTTAAATGCCGTTATCCTTTGTAATGGAATTTTAGGATAAATATAGAATGTTTGTTTTCAATGAGCTTTTTGGGTTTGAACTTAACGTTTGTCTAACGCCTTTTCATAATTTGAGGTTTTTGTTAAAACGTTTTATGACCATAAATTATGCATTTGCAAAAAATGTCGAACTATTAGTTTTAGGAGCTTTCACGTATCGAAGCTTTTTAACCCAAATAATTTACTTTTGATTCTGAAATTTGATAGTTTAAAGGAAGGTGGCGTTTTGGAATAAATTTAGAATATTTGTTCCCAATAAGCTTAAAGCTTGACAATTAAGCCATACTTTTTGGGTTTGAACTTAACATTTTTGAGCTTTTTAATAACTTCAGGGTTTTAATAAAATGTTTTATGAGCATAAATTATATATTCGAGAAAATTTCCAAAAGCTTTGGTTTTAAGAGCTTTCACTTATCGAAGCTTTTTAAACTCACCATTTTGCTTCAAAATTTGATATTACAAGGGATGGCGGGACTTTGGGTAGGATTTATAATATTTGTGCTCAATGTAAGTTATTAAGAGCTTTTAGTTTCAAGAGCTTTTCAAACCAATCTTTGTGACTTTCAAATTTGATATTATAAAGGAAGGTGGTTATTTGGAATTCATTTAGAGTATTTGTTCTCAATGAGTTTTAGGCTTGACAATTTATTTATACTTATAAAACGTAAATTTTGTGCCTTTCTATAAATTCTGTCTTTCGTTTTAACTTTTAGTTTTAAGAGCTTTTACTTATCGAAGCTTTTCAACTCAAATCATTTTACTTAGAAATTTAATATTACAAAGGGTATTTTTTGAAAAAAATTCAGAATATTTGTTCTCAATGTAAATATCCTTCATTCAAAATGTGTTCTCTGTGTAAGAGAACCAATTGGTTTACTCAGATTTAAATAGAAAAGAGAACGTGAGTCATTTGAACAACCTCAAAAAAACGAGACATCTTGCAACTCTATGGTATGACGAGTTCTAAATATATTGATAAAGCATCACAAGTTCCGAATATAATTTGAAAAATATCAAGAATTTCAAAATAATCTGAAAAACGTCGAATTTTCAAAGTATCTTGAATATTCTTGAAAGTTCTCGAATATCAAATGTAAAACCAGAAGGAATCCTATACGTGCTAATCACCGCCATATTAAACGTAAATAACCTGGACATTCTTGAATAATTTCAAATAACCTACAGGAAATCAGAGATATATCGAAATTTTGGCATAATATCAAAAACTCTTTTAAATATTACCATTTAGATTTATATGAGTAAATCTGCAAGTTCTTACAACTCAAATCTAAGCGTAGAACATTGCCTTACAAAATTCGAAAATCTAAGAAATTTAGAGTAAATCTTTATAAAAATCTGGATATTAATGAATTATATGGGAAAGACTGTAAAAATCTAAAAAACTCATGAAAACTTTTGAAAAATTCCGAAAATTCTTGTATATATGGAATTATTTGTCAAGCAACTTAATGTTACTAATTCTACTTATCGGGTAATTTTTTAAATATTATCGGCTCTAATATTCACGAATAGCATTTATCAAATACACCCTACTACAATCTCAAACATACTCGAACAATCTCGAAAATCTCGAATAACCTGACTGTTTCGAAACACCGAAACACCAATTAAGTTTCAACATCATGCATCTCATTTCCTTAATAAACTCCAAAAATCTTTAGAAATTTTAAAAAGTGATCAAAAGATTAAATCTGAGACAGGCGTATATGAAATCGGGGAGCTAGAATTTCCAAAATCAGGAGAACCACACCAAAAACAGCCCAAAAAAATACCATCACTAGTTGCTAAATTAAGTTGGCATAGACCTGTAAATTTCACGTTTATTTACCGGTTACTGATAATCAAAAGATCCGCTAGAATTTATTTTCAGTCGCAATTATGTATTTTTCTAGTTTCTTCGTGATTTTTATGAAAATCACAATGATTCATGGCAAGCTGGTAACACCAGCAGATTACTATCGCTCTCTCTTTTAAATCAAATTTAATCTTCTGCAAAATAAATTGAATCTATTGGCAAATCAAATTGAACGTTTTCTAATCAAAACTTGATTTGTGAAAGGTTGACTTTTTAATGCAAAAGGGGTAAACTTGGAGATACGCAAAACGTATACGAGTAATACAAATAAATCAACCCAGCAAACATTAAAATCGTTGTAGTTTGATGACAAAAGCTTTGATTTCAAACAAGTTTACCTAATTTTCTTCTAAATCTGAATTTCGGTCAGAACCTATAGGGATTTTCATTTCTCTGGAGTCAGAACTGAGAGAAAATGGTTGAGAATGTCTTAAGAAAATATTTAATAGCCACCGGAATGATTTCTTCTGTTTCTAACAATTAGACCACCGTCTTTTCTTAAAATTTAGTGCAAATTTGCACTTTAAGCTACCTAATCTCAAATTTGAACTAATTAAGAAAATCTCGTTGGCCCCAACAACGGGTGCTGCGGGTACCTAGCTACCCCATTGAATGGACCATCTGAACTGGCACTTTTAAATATATCCAAACAAACATTCCGCGTCTGGCTACCCTTTCAGTCACCGAAAAAGGTCTGGCAATTAATTATTTTCATTTCCTCCTTGTTCTAATTTGAGCATATGACATAACCATATTTGACAACAATTGTCAATCATCAACAATTGTTGATTTTCTTGTATAAAACAGGATAGTTTAGATTTTTTTCTTAGTCTAATATTATTGTATATATTAATTAGTTCTCCACATTATAGCTCAATCTCAAAGCATTCAAAGATATGGTTAAGGGCTTGTTTCCATTGCGAAATAACTCGATGTCGTAAAAAGAAATGAAGGACGCACATCCAAATATTCCGTTGGTTCAATTAAACGTCCAATTGAGATTTGATTTTGGAATCACCGCGTGTATGTTATGTTGAAGTTTTTGAGTCAACTAATTTATGTTGTATAGCAAGGAAGCTTCCATGGCATCAGTGGAACGGGAAATTGTACGAATAAATAATTTAAATAAACATTTCTGGAATATATTTTTTATTTTTCAATATTGCTATTTGAAAACATTACATTTACACGTATTGGCAATAGTTCCCTAAAACATAAATCTATTTTTTTTAAGCAAGTCATAAATAGTCACTGTCATAAATAATTATTATTTTTAGTGTTGTCATATTTCGGATTGTGAAATTCTGAAATAATAACAACATTCGGACTTTTAACTTATTGCTTTTTCCCTTTACCTTAAATAATTGACTGCTCCCCCTCTCTCTTTTTACTTTGAGAAATTTGCTGCCTTAGATCTTGATGGAAACCACCATTTCTCAAAAAAAATTAAAAAAAAAAAAATTGAAGTTATGTTTGCTTTAAGCTTGTGCCTAAATCTGAAACACGTTGGTCTTTGGCTCTGAACTTTAACCTGGTTCCTGGATTTTCCAATTTCTTTCAGGCCCAGTTTTAAAATTAAAATAAAATATTAAATTTTCGGGCCAAATCGAAGACATAAAAATTATATTTTTAAATTTTTTAAGAAAACTTATGAACTACATAATGAAAGTTTAAGTTGGCTTTAAAAATATCTACTGACCTTTATAGTCAGGCATCAAATAAAATGTTGGATTTGAAAAACGATTAGGTAAACTACAAAAAAAAACAAAAATACTTCAAGCAATTAAATTTTCAGAAATTCACAGATTATTTTGTCGCACGTTTGTTTGCTTTTCACCATTTTAGATTTTCACCTTTTTCCAATTTGTTATTTGGGGGGTGGGGGGGGGGGGTTTGGGGGGCAATGGGTTTTCTTGCAACAGGAGTAAATATAAATTTGTTAGTATTTGTTTTTTGATTTGATTTTAGATCCAACCAATTTCCACGAAACCGAAAATTTTCGCTCGAACAGAATAAATAATTAAGTTTCACAAGAATTTTGTTTTTGAATAATTTCCATTCCAAGAAATTGACATGAAGAAATTTTTTTTTTCTGTGTACCGTGTCGAATGTCTCATTAATATCAGAAGCAAAAATGAGTTGTTGTTGTTGCTTAATTTTTTTTTTTTTTTCCTAAACATAATTATTCTGATGAATTTGAAAATCATATTGAAAAATTGTTCAACCTCTTTTGTGGTAATATGTAAATTATATGCGAGTAGAGGCATAAAATATACATTGCTTCTTTTTGGTTTGCGGGAATGAAATCAATTTTCAAGAAAATATTTTGTGTAAAACCAAATAAATGTTTGTTGTATTCTTGAGAAATTATCAAAGTCTAGAAATATGAGCCAAAACATGTAGATTATGTATGTCTAAATAAACGAGTCGAATATACCAACAAAATATTGATTTTCAGTTCAAAGATCAGACATGCTTGCAAGACCTTGATCGGAATGATTATAGTCTAATGAAGCGTGAGAATTTTAATTTTTTTTTTTTTTTTTGTTTTGCTTTAGATAAAATTAAGATTTTTATTCTATCAAGGTTATTTTTAATATTTTTATATAGGCACATGGATGATGATTAGTTACGCTCTATGACGTTGGACATCGCCGATTTTGTATTCAATTTGTTATTGTTGTTGTGTTTTATGTGGTGCGATGGTATCGAACACTTTTTGTTTTATTTATTTATAAAGTGACGCAAATTTATTTATCTATTCAAAATAACAAATCATAAATATTTGTTAAAAGAAATCAACCACAAAATTTTTATTAAGTTAAGACTGATTACTTATTCATTATTTGCGTTATTAATTTAATAATAATAATATAACCTTCTGACGTTCAATTACATTACCACAACAAAAACGTTTTTTTTTTTTTTAATTTGAGATAATCTTCAGCATTATCAACTTCAAGGTTTTAGACGGCCCTTGATAATTATAATGTCTAGAAAATTTCATCCATATGATTAGATTTTGACCCAGAACCAAGAATTTATTTGTTGTTTCACTCATATGATCGTAAATGGGACGGTTGTGAATTTGCTTGCGTAGGACTTGGTGTTCACAGTTTTTCATACAATTTCAATTATTTTACCTATCGCTAACTGAAAAAATTTGATTAGGTTTTCTTGGTTCAATTTATTGCTTTATTAAATGAATAAACGTCAACCCAACACAATTTTGACACAATTGTTCCATTTTCAATATCAAAATAATTAAAAAATTGTTCAAATCTATAAGATCCACCTTATTCGCATGGATTTTAGCCTCAGGGCCGGTAAAATTTAAAATTTAGGCTTCTTGAATGAAATTAAATCAGATGTTTAATAACATTTGATAGCAATAAGGTGGATCATCAAATCTTCAGATTTGAACTATTTGTTAAAATAATATTCTTCGTATTGTAAAGGTGAAAAAACTTTGGCAAAAACTGAATTTTACCATTTTCGAATCGCACGAATCTAAAAATTTCAACTGTTTAAGTATGAATGGTGCTCGACATTTTAACAAGAAAGAACGAGAAATCCAAACGAAGAAAGACGATGAAAAAAATGAAGAAACCGCGCAATATTAGCATAATTTGAAACCTATGCAAATTACTCAACTCGAGCAGTCATTCTCAGAAAGCAATTACTAAACGTTCCATAAGATCTGATAGGATCTAATAAGTAAATAAAAGTAAATAAGTAAACTTATGGTTGTCTGGAAAAACTATTACACCACAGTTTTTGATAGAAAAATACCTTTCATTTAATAAACTCCTTTATCCAGCATTCCGGTGCTAGATGATGTGTCGACCAAATAAAATATCGTAAAATAAAACTCCCATTTACCTATGTATACCGTCTACTTTTTGAGAAAATTCGTGAATGAACATCAATCATTCTCAGTTGTTGACTAGTTCCCAAGTTTCAGACTAATTTTAAAAGCAGCTAAACTTAAGGAGGGATACATTTTACGATTTCTCATAAGAATCCATGTAAAATTGAACATGTTTAATTCAAATTTTATTAATGAAAATAAAAAACGATCGTAACATGAAATATTTAAATCAAACCTTTGAGTATAACATATTTTGAAACCAATATCACCTAATCTCTCATTTTTTTAACAAAAATAAAGATTTACATTAAAATTACGACTTTAATTTTATTGTACACTTGAGGATAAAATAAAAATTTACAAGACTAATCGTTTTCAATATACATAATTAGTGACATCTGTAGTTTACCACAAAAATTATATACATATTTCATTCTGTACGAATGAGTTATAAAAATTAATAAAGCGTTAGATTTTTTAGTAAAATAGAATAATGAAAATCTCTTATGTAGAGGGTATTCTAATTTGAGGTTAATTTTTAAATTTTAAATAAACCAGATAAATTATTTGAGATAAGTATCTAAATATTTAATTCAAATATTAGTACAAAAGGTCCGCTTTAGTAATGAAAAATACGTAGGGAATTAATGTCAATTCATTTAAATATGGATTGAATAATCGGCATGATTAAAAAAAATTTCGGACTTCTCTACGAATTACCCGTCTATTTTAGGATGTCGCAGCCATGCTTGCACGACTTTTAAATTTTTCATGATTTCAAAAGATAATCAAAGATTTCATGGTTGCTAAGGTTATTATGTACAAAACTAATTGTAGGATAAACGGGCATCTCTGTTAGTTTCAATACCAATTTAGTGGATGCAACAACCATCCAACTTAAAATTTCCAATTAGGGATTTTTCTTCAACGCAACTGTATTTTATTTTTAGGCATAGTTATCCAAAAGCCAAGAATTAAACAAGAACCAACCCGCTAAAAATTAACTGAATAAATAAAAGCACCCAGTTACATTTTGAGGCTGTTAAAATTGAGTAACTATTTCTGTTATTATTAAAATCCGTCTAGAAATTATAGAAACTTAAATTTTTTGATCATGTCCAAATTTTGTATTTTTGATTGCGTATATACAAAGTACTAAGCTTACCAGGTTTTCAGCATTTTCATCTAACCCATTATTATTATTATTATGGGGGGCCATGCGGGCGATCAGCCACTTCGCACTGCGACCTAAAAGATCTATTGTGCTGGCCCCTGCTTAATTATCCGTCCAGTCAATATTCAGGTTCTTAATGAACCTGACGATACTGCCTCCCGGTACGTGATACATACTATCTGGGCTTATTGCTCTTACTCCTAGATGTTTACTACAGCATGTAGTTCCGCTAGAAAGACGGTAGCATTGGAGCTCAAGGACCTCGAGAGGGTTGTCCCACTCCCGTATATTCCTACTCCTGGCCCGTATTCCGTTTGATTTTACTCTTACGAGTTGCTCGGAATTGCAAATCACCTGTAGGTCACCCAGCTTTACTACAGGAAGGCTAAATAAAACTGGAGGGTGCCTGGTATCCAGAGTCCGCATATTTTGAGCTGATTAACCTATCAGCCATTCATCTTTCGGCATATGCTGTTCCACCTTAGATTAAGGTTTTTTGTCAAGCTTTTCTCCTTTAGCGCCGTACTTTAGCCTTTGCCAAATGGCCAAAGATGTGCCAAGTGGCCTTAGTTACCAGTGGTTGCCACGAGGAGGCAGTACGTACACTTGCGAATTGTGAACAGGTTACCCCTTACACAATTGTACCCATCACGCAGCTGCCTAATGACAAGACCAGAACAGCACACGTGATGCGCACCCTACTGGAAGGTTACGGAGCTGGTAGATTAATCTACTCAACTTTGATCCCCCCCGCCAATAAACGCCAAACCACCATCTAACCCATATCATGGAAATGATTTTTGAAAAAAATTGACTTTTTTTCAAAAATTGATTGCGGACAAAGCATATGTTTAATTTCAAATTTTGATATCTTAAATTATTCAGATTGAATGTCCGCAGACACAAATATTGTACTTTTTTTCATTCAACCCATTCGAAATTCCATATTTAAAGACTAAACAGTTTGGTTTAAAAAAGATAACTGTACAAATGCAAGAAAAGTGGCCTAGTCAGTACCCATTGGTGACCGAAGGACTACACCTTTGCTGGAAATGTACAAGCACTTTTCACTGAGTTACAAATACCGTTGATTGATTCTGAAGATGAATTTCATCGAATTGATTTCGAAGCTGTAAATTAATATTTTAGTGAAATTTCTTCACCATCACCAACCAAGGAACCCGACCCAAAAGAAGAAGAAGCTATCTTTGATACGAGCGTGTGCATTTTGAACACTAGTGCACAAGCTCTTGAAATTTCTCCACTTATACCAACAAGGAAGAAAAAGATCATAGATGCAAAGTCTGAAATATGAAACTAAATACAGCATTGCAGGTAAAAAAACATTATACAAGTCTATTTAGTTACCTAACCTTAAAACAGATTATTTCGTTTTCAGAATTTTCAGAGGTCGAAAAAGTAAGCACAGCAGAAAATCACGTTGCCTTAGCTGTGAGAAATTAACTTTGGAGTTAGTGAAAAAGATCCTACCCGAATTTGAAAATCTGACGCGAATTTGCTAAAGAACGAAAAGTAAAAAATCATAACTTCATTTTCAAAGGACATTACGATTAATCAAATACAACAACGGTAAGTAAATGAGCGTTTTAACTTGTAATCTGAATGATAATTCTAACATTTTAGCTTACCTTGCAAGTTTGGGTGTAATCATTATATGGCAGAGTTATCCACCAGGTAGGAAAGGAAACCAGCTAGTGAAACCAGATATTGAAACCGCAGTTAAAGTACGTGAGTTTTACTTGGATCCTGACAACAGTCGTATTTCTCGCAGTTTCAGAGAGAGGCGGTTATGGTTAAAAACGTTTTGACTAATGCTTAATTAAGCAGAATTCAAAAGCAAATATCCCCAGTTCAAATTGTCTATTTCAACATTTGCTAAATTACGCCCCAAGCAATGCACATGGCCAGGAAAACACGACTATAATAACACCTTTACAGGGATAATCCATGAAAATTGCAAGCTATCTGTGGAGGCTTTTGGAATCAATTTGTCTGCATCAGATATTCTTGCGTCACTACTTTGTCAACCTGCAGCAAATATGTGTTGGTTTGGAAACTGTGAAGATTGCCCTAATCAAGAAGCCTACGGATAATTATTCCGAAAAGTCATGTGGTTAAACGATTACTCTTTTAGAGAGCTTAAAAGCTGTTGACTATATAACAACACCACTAGAAATGTTTCAATTCTGTGAGAAAAAACTTTCTCAGAATAACAGAACCTACATATTTGTAACCTCAGAAGATATCGATGTAAGATAACCAAGCTAAACGGAACATTATTCAAGTGCAAGAACTATTAATGGAACTAGGAGTGCACATTGCTTTATTCCAATGTCTAAAACAACGCTTCAGATTAAAAAGTTCTCTGCTTCCACTAATTTAAGAATAGAAACCGTTGGATCCAAAGAACAACAACAAACTCTCATTGTTCAAATTGAAAACTATGTGTTAGTACGCTTTGGAAAATCTATGCAACTAGGAAGAACTATTGAAGTGAGAGAAAATGAGAGAACGATAAAAAGTTCAGTTAATTGCAATGTGTCACTTTTAATTACAGTTTCGTTTGGATCGATCCGTCTTTTGAACAGTTAGTCCCTACTTCTGACATTTTCCACGTATGTTTGCCTCCAGTATTCAAGGGTAGATATTACAAGTTAAGTTTGAGTGATTGGAATTCTTTTCGTAAATTTAAGCTTTACTCATGTAATATTCAACACTATACAATAAATTACTTGAATCTCGAGATATTTGAACTTTTTTCTTGTTTTTTGAAGTTTTTCATTATTATTGACGTTTAACCTTGTTATTGACCTTTGACATTTTAAATTTTATTTTTATTCTTGTTGTTAAATTACATATAAACCATATTATAACACCTTACCTCCATTTTTATTCAAAAATATGTGGTTGACCTTTGACCTCAATTTTGACCTTGTTCTAAATCGTAATTAAAAAAAAATAAAACATTTATGTTTGAGGACATTCAATCTGAATAATTTAAGATATCAAAATTTGAAATTGAGCATATACCTTGTCCGCAATCAATTTTTGAAAAAAAGTCGATTTTTTTTTTTTTTTTTTTTTTCAAAAATCCCTCCCCACGTTATGAGTGATGTGAAAATTCTGAAAACCTGTTCATCTTAGTACTTTGTATCGACACGATCAAAAAATGTAAGTTTCCATCATTTCTACACGGATTTTAATTAGAACAGAAATAGTTACATCATTATAGCTTTTGTATAATTTTTTTATCAAAATGTTCATAAAATATGTGATTTTATTTCATTAAAAAACCGAGTTCTGAAAGGGATTGATCCGTTTGCCCAAAATTTGTTTACCCAAAACATAAAAATAATCTTTCCCAAAAAACACTTTCCCAAAAATCGTTTCCCCAAAACGAATTTTCCCAAAAAAAAAAATTGCTCAAACTAATTACCCCAAAAGTTTGAATACCCAAAATTATAATTTATTTATGTACATACATACATAAAGTATAGGTGTGAATAACATAAAATAACATAACAAACATAATATAATTTAATATAAATTAACAAATTTAAAATAAAATACATAACAAAATTAAACGGTCAAATTATACGCGATTGAACGCAAGTATACAATCTTTGTATAATTCTCTTTTTTTGATATGATTGACTTTATGTTCTTCTCTTGTTTAACTAGAATATTGTTTGTTGGCCAAGTATGACCAGCTGCATGCTTGTCCACCTGATATGCAGCGTATATATACTCCTTACGCAGATGTTCAATTAGGCAGTACGTTCCGACGTGCGCTTTTCCCGTTATTATTTGAAGCCGTCTATGCCAGGCTTCGGCGTTGTTTGTGGTTCGCGGTAAACTTTCGCAATTTTGCTCACAAACAGACCAAAAATGTGGTGCATAGCGTGGAGGATTGTTGGTCCGTTTGTCGTTTACAACGTAATTTCTGCCAAACCAAACAGCAATATTTCGTGACCGTGGATCGACGTGCTTCAATAATTCTTTAAAAAAATCTTGAATTTCATCAGGATGTATGAACGCCAAGACCCGGATCATTCGGATATCAAGAGCGACAGCCTCAAGATGAAAATAACAACCATGAAACCGCGTAGTTGGAAACACAGCCTTGAGAGCAGAGGTGGAAGCTTTCTCAAAATCAGCCAATACAAAATTTGGCTTCAAATCTATGAAATGATCACAGGCAACTTTTATTACTTCGTAAATCATTTCGTCATAACATTTCTGCGACTTTGACGTCATCAAACAAAAAAGCGCCGGTACGGTAACGCCATCAATTTTTGCAAAAATCGTAAATAGTTGACGAAATATGCATGGAACAACGTCAAATGTTCCATCCATCAACCAACAGTCTGCTTTTTCGAGCATTCGCAATGACTTAATTGTGCCCATAAGCAAGTTATACTCACTGCCAAACCGTTTTTCAGATAAAATAAATACTTCACCGTCTACTGTTCTTAGATTTTCTGGAATATTTATATCACGGACTGCAGTTGGCTCTTTAACTAAAGATTGTCGAGCTCGCTTTATCTTGGATTTCTGTGCTTCTTTGTTAGGTAAATACATCCTAGACATTGTTGGACAGTTGACAATACTGTCCCTTATTATCGCAGCTGGATGCTTGTTTGTAGTGCTGGCGGTCTCTTTTATTTGATTATTGGCGTAGCGTACTGGCAAGTCGCTCGCGTTCGTACCATGCACATGTGTTGAAGGGGCCTTAACTATAAAATGTTGTCCATTTTCAATTTTTGTTGTTATCCGTGCTTTACATTGTTGTTTGCGACGATTCACACAACCCCAATAAAAACGATTTTTATCCACGGCTTTAACATCAATGTAGTAACTGTATCCTAAATGGCACAGCAAATCTTTACCTTTATTAGACATCATAATAGTTAAAGCCCTTTTATTTTAATTCTTTGTATTATGTAAATGGAAAATTTTTTAATTGTCACACATTCAGGAATCAACGCATTCTATTATCATTTTGTATTTTATTATTATAACAATATTAAACACAACACTTTAATGGTATCACAACACTTTAATGGTTTTTGCCAAAAAGATCACCAAAAATCCCAAAATTTTGAATTGGATGTTTCGCGCGAAACATCCAATTCAAAATTTTGGGATTTTTGGTGATCTTTTTGGCAAAAAAAATTTGAGTAAAAAATTTTTGGGCAAACTGTTTTTGACGAAACGATGTTTGGGAAAACAGTAATTAGGGAAATTTTTTTTGGGCAAAAAATTTTGGGCAAACGTTTTTGGTGATTTTTTTTTGGCCAAACAAACCCAACCCAATTTAAATGATATCAATAAAAAAATGAAAACTAGAAAATCAGTAAGAAATTTGTGCATCGATGTTTTGCAGCAGTAAAGACGCCTAGTATGTAAAAATATTTGAAAAATTGATGATCTCTGACTGAGGTTTTTAGCAGAGAACGGATATCAAAAAAGGATTGGATAGGAATATTTCGTTGGGATGGCGCTACCAACGGTGTCAGTGGTGCTTTCTGAAGAGTTGGATATTCTGGAGGAGATTTGTGGCCGAAATAAGTTTCTTTAATAATGAATGGTTCGAAAGGTATAGGATTTCCAGCATAGTTATGTGTATCGATGGGACACATCAAAATAGCCAAGACTATATACTTTTTTTAAGCTTATATTGTCCTCTTCATATCGATCCTATTGGTTTCCATAAATTTGGAAAAATCTTCATAAAACTTTTGTTGAAGATCAACCTGTATTTGAAGCAATTTTAATTGTTTTGCCGGTTTACTTTGAAGCACTACAGTGTTTAGCTGTCACTCCAAATCTAACATTTAAAATATAAAATTCATGTGTTCCTCAACTAAGAAGGCTTATATGAATTTCCTAACCTTCTTCCAAACCGTTATCTCCTTAATTGATGGCTCCACAAAATTCTTCTTGCTCTAATTGAAAATCATGAAAATCTGTGCTTTAAAGCAGATGTAGATATGAGTTGCTTATCAGCGATTTTAGGAAAATGTATTTAAGTGTAATTTTTAAATCATGTTGTTTCGTCAATTGAATTCTCATTCATACAAGCTGTTTTTAGTTGATTGATTGATTCAATGTACGATCAAGCATTAAGCAAGTCTCTTGTATTATAAATGCGAATACAACACCACTATACCTATGTTACAACACGACACCATAACTCTCCCTCACCAAGGAAATATGTACCATCATACTCAGCTTTTCATGAAGCTAAACATAGCAATATTCACTCCGTTAAGAAAGGCGCCACATCGATAACCACAAAAGGCTAATAGTGTGATATCCGCCCCTGGCCAGGCAGCCAGGAAGTTTAAAAGTTTAAAAGTTTAAATGGTTAAAAGTTTAAAAATTTAAAAGTTTAAAAGTTTAAAAGTTTAAAAGTTTAAAAGTTTAAAAGTTTAAAAGTTTAAAAGTTTAAAAGTTTAAAAGTTTAAAAGTTTAAAAGTTTAAAAGTTTAAAAGTTTAAAAGTTTAAAAGTTTAAAAGTTTAAAAGTTTAAAAGTTTAAAAGTTTAAAAGTTTAAAAGTTTAAAAGTTTAAAAGTTTAAAAGTTTAAAAGGTTAAAAGTTTAAAAGTTTAAAAGTTTAAAAGTTTAAAAGTTTAAAAGTTTAAAAGTTTAAAAGTTTAAAAGTTTAAAAGTTTAAAAGTTTAAAAGTTTACAAGTCTAAAAGTTTAAAAGTTTAAAAGTTTAAAAGTTTAAAAGTTTAAAAGTTTAAAAGTTTAAAAGTTTAAAAGTTTAAAAGTTTAAAAGTTTAAAAGTTTAAAAGTTTAAAAGTTTAAAAGTTTAAAAGTTTAAAAGTTTAAAAGTTTAAAAGTTTAAAAGTTTAAAAGTTTAAAAGTTTAAAAGTTTAAAAGTTTAAAAGTTTAAAAGTTTAAAAGTTTAAAAGTTTAAAAGTTTAAAAGTTTAAAAGTTTAAAAGTTTAAAAGTTTAAAAGTTTAAAAGTTTAAAAGTTTAAAAGTTTAAAAGTTTAAAAGTCTAAAAGTTTAAAAGTTTAAAAGTTTAAAAGTCTAAAAGTTTAAAAGTTTAAAAGTTTAAAAGTTTAAAAGTCTAAAAGTTTAAAAGTTCAAAAGTTCAAAAGTCTAAAAGTCTAAAAGTTTAAAAGTTTAAAATTGTAAATGTTTAAGAGTTTAAAAGTTTAAAAGTCCAAAATTCCAAAATTTAAAAGTTGTAAAGTCTAAAAGTTGAAAAGTTTAAAAGTCTAAAAGTTTTTCAAAATTTAAAAGTTTAAAAGTTTAATAAAAGTTTAACAAAAGTTTAATAGAAGTTTAACAAAAGTTTAATAAAAGTTTAACTAAAGTTTAACAAAAGTTCAATAAAAGACCAAAAGTTTATTAAAAGTTTAATAAACGTTCAACAAAAGTTTAACAAAAGTTTAACAAAAGTTTAATAAAACTTTAATAAAGATTTAACAAAAGTTAGACAGAAGTTTAATAAAAGTTCCATAAAAGTTTAACAAAAAGTTTAACAAAAGTTTAATTAAAGTTTAACAAAAGTTTAATAAAAGTCTAATAAATGTTTAAAAGTTTAAAAGTTCAAAAGTCTAAAAGGTTAAAAGTTCAAAATTCAAAAGCCCAAAAGTTGTAAAGTTCAAAAGTTTAAAACTGTCCATGGCGTAAGTATATTTCTTAGTTAAAAATCCTAATCCCTACGAATCGTTTATTTAATAAAAGTTCTACAAAAATTTTTTTTTTTTTTTTTTAAATCGCACTCAACCCTCAAGGACCAATATATCGGCCATTGCCAACAATCAGGGCAAAGGTTTGGCTAGCATATGGAATAGGCCTCTATTACTTAATTAAAAGCCCTAATCCATACGAATCATTCATTTAATAAAAGTTCTACAAAAGTACCCTGTTTGAAATCACACTTCAACTTTAGAACGCCACATACCGTTTTTTAATGAACACTCAAAAAATAAATCAATTAAAATTACTTTAATATCGAACGAACAAGAATTTGTAATATATTTTGATTTGTTGTAATTTAGCTAGAGCTTGATTTTTTTAAAATACTTTTCTAAATACTACTCAATTTTTTTAAATAACACTTAATCCTCCCATATGAACCCTTCTCAGCAGTGTAATACTAATACATTCACAAATCTCTCGAATGTCTGGAAAACCTCACACTCGTTGGTCATCATTATGTAATAAACAAAATACGGTTCAATCCCCATTACTTAAAATACCGTAGCACTCACAATAGGACATGCTTTATATACACAAACTTGTTTCAACAAAAATCAAACAAAAATACAACATGAAACAATGCACAAAAAAATGTGGAACGCTTCACGATTTTGCGTGTCATCCTTGCGCAGGGCCATGCTAATCTCCTCTGTATCTTTCCAATTTTAGGTTCTACCGAAGCAAGAACAAATCTCATTCATACAAACTGTTGAGAACTAATTTTTTTTAGCATTTCTAGTCCCGTCTTTTTATTAGATTTTCTGCATGCCCTCTACGAAATAGGGCCAAAACGGTGAATATCGAAAGGCCGAAAAGGTCAAAAGGCCGAATATCGAAAAGCCGAATTTGGAAAGGCCGAATGTGCCGAAAGGCCAAATGTCGAAAGGACGATTGTGTCGAAATTGATTTTAATTTTGCATCATTTTTGAATGAAAATTTTCAAAATTTATATTTTTATGGGGGATAGTACACTACATTTGCCTGAAAAAAGAGATCCCGAAAAAAATCTAGAAATTACTAAAGAAGCAATCCAGAAAAAAATCCAGAAAAAATAAAAATTAATTTTATAGGCATTTTTATACTTTTGTCGTCACTTGAAACATTTGTGGTACATCTATCAGAAGAAGCGATACAAGCGATACAATTCCTTTACTCTGTGTCTGCAAGGTTGACGAAGCATTAACGAAGAATTAAATCTGCAATTCGCTACAATAGATTCGTATATAATATACTAACCCAACGAATTAAGCCAACCACAAAATAATTTGAAACATTTGTGGTAGAACTACCAGAAGAAGTAATATGAGCGATACAATCCCTTTGATCTGTGTCTGAAAGGTTAACGAAGCAATGTCCATTATCATAAATATCAAGAACATTACAGAAAAACTTAAATTTTAAGGCAATTTTATGAATATTAATTTTAAACTTGGGCCGCACTTTGATATTTCGGAATTTGTTTGTTTCTGGATTTCTTTTCTAGATTTTTTTTCGAGATTTTCAATTTTTGTATTATTTTTTTCTAGATGGTGGCCAACCCGGACAATTTAATGAAAATTCGGCCTTTCGACCCAATCGGCCTTTCCACACGTTCGGCCATTCGACCCATTCGGCCTTTCGACCCATTCGTCCTTTCGACCCATTCGACCTTTAGACATTCGGCCTTTCAACACTTTCGACCTTTCGACTCAATCGGCCATTAGAAGTTCGGCCTTTCGACACATTCGGCTATTCGGCGTTCGGCCCCTCCACATTCGGCCTTCCAACATTCGGTCTTCCGACATTCGATCTTTCAACGCCGAACGCTCTATACACATCAAGATAGTTCTGATGGAATATTTTCATAATAAAGCTCTCACTCTATCAATTTAATAATTTGAATTTATTATCAAATTACACGAAGTACTCGTATTTGAGAAATAATCGGAAAAAAGAATAAATGAGGGTGTGGAGTATATGTTATTCAGACCATTTAGACCCATATAGAAGCCAAGTGGATAGAATATTACCAATTGGGGCAATGCTAAATTCAGAAAACGAATATTATTACAGCATAGTAATATGTAGTTGGCAACACAAATATTGGTTCCTTAACAAGTTAGGGGTGAAATTTTACATGCAGGAAGTAAATGGACCAAGCCCAAACATACCACCTTACGCATGAAATTCATAAAATGCTGTTGAGTAGATTAGATTATTGCTATTAATGGACGCTTCTCAGGATTAAGTTTGTGGAAATAATTTATTTAATTGTAACGGCCTCAAATTTGTCAAATATGTTAACAGTTTCCCAAATATGATCGCCTGATCAGTTACCGTTCTTAACAAGTCTTAAAATGAATTTTCTGAACGTAAGAACATTTCTGTTTTTAATTTGAGGTTGCTACGTTCATTCGCTTTGTTTTGGTATCCACAATGTTAAGCTTTTTCTTAACGAGAAAAACCTTCAGACTCAAGAGTTTAGTCGATGTGTCGAATTCATTGGTTGTGATTGAAGCTTGACATTCTGAACCAAGTGTTGCTGTTACACAATGAAAATGGTTTTTACCAAGAAGATAAGTTAAAAACCAATTTTTTTTTTCTAAACTGACTGTCAGAAAATCCTACCACTTTATACAAACAACTAACTGTGCCAATTTTTTTAAACCCCGCAGAAAAATACCAGGAAATGACGAGGTATCTATTGCCTTCAGTACACTCATAAGAATATTCACAGACTAATGCAAAGTTTTTAATTCACAAATATTGGTTGGCAAACCAGAACCCGAACCCGATTTGGTCAGTTTGATATATAATTTATTTATAATAGTTAAATTACTTTGAAATGGACGGGAAATGACGACTTCATCATCCTTCGAATATATGAAATACTGAATTGTGATCTTCGATGTGTCGCACTTTTCCAATTCTTATATTCATATTTGATTACAAAATAATCCATAATATTTTCTTGAGATAAAATAATTCAAATTTCATCAGTACTGAAACGTCCGGTTATCACATTGATTTGTGTTCCATATATAAATAACGAAAAAATGGTTAAATGTTTTCATTCAACTGTATAATATAGATAACGTATCAGTTCACAATATCGCGCACAATAAACACATCCGCGCTGCATGATGATATCCACAAAATTTTAATTATCAATTTTTTAAACTGAAGAAACAAATTCAGTCAAAACAATTAAAAGTCACACAAATTTAAAAAAATTATAATTTATACGGCGAAGATGAATCGACGCACGTGTTAAATGAAATTAATAATAAATGTCAAACGTTTAAAACACACAATTAAAATTTTTTTTTTCTATTAGTATTGAATTGCGCGCGTAATTTTCTATTTCGTGGTTGAATACTCGTATATATTATAATTATTGTAATACAACGAAAATAAACACGAAAATTGAATCATTGGAAAATCCATTGAAAAATTCTAGTTTTGTTTTTCCTAATTTTACGTCATTGCTTTGATTTGGTCTATCCCGCTAAAAATAACGAATTTAGAATAAAGTGTTGCTTTGTTATTAGCTATTGCGTCGAAAATTAAATATTTTCAAGTAGGATATAATCTGATTCAATCTGTAGATAGCGCAGTTAAGTTAGAGCCCTATTTGTCATTCTTGTATTTAATAAATGTAATTTGTAAACAAAATTTAGCCTAAAATTAATTTATAATCAAAATATAAATTTTTGTCTAAATTTACTGTAAATATTGTACTATTCTAACAATATTTTTTTGATTTTCAAATTATGTACATACATATGTGTATGTAGATTTTGTCAAAATAAACATCAATGAATTAATTTTGATAATTTTATTATTTTGTTATATTAAATTAAATGTTTCAATGAACTCTTATTTGCGATTATACTCGTATGTAGATATACATATATGGCAGCTATTAATTGAATTTTTTGTGAAACTAACAGATTATGTTTACAGTGACGAAGATATGTACAATTATGTATTCTTGTATATATTCTGTTATCAGTATTTTACAAATATATAAATATTTAAATATTGTTTATTTTGATTGAGGCTGAATACCACATACGATGATCAAATATAAGCATTTTATACCCATGTGGTCTAATATGAGCGATGGCACGTGTGAAGATTAAATTACATGTTTTTTTTTTTTTTTGTATGAGTGTGCACAACGTAAACACAAGGCAACTTGTGAACAACCCAAAATATACTCCAATTGTCCAAGATATTTAAATAAATCAAAGAATTTAGTAATAACGCGTGGGGAACTATGCGAATTGAAAATTTGTCCAAAAAAATAAAAAAGTGTTTTAGTTGGCATTCACCAAGGAAATTAACATTTTTTTTAATTTGGTTTGAAATACATATATACATGTAGAACAAATCAGCTGTTTTTTGAAGCAATCTCTATACACCACTAGTTGATCATTAAATTTTAAAATTCTAACAATTGGATCCAAAAGGAATAAAATCCATGAATTGCTCAAGTATACCACGTACCAAGTTGCCCGATCTCATGTTTACGCATCAATTTACCATCTATACTGAAAATTTGTTGACACACTGTGATGCATTACAAGAATTCTGAATCAGGGCTGTCGCTCTGAAAACTTTAAACGTAGTACGTTTCAAATTTTCAACGTAGTATTTCAAATCAGAAGGGAGTACAGTACATACGAAATACAATAAAGTTTTGTGTTAAAAAAAAAATCACGATCCAGCAAATTACACTAAAATTGTTTTTAGTTTTTGAGCCAAATTTTAATATTAAAAGAAAGGTGATTTATTTATTGGTTTATAACTGAGCTAAGTAGTTTTTAACGCGGGCACAACTCGCCACGAAATCACAGATAATTTTAGATTATCGTTTTGAAATTTTTAAGTTTTTCTCGTAGGGAAGAGTATACCGATCAGCGAAACCGTAAGATGTTAATGGAAAATTTATCTTAAATAGTAATAGTAGTAATAGTAATATTTTATTAAAATGTTAAATAAGCCGAAGCTTTTGAATAACAATCATATTTACAAATATTATCGATGTTCAGTTATCAATTTAAACAGACCCTTTTTAAATAAGCCTAGAGAGCTGATGAATTTTAGCTCCAAAGGCAAGCTGTTCCAGGTGATAATTGCATTTATCAATGCTGAATTATTCCTAACATTAGTTCTGTTAACAGGCAAGTTAACATTCTTTGTGCGCAGTGACTGGGAAAAATTTAATTCTTCATGCAAATACAATGGCATGCCCGATTTAACTATACGAAACATAAAAACGGCAGTCCTATAGCAGTAAAATTAAAACAAGTCGCATCCAAGAATTATATCTTTATACTCAGAGATATGATCAAACTTTCTAAGATCATAAATATATCGAGTACAATTATTAAATGTAACCTCAAGTATACGTCTTGAGGAACTATCACATTTGTTATAAATTACATCACAATAGCTGAAAATGGGTACAACCAAGCTTTTAATTAAATAAATTCTTAAGTTAACAGGGCAAAACTTTTTTATCAACCTAAGCGTGTACAAGCTATAATTCATACGCTGGCACAAGGAGCGCACATGGTCGTTCCAAGTAAGATTTGAGTTCAGTATAAGCCCTAAATTGTTTAATGTTGGAACAAATGAGATGATATCACTGTCCAAATAAAGCACAGGTCTAATATTAAGAGAAGTATTTCTAGAAAGAAACAATGCTTTACTTTTACCTGGATTAATTGAAAGTTAATTATTTTTGGTCCATAAAGAAATATTTCTAAGGTCAGAATTAAGTCGCAAAACAATTTCATTCAATTCTGATAAGTTACCACCAATATACAGTTGCAAATCGTCGGCATACAGATGAAACCGACAATTTAGGATTCGCCATGATAGATCATTTATATAAATAGAAAATAACAAAGGACCCAATATGGATCCCTGAGGCACTCCAGCAAGTATCCCCGCAATACAAGAATGATCATCACTCTGTAACAACTGGATATGATTAACACAATCAAATGCCTTAGAAAAATCCAAGAGCACCAAAATAGCCATCGAATTTCTACTGTCTAAGGTAGACGACAGATCATCAACAATATGTACAAGGGCTGTAGTAGTGCTACAGCCGGATTTGTATCCGGATTGATATTTACAAAGAAAATCAAATTTATTAAGGTGCTCCTGGATCTGCAATTGCATAACTTTTTCCAAGACCTTAGATAGAGCAGACAAAATACTAATTGGACGTATATCACCAATACCAGAAATAACATCCTTTTTAGGTAGTGGTGTGATAGAAGCTATCTTCCATAAATCAGGAAACACAGACTTTGTCAAACATTGATTTATAATGAATGTTATAAGAGGCAGGAAGAGATCAATAAATAATTTTAGTACCTTGAAGTCTACCATATCATACGCTTTCGAATCTGATTTAATTGCACGAATCGCATTCAACACTATAAGTTCATCAACGCAATCAAATACAAAGGCATCATTTTCAGAACTACAGAAATCAATATCAGGTAAAGGCAAAACCCCAGTAGAATCACAAATATTACAAATCCCAGACAAGATTTGTTCCGCAGAAAATTCAATGGCTGCATCACCTGTAGAGCTTGAAACACCTAGTTTTTTTAAATTATTCCACGTTGTCTTAGAGTTATGAGCATTCTCAAAATAAAATTTTTGTTTAGCTTGATTGATGCTTTAAACAGTTTTATTCCTAAAAAATTTAAAAGCTGTCAAATCAGCATCCAACCCATACAATTTATATTTTTTATGAGCCAAATCCCTACATTTCATTAAATTTAATATATATGAATTTAACCACGGTGCAGTAGGGCATTTATTAATGATACTTTTCCGGGTACACAAGCTAAATCTAAATGTAAGAAATTTGAATTAAATATATCAAGGATGTCATTCACATCGGAATAGTTGTACATATTAAACCAATCTAACGAAAAGAAATTATTTACAAAATGCTCGTGATTGATAGCTTTATAATCAGGAACAACAGTATAAGAAATTTGATCCCTAGTACGAGAAAACTTATAAGATGCAAAAATCAAATCATGATCAGAAATAGCAGGAACAGCAGCCTGGCCAAATAAAATAATATTATGTCTATCAGGTACGTACAAAATTATCAGATCCAAAAGACTGTTGATCCTAGTGGGTCTATAAGGTAAATAACATAAATTATGCAAATTCAAACAAGCTTCTAGTTGATTATTAACCATCATATTGAAGTTAAAATCACCACAGCAGAAAATCTTTTCATAGCTTATTAGGTATTCAGCAAAAATTGTTTGTAAACTGTTAATATCATTACTACAAGCAGGAGGTGGGTTGTAAATAACCAAAATTAAAATTTTACGAAAACTCCCAGTAAGTTCAGATGCTAGATATTCTACTTTACCCAAAGAACCAGAGAATATTTTTTTAACCTTAAAAGTGGCCCGAAAATAAAGACCAACTCCACTCCAATTATTATTTATTCGATCAGATCGTAGCAGTTTATAATTATTAATTTGAAGCGACTTGTTAGAAATCTTACTACTAAGCAAAGTCTCAGTCAAGGCAAGAATATCAAATTGATATGTTTGTAAAATAATAGTTATGTCATCAAAATGTTTTACCAAGCTGCGCACATTCAAATGACCAAACTTTAAACAAGAATTGTTATGTACCAGCAAATTATCACCTGGAACAGCTTGATTAGCTTCATCGATTGAGCCTGTATACATATTATAATTATGTAAAATAATGTTGTCATCTAAACAAGTGGTGTGTCGATTACAGCTGGTATCCGAAATTTCACACGTGGAGATAGAGATGCCCGAAAATTTTTTTTGTCAAATTTTCTAACCAAAATACCAATTGGCCAAGTAGCAGGTTCCAGAGCCTTACCACGCAATTCTTCCTTAAACCCCAATTTGAAGTACACATATTCCAAATCATTCAGATTGTGATTCTTTGGGACTAATTTAGAAATTTTACAGTTATCTGTATCTAAACAAGTTTTTGCCATAGCCAGGATGTCGTCCTCAGGAGTATCAGAAGCAAATCTTGAAATATGTATCCAAAACATAGGAGTTACCGTTTGTATACCAAAATTATTCGGAACATTTTTAGTACCACAAATAGATTTAGTGACTACGCGCTGTGGAGTTTTAACTCCAACTTCACTAGCATTCATACATTTGCTTGGTTGATCCGGAGCACCACTGTGAGAAGCAAGTGCATTCGATGCTGCAACAGGCACAACTACAGGATTTTTTACCACTTCAGCAAATGTCGTACAAGAAGCACCGAAAAAAGTAGGACTGGAAAATACTGGATTTTGATCGTCGTCATTAGTTAAAGGCGATGTAACCACAGCTAAATCTTCATTCACACCTACAGAGGAATTTAAAGGCATAGATGTAATAACATTAGTTAATCTCAACTGAGGTAAACAATCCAAAATCATGCCGATCTTTTGTTTAAGCGAGGAAACTTCATCAAGAAACTTTTCAATGAAGGAATACTGAGCATTATCATCACTCAAATTATGTTTAATTAATTTAAGAAATGTTTTATTTCTTAAAAGGTCACGGCAATCGCAGCAGAACCACATGATATTTGGGCATTTCAAAGTTAGATTATATGCAACACGATCAACCTCAGCGCATCCATAGTGGAAAGTGTTACTTCTACAAGCTGCATTTACCGCATTCCATATTATGATATTAACACAATAACAGAACAAGAGAAAGAAATAGAAATGGCAATGTCAAATTAATATTTACACTATTGTCAAATAAATATTTATACTGTTTAAAAACGTATTCACCAAACACTAATATTTACACAACACATAGTACATAGTTAATAATATTAAATATTAAATTATAATATTTATTTCACAAAATCGAATTCAAATTATTTTTTAAAATTTTCAAATCAGGGAAAAATAAACAAACGTCTGATCACTTGGAAAACTGGATTAGTTCCTAATAAAGCATGTTCATCATTTTCACAAAGCTAATTTTTGGGAATTAGAAGAAATTTTGTTGCAATTTAAAGAAATGTCGTTGCCAGACGATATGACAGTAGGTACCTAGACTGGAAACCTGGACGAAATCTAAAAAATCCCCTTAAAAAACAGTATAGCTGTTTGAAGTCTCATGTTTTTAATCAAAATAAATTTTTTGTTAAATCTCAAAGTATACACTTTACTTTTTACTTATATTTTATATTCAAAGAAACGTGCGTGTGATTTATACTTAATTTTAACGCAACTCTGTGCGATAAGGATGGAACTTGACTATTCTTAACCGGTTATGAAGAAATTCGACACATGCGATCGAAATGGGGCTCTAATATGATATTTCTAATTCCAGGAGACTGTACTACTATTAGAAGCTTCGCTTCAGCTGCATACACTTTATTTTAACTTCAATCCGCAAAGAATTGGTCCTCAAGTAAGTGTGACGAGACAAAACTATCAATTATTTTGATCCTAAACCCGTAAATTCAATCGCCAAATTTAATTCACTAACTTAATTTAATTATCGCTATATATTTTATAACGGTTAACATTGACCACTAGAAGAAAGCAAAAAAATAAAACACAACTAATTATACCTTAGGCAGCCTCGGTATAGTCGAACGAAGAAGGTTTATGATTTTTAGAAGAATTTTTTTAAGGGGAGTTCGAAGTCAAACCTTTTAAATAAAGAACTTTTATTAAAGATGCCGACAATTTTAAGGTTCAAAGTAAAATACGCACAGAATGACGTGTTACCGGTAAATTAGGATACGTTAATTTGCTTATGTATTCACAGAAAATCGTTTCTTGAGCAAAAAAAATTTAAGAATTCTTTATAAAATTATTTAAATATTTCTTCTATCACATTCACAAGTGGATAAAGTCCCAGCCTTGCTTATGTTGGCAATTTGCCGTCTTATTTTAAAAATAGAAATCGATACGAGCAAACTTTTAAAAAAATAGTTTATAATTCACTAAGTCAGTGTGTCTGTGTGATAGTTTTGTGTGGACTAAAACATTGTGTCACTAATCGGATAAACATAAATACATATTAGGTTGTGGTTTGTGGAATTGGAGAATTAGAGTTTTAGAGTTCGATTGAGGTTAGGGGTCTTCTCCACTTCGTTCCAGGGTTAATCTGGGTTTTAACAGAGTCAGCCTAATGAAAAAAGGCGACACGTTGTTTCAGGGTCTGTGTCGCTCTGAATACTTTAAATGGAGTACGTTTGCAGGGCAGTGTTTCTAAGAGAGTACATAAGACCTAAGAAACATAAATAATTGTTGGTATTTTCTGTTAAAAAACATCACGATCCAGAAAATTCACTAAAATTGTTTTTAATTTTTGAGCCAAATTTGAATATTAAAAGAATATTGGTTTAAATTTCTATATTAGCGTTAAGCTTTGGCCACAACTCTTCACGAAATCACAGATATTTTTAGATTGTCGTTTTGAGTTTTATAAATTTTTCTCGTAGAAAAGAGTACCGACCACCGAAATTTTTCATTTTTAGCTATTTTTACTAAAATTTTACGTGATCGTAAAGCAACTTTAGCTTCGAACCCTTTTCATTTTCAAAAGCGTAATTTTGACAGATATGCAAATTCAGACATGTCAGAAATGTCATTATCAAGTACCTTAGTAGATACCTAGTGGTGACCAGGTCAAAAATAACTAAACCTGGACGAAGCCTTATAAAAACAGGACAGTTATTAAGTCTCGAAATATGTTGTGTATTTGATTTAAAAAAATTGATAATAAAATTGGTTTCGTGGCGAGGACTGGTCACAAAACTTGTACTTGGTGAAATCTCTTCTAAAAAAGTTTTAAACTTGCTAACTTGATTCATAATTTGGTGGTGCTATAACTAATTCATTGATCATCAAATGTATTGGATAAGTCAGATAATAATAAATAATATATAATAACAAATAATAAATTTCAATGGAGTTTCTTAAATAAAACATGGCCAGAATTCAACAAATATTGCAAAACACTATAATGCCACTTTGGTTATTAAAAAAAATTGAAGGATTTGCCAAAGATAAATTTGTTTTTTACTTTCATAACCACTCCAGACCTATACTAAATTTCCAGGTTCCAGCACCAAATGGAGCACATTTGCCGATAGATTTTAGTGAAGTTTTATATCTGAGTTTTAAAGCCCATCCTAACTGCAGTTCCTAATATACAACAGAATTATTCACACTCTGAAAATTTCTTGGGTTACTTCATTTGGGGTCGAATTTGATAAATAAAGTAAGAGCCAAATTCAAGTAATATTGCGGAATACCACTAATGATATTTTGGTTGATGCCATTTAATAGAAACATTGTTTCACCAATTTTTCTTTGTTTTTTACATAGACATATATGTACTTAGCTAATTCAGACTACCTCTCAATCTCCAGTATTAAACGGATGGAATAAGACAATTTGTTGATGGATTTTAGTGATATTTATTATCTACAATATTTTGTAAATTCTATAAATATGTAGTTCCTATTACACAACCCATTATTTCAAGGCCTGAAAAAATTGTCTGACATAAGGCAGGCCTGGAATCAGCGTTTTGAAAATTAAACAAGGCCCAACGGCAAGAAATATTTTGGAACACAATTCGTGCTAATGGTATTATGATCAATAACATAAATGAAAAATTAGATTTGCCAAATTTTTTTTTTCTATATGTATATATTATGCCAGTTATTTGGGTTGGAGTTCAAATTAAATTTTGTTGAAATTATTATTTCTCTGGTTCCCCCTGCATTTTGCAGGAGGTATGGTCACCCTACTCCTACTGATATCTAGGCGAGAAGGAGAATGTCAAAATAAAACTAAAAGACAATTTCTGATGTCAGCATTTAACCTTGCTAGACAAAAAAGTTGCTAGGGATACTGGATTTTATACAAATCGTCGTTGGATTATTGTTTGTCGTAAACGCCAATTTGACTTTTTTGAGCTAATAAGTTATCTATAGGTTTACGGTTGCGCTCTTTCCAATTTTGTAATCGGTTTTGCTTTACCTTTAACCGTTTCTAAGGTATAGAATATGATTTTGTCGTATATCCCAAAAATTTCGAAGTTTTTAGTATTGGTTTGTCGTAAACCCTAATTTTTGCACGTACGACAAAAATTTATATGAACAATGCAGTTACTATTTTCTTAATATTGTTTTGTCGTATGTTCCTAAGTGTTAAATTAAAACGATAGAGACATTTTTTGCAAATTAATATATTGGGTTGGCTTTTATATGGTTTTGTTACATTTTTTTCTGTGTATGTGTATAATAAAGTATAAAACAAAACAAAGAAGGCGATTGATTAGTAGATTGTGTTGCCAGGTTTTCAAAAACCAAATTCCCACATCTAAAGTATATTTTCCCTTTTTTTCCCTCAAGAGAGATCTAAATTTCCCACATTTTTCCCACAACTAAATTTAAAATGTCCCCAAACAAATATGTAGTTTTGATAAAGAATATTATTACGGAGCATAATGTAACGTAACGCGCACACAAAATAAGGCTGTTTTCCAAACGATACTTGTTTGATACTTATTTTGTGGAACCTAATTTATTACACAAGAAACTACATTGAACCAGTTTGGTTCCACAAATAAGTATTCGTTTGGAAAACAGCCTAAGTAAATCAATTTAAAAAAAAATACTGACTATGGTGTAAGTGTATACTAATTATTATTTAACAAAAAAATATCACATTCATTGATATTGAACATAAAAATGTAAAAAACCATCTTTCAATTTCAATAAAAATTCAAAAATCAATAATTTTTACTCAATTAATATTGTTATAGGTCTTCTTTAATATCACATTAATCCAACTGGCTAAATTATAGAACTTTTTATTTAAATTTTATATTTATTAGACCTAATTTTCGATGGTTTGCATCATTATCAAGGTGTTAACTAAAAATGATTTTAAAAATGTAACAGTTAATATTAAATGATAAATTAAATAAACTTAAATGTACATACAAATTATTTACAAGAAACTACATTTTATCGAAACTAAATTTAACTGACAATTAAATTTAGTTTTTATAAAATATAGCTTTTTGTAAATAATTTGTATGTACATTTAAGTTTATTTAATTTATCATTTAATATTAACTGTTACATTTTTAAAATCATTTTTAGTTAACACCTTGATAATGATACAAACCATCGAAAATTAGGTCTAATAAATATAAAATTTAAATAAAAAGTTCTATAATTTAGCCAGTTGCAATAATATAATAATTTTCGAGATATAACTTTGCGCTGAAATTAATTCAGTTTTATTTTTTTCACAGTTTTCTGTGTTTTTTTATCGCATGGATAACTGATTAGATTAATTTATTTATTTTTGTTTAAATAAATGTTCGTCTCGATTTTCCCACATTTTCCCTCATCCCTTTTTTTCCCGCACAAGTGTCAAAATTCCCACAAAAGGGAGAATTTCCCACGATCTGGCAACACTCTCAGGAACAATAAAAACAATAGAAACATCAGTCATTAACGTGTCGTTAACTCGTCTCGTGTGGTAAGGAAATTCTTTATTACAACTAGCTATTACTTTTATTTCATTTATTTATTTTAATTTTTAAGTTTATCTTGAAAGCTGGCATATAAAAACTGAACAGAATGAGTAGTGACGCTTCATCACGTTCTTCAGAACGTTATTTTGGTATTTATCATTAATCTTTAACAAATAAAAATTTATTACAACTTAATTGATGGTTTATAGATAGTGACGATTCTTTTGCCGATCCGAATTTTCAATTTGAAACCAATGACAGAAGTGAACCTTCAACGTCAAGAACCTTGTTTGCATTAAATCCGGCGGAAAATAGTACGAAAATAAATGAACCAGTGGTGAATGAAAATCTAAGAAATATTCCCTCGGAATACCAGTCATCTGGTAAATTATACTACATACTATTTTTTGTAAATCGTCATGGGTAATTTTTATTAATTGTTTTTAGAAAGTGATTCAAATTCTTCACCACTGCCAAAAAATAAAAAACGGAATCCAGAATTGTGGAAGCAGCATGTTCGCCAAAAATTACGTGAAACTGGTCAAAAGTACGTTAATATTGATGGCAAAACTATGCGACCGCGAAATGTTAAACCGCCTTGTAACAATACTTGCTTTTACGAATGTAGACAAAATTTTACTTTCAGACTAAAACTGAACGCAACGTTTTGGAGACTATCTGATAAAGACAAGACGTCATTTTATTGCCAATTTGTCAAAAAAAAATTTGTTAAACGAAGAAGAATACATGAATCAACTAAAAAGAAAAATACTTACAACTTTTATTTGCAATTGGAAGAAAGAATACATCAAGTGTGTAAAACATTTTTTTTTGAACACTATTGATGTCAGTGAGAGAAGAATTTATTATTTTCATAATCATTTGAACGATAACGCTACCGGCTGCCCTATTACATCCAATAAAGGCAGGAATGTTAAAAAAGTAATCCCACCTGCAAAAATTGAAGGTGTTGTGAATCACATTAGTAGTTTCCCTACAATCGATTCGCACTATTGCAGATCAAGCTCAGAAAGGAAATATTTTGACTCAAATTTGACAGTCGCTAAAATGTATTCTTTATATAGAGAAATCACAAACGATCCGGTGAAAGAAGCGATTTATCGGAAACAGTTCAAATCATTTAATATTTCATTTTATAAACCGAAGAAGGACCAATGCGATAAATGTATTATTTTCAAAAACTGCCAGAATCCGAGTGAGGCTCAGATAACTGACCACAACGTACATCAAGCAGATAAAATGGCTATGAAAGCTGAAAGGCAATTGGATAGGCAAAACATTGAACCGAAACACGCAGTAATTTGTATTGATTTACAAAGTGTATTTGCCCTACCGAAAGGGAACGCATCAGCATTTTATTATAAGCGGAAGCTAAACGTTTATAATATGACAGCAACATGCATTGTTGTTGATAAGCCAAAAATAACATACTGCGCTATGTGGAACGAAGCACACAGTGGACGCTCAGGCGATGATATTGCTAGCTCATTCATAAAAATTTTGAAGCAAGTAGTTATTGATAATGCAGAATTAGAATATATAACCCTTTGGAGTGACTCCTGCATTGCAAAAAACAAAAATAAAATTTTAACAACGGCCTTATTATATTTTTTGCAAACAAGTTCAAATATACGCACTATAATTCAAAAATTCTCAACTCCAGGACATTCATTAATTCAGGAAGTTGATTGCTTACATAGCGTAATCGACAGGCATTTAAAACATTTAGAAATGTTTAGTCCGTTATCGCTTTTAAGGCAACTTAAGAATATGTTATACAAAAATGTAACACTAAAAATAATGCAAATGCAAAAATCTGATTTCTTCGCATATTCTATTAAATGCGGCAGTTTAAATTTTGCACAAGTGCCGTTTATGAAAATAAAAGTTCTTAAATTCGAAAAAGATGATATTTTCAAACTGCAGTTCAAAACAAACGCTCGACAAGAATTCCAAAGTATAACATTAAAAAAACTAGCCACCAAAAAAACATTACCAACAGCGGAAGATTTATTTTGCCAAAAGATCAACTCAATTCAGAACAGAAATAAATCAATATCAAAGGAAAAAGTGGCTGACATTAAAAGTTTATTTGCATTTATGCCGCAAGTTGATCAGGAATATTACAAAGTACTACTCAAAATAAATTGATATTATGCCAAAATGTGTAGTATCGAACTAAGACAAACTAACAGGACTCTCGTGATTATCTTTTGTGATAAAGAATTTATGAATAATACATTAAAGAATTATATTTTATTTAAATAATTATTTCGAGCTGTGAATTAATAAATTACGTTTTATATTTTAGCCATGTAAAAGGCTTAGTTAAACTTCGTCTAGAAAGACTTCTTGTTTCTAATATTTATTATAAAAAGATTAATTAATGAATGAATGCTTTTATTGAAGTTAGCTAAAATTGGTATTAGAGGTAACATTTTTGATTGGTTTGCAAGTTATATTGAAAATCGTCGTCAGGTGGTAAAAATAGGTGAGGCAACTAGCTGCGAAGGTTTAATAAGTTGTGGCGTTCCTCAAGGATCAGTTCTGGGGCCTTTATTATTTTTAATCTACTTTAATTCGATCTTCGGTATTGATCTATTAGGACACGCCACAGCCTTTGCTGATGATCTGGCTTTGAGCCATGGTACGAATAGCGATGTCGACACTGCTTGAAAACGACTTAATCAAACTAAGTAAATGGTTTTATCATCATCGGCTCGCTATAAGCGTTAAATCAAAAGTTATGCTATTTGGGAAGAATATCACTAATTCTTCGGTATACCATTTAAAATACCATGTCCATCCATGTGATACAATCATTTGCTCGTCTCAGTGTTTTGCACTTGAATTTGTTAACGAGTTTAGATATTTGGGTTTAACAGTGGATGCTCAACTAAATTGGAAGTCTCATCTCAATGTCACTAGGAAAAACGTACTTGGTGCTATACATAAATTCTATAATCTTAAGAAATTATGCCCAAACAGTACTCTGCGGAAACTATATCACGCCATAGTTGAATCAATAATAATGTATGGAATATCCAGTTGGGGTGGCACTTATTTTAGTAACATTGAAGGTCTAAATATTGCCCAGAAAAGGATTATTAAATTAATATACCACCTTCCTCAAACAACACCATCAATTCCTATGTTTCGACAACTAAATTTGCTTAGATATCTTTACATATACAAAGTCTTGAAAATGTTTTTTATCCGTAGTAACAGTTTTCACAATCGGATTACACAGGTGTATAATACAAGAAATCCAAATTACTATAATGCTGATTTCCGTTGCAATTGTGAGAAGTTTAGAAGATTTTATCTTTATATGGCACCGTATTTTTTTCATATTTTACCTAAAGATATAAAAATTCTAACGATTGGACGTAAACATAAATTTGAGAGGGACGTTCGAAATTGGCTGCTCAATATAGAAAATGTTGAAAGATTTTTTTTGAAATTAACATTATATAGCTTCGGGTAATTTCACCAATTAAAGCTGTTATCGTAAACATTAAACAATTGTAAATTTAAAGGCAACTAAGTGTAATTATTATTTTTTTCCATATATACATATATAAATAAGAAAACTATTGTGTAATATATTTTTAACTCAATGTGTCCAAAGATTTTATAGAATAGCATGTTTAAATTGTTTATTTGCTCCACCACAGATTTTCATCTAAACGGAGCTTTACTTTGTTCAACTATAATATGTTAATTAGTTTATAATTCGTTTGTATTATTATTAAGTTATAAGTTGAAATAAAGAAATAAATAAAAAAAAAAAATAAAAAAAAAATTAATTTTTGTATTTTATAATTTTGAACCTTGTTTTTGTTTATTATTTAATAAAATAAAATAATAAGGATAACAAAATGTCTTATAATTGGACTGTCGTACGTGTATTTCTGTTGTCATACGTGTATGAAAGGAATTTTTTTTTTATATGGCATATACGACAATCCCATTCTGAGATTTTTAAGACACAATTTATGTCCTGATTCAGTCGGAAGTCTGTTTCAACTGTATTATTAGAGAATACAAATCAAAGAATAATTGTTTGTAAAAAAAAGAAAAGCTATCGGCTAATTATTTTTTAATCAGCCTTTAAACTTTGACGTACGTTTTCTAAAAATGTAAAAATGGCGTATACGACAAACCAATAATCCAACGACGAAATGTAAGCAAAGGATTTGAGAATATTGATGTCAAGGCGTACTGGACGAATTAAATTTCCCTTATCAGAATGCATAAATCCAGACTTGCATCCAACTTTCTAGTCTGAAAAGGTTAAATTGACTGCAGTTATTATCTTACAGTATTATTTTTATATCCCTAGTCTAAGCTTATGGAAGGATTTGAGAGCATTGTAAATCCAGACTTAATTTGTTTTGCAGCATAATTTTTGTATTCAGGAGATCCTAATCTAAAGATTTAGCCAAAGCAGATTAAAGTTTTTTGTTAAAATCAGGTAATCTCTATCATGTTTGAGTTTATCTGATACCCCATACAGAGGGTACCTTGATATTTTTATAAATTGTGAGGAACTCTAAATTATCTTTTTATAAATTTTACCAACAAATCTTAAGTTTTCTGAAAGAAAGCATTTTGCAGTTGAGGTAGTTTAGTTCGCAAATTTGACATGTTTGAATTGATATTGTCTGCTATAGTGACTAGCACATTACTGCAAGAAAACTGTTTTATGGGTTTTTGCCTGAAAATGACTATTATTAGTATAGCGGTTAGCGAAGTACAGGAGAAATCACTAGGCGAAAGTAGTACAATTACTCCGATCGTACTCACTTCGACAGCACTGTTCTGAATACTCTTGGTAAAATGACAGTTTGGAAGTCTCAAATAATATGATTATCTATAAATTTCGCTAAAGTACTATAGTTTTCCTAGTGCCTAGTGCAAAATGCTGAACTTTTAATTCTGATTAGAACTCAACTGATTGTAAAACTCTAAATTTTTAATCACATTACAACTATTTATTGCAAATTAAAAAAACTTTAAAAACCAGACTCTAAAATAGTTATACCATGCCCCTTACAATATTGGTTTTTTGTCTGTGTGCAATACCCCCTGATACAGAAATACTCATCTTTTTTGATTTGATTCGATGAAGAGAATTTCTTTCTCGAATATAATATGAACATTTGTTTTCAACGCGCAAGTCTATTTTTTCCAGAATTTGAAAGTCAGTAAAATCTTTAAATATGTGCAATGAAAACCTTTAGAAACTACTCATTACTTGTTGTTATGATCCTGGAGTCGATGAAAGGAAAATTCATTCTGTAATTTTTTATAAAACGTTTGAATGCCAAAACATTTTGATCCTCTAGTATTTTAAGTTGGACACCCGACTAGTCAATTGACCAGCACACAAGCCACATCTAAATAGATGCAGTTTGTACTGTTCTGGTATAGCCATACGTATATTCAAGTTTAAAAATATTCCAATTCTCACAACATACCCCAGTATTTTATAGGAACGGGGAATTATTTTTTATGTGATGTGCTCAACAAATGAAAATTTGTAATCTACAGTTATCGCCAAATCGTTAACATAGGTGTTTGATAGTCAACGATGTAACATTGATTTTTTCAAACCTTTGTATTTTAACTCGCTGTTTAAGTTTCAGAAGGCTGCATTTATCAATGTTTAGATCCATGTTATTGTCTAAGCACCAAGAGTGCAGCAGGTTCAAATATCGACTAAGACCATATGAAAATAATTTGTTTAACAATATGAAATGATCAAGGTATCAGTCGGTATATATTACGTCGTACCGAACCCTTCATAAAGTAAACCTCATAAATGTACTCCGGGAAATCAAGAACATTAATAAGAGAATACTGATTAGTGAAAAAACCATGTTGGCTACCAGAAATTAAATGGGTGACTTGATTGAAAATTTTGTCATGCATAAAGATTATGGGCAAAACTGAACCAAAAAAATTGCAAATACTTTACTAATATCCTTGTCTGATCTAGCCGAAGAATTCTCTGAAGCATTTTCTAATATCTTGTTTAACTTTCTTTCTAGAAATTGTAAATATATTCTTAGCTCTTGATTCGATCATTTTACTCCTAATGTAACTTGCGTTATTGCGTATTGATTACAAGAAAATTTGAATTGCTGAAATTCCTAGTGCTTCTGTTGGTTTTTTGAAGACCGGCATATATTTAAAATTTAATGTAACTAATAACGGAGGAAGATGGACATCCACTGAACTTAAAATATTAACGGCCAATTTACGCAACTGTGCATTACGATGGCTAAAACCAGAGAAGACCTAGAATTCTATCGTTTGCCATTTTCATGAGATTAAATTGGGGAAGGTTTGATATATTCATACTTTCAATCAAGTACCTCCTCGAACCAGAAACAAGCCGCACAAAGTCCATTTTAGCGTAGGAATATTGAAATCTTTAAGAATAATTTAATCTGAGTCGTTTTTATTTAGTTTTATTATATAGAGTTCAGAGTGTATCAGCGACTTACATATTGGCGTGTCAAATATACGGAACATTAGCAAAAATCGTTTTAGCAGGTATTTTAAAGGGAAAATATTATTTCCCACCATATCCACTTTCATGAGAAATAAACGGAGATTACGGTCCCTTCTAAAAATAATGTAATTAGCTGCTAAAAGCTCACTATCAAAGATTGAATTGTTGCAAAATATTTCATGGAGTCCAAAAATGTCAGAATTTTAATTATTATATATTTTGGTTTCATTATTAATTTATGAGTGCCGTTGAACCGGATCATGTCATTGCTATTGTGGGGTTATCAAGACAAGTGCCAGGAATTATTGACAATTGATAAAGGCAGGACGTTATTCAAGCGTGAATCTATGCATGGTGATTTTCCAGATTATAGTGTTCATAAATGTAAGAAAGTGCGAACAGAATGACAGCTCGGTTTTGCAGTTAACCTTATCGTAGCATCTATCTAAGCAAAAAACACCCTTTGTTAATTAAAATATGGAAATCTTGAACCAAATGGCCTCCACCTTATAAGTAAAAACCATTTACCATTTTATAGACAAATTTACATTTAACAAAATTATATTAAGTTACCATCTCGTTTTTTTTTTTTTTTTAAATTTACATTCCTTTCTCAAATGAACGCGTGCCACTTAAAACCAACTAATTAAAGACAAAAAACAAAGCAATTAAATAAATAACATTAACATTATCGTTGTTAAATTACATTTCTGCCTGTATTATTTTCGTTCAAGGCTTCATTATTTTATAGCCAACATCCAGTAAAAATGTACACAGCGGATTGTAAAATATTGACAGCACATTGTACCCCAAGATGCGAATTACCAAACAGACTCCCTTAACATTTCAAACGAAAATATAATAATTAACAAAACCATGTCTTCTTTAGATAGTACACATTTCAAACAAGATGTTTATACTATATGGAGAAATATGAACAAGATTTTATTGTAGAGTCATGACCTTAATCCCATCCGTGAATAATGAATTTACGTATAACATAACAGGAGTAGAAAACAGATTCATTTTAAATACCCAATGTTCGTTTTTGTCTCAAATCTCCAAATTTGTATATTTCATAATTTTCAACCATCTCTAATTTTCTAAACTTCTCATTTTAAAGTTTACAAATTCATAAGCAAGGGACTCAAAAGTTTCTAAATATTCCAACATACGACTCCAATAATTATTCTAGGATACCATTTCGAAACTTCCGGTTCTGATTGGTAGTTAAAATGTTGCCATATGTCAGGATATATTCAACCAATTAACTTACAGTCCTGTTTCCGGGACTCATATTCTAAAAGTTTATATAAAAATCTTTTTAGAATCCTTTTTTTGAATTCAATCATAATAGCTTAAGAAATAATCTAGTTCCGTTCGAACTAGCTAGATTCCAAAAATTTAGCAAACAAATATTTTAAATTGTTATTTCCATTGCACATATTTAATTTCGTAATAATCGGTGAAGCAAAATTTTAAACTAATAACAAACAATTGTCGAATCTCATTTAGAATCCTATTTTCATGTTTATCGGAACTTCAGAAATAGTCTATAGTTCCCTTCTAGTTCACATAGTTAATTCTCGAGACGAGATAAAATGTCACTCCTGGTTGACCGATTTCTGTTTGGAGTGTAAGGACACAATACAAAAATGTGAAAAGGAAAGCACAGACAAAAAAGGAAGTCAAAATTTGTATAATTCCAAGCTTTATTTTACTACATAAAAGAAGAAAGTAAATATAAAGTTGAAACTATACAATTTTATTTTACGAACATGGCCCGAACCTACAGTAAAGTTAGAATATCTAGAAATATTTGTGTGCCCAAAAGGCAAAATAGCGTAAATCGACTTAAGATAAAAATTATTTCCCAAATTATCAACCTTTTTCTAATTCTCCGCCAATTTCACTAAATTTAACTTAAGTGGTAATGGCTTGTGACCATAAAGGCCGTGGTCGCAAGCCGTAGGAGCTTTATTCGGCATAAGTGAAAATGAATTTAATATTCAAGTTTTTCTATCTCTCTAGAAAAACAATCTAAAATATGATTTAAGCTGTTTTGCCTTTTGACCACAGATTTATTTTGGTAGGTTTAGGTGAATATAAACAATGTATTGCCCAAATAAATATTTCTGCTGCAACCACACCTAAAGAACATTACCATAAAACATTAAATTAGCGGCTATCAGGATGGAATTGCTATCGATCAGTACTTAGTAAATTATTAGTATAAACTATGATACATTAATTACCACAAGACAACACAATTTAAGCTACATGGTTGGTTTTTCTCTGGAAGCATTAGCCGGATACTCATGTATGCCTAAAAACTTAAATCAAATTATTCTAAATGATTATAACCCACACCTCAATTATAGGTTAATAGCGCTCATATGCTCAACTTCTGGAATACTGTCCGGCTCTCCAGGTACCTCTGAATGTGACATAAGCCGAAACACATCACCAATCAGCGATTTAAATTCATTAAATGGTCAAAAAATAATAAGAAAAAGTGTTTTTCGTCGAAATGAGAAGAACAAAAATAACACAAAAACGTGAATGTGGACGTGATTTTTCGGTTTTGATATGTTCGGCAAAGTTGTTTGTCTTGACTTGCGCTAAAACTTTGCTGAAGAAAGCATAACGAAAATCATAATGGTTCAAGAGCTATCAACGTGAAAATGAGTGTATATTTTAAAAAAATTTTGACTAACTATGAAATGGGGCTAGCAACATTGGAATTAGCATACTCGAATTAGGTATACCTTCCGGGTGCATCTTATTAAAGTGGTATATCCACTTTCTATTTATATTGGATACAAATAAACAGATTAATAATAGCGATTGTTTAGTGAATTTAATTAAAGTGGAGCCCGTCTGGGAAACCCCCAAAAAAAATACAGTGATTGTTATAACAGTACAATTTATAAAAATCTGATCAATTTAAACAATTTATTGCAACAATAGGATCACAAAATCTTATAAATCGTGAGATAATAACAGCACAAAGTTTTCGGAAAAAAGTTATAATAAAAACCGAAAAACAATTTGTATTTGTAATGAGTCCATGAGTGATCATGAATTGATGTCGGCCAACTCGCTTCAGTGTCCGCTGGTCTTTATCAACTCTACTCAAACGGCTCATCATTTCATTTTGGGATTTATACTCGTAGGTGTTTGGTGTCATCAGTTCCACCATAGGTTGTAATTGTGGGGTCAGATAGTATGGGTGAATTCGTGTTCTAGCATGGTTGCAGAATCTGAGAAAATATTGAAAATATTAATTATGTTTGAATTGAGTAGTGTTGTGTCCGGTCTATTGTTTTGTATAATTTTGTGTAAGCATATTCTGCAACATTTCGATTTATTATTGTTGATGTTTGGTCATTCATTTTGTTAGCTCGTGAAGTAATCCGAGGAGTTGGGCTATTTGCTCTCCCTGTTGGGCAATTGTTTCTGCCATTTTGTCCATTATGGCCGTTAGTTGTTTTATTGTTGTATCATTTTCGGCTGTTGTTGTTGCTTGTTGTCTTTTTCCACTTAGCATTTCTGCAAATGTTCCATTTTCTTTATTTACATATGTGTTTTTCGTTATTTCAATTTGTGCTGGTTTATTTGCTTGTGTTCTCTTTTGTTGAATTTTTTCTTTTAGTATAGCAGGTATTACTAGATAGGATGGTCATCCTTTGTATGAGGCTGGGTGTCCATTTCTTTGTATATGGTTTCTGTGATTGTGCACTTTTCCGGTGCATGTTGACGCAGCGATATAGTAAGTTGCAATTAGCTGCAACATGTCCAAATCGTTAGCATTGGTAACATTGTATGATCGCATCTTGTTTTTTTAGTGTTTTCCATGTGACTTTTTGATAGTTTATTGCGTGTATATTGTATATGAGTCCCATGTTTATGTCTGGAGCACATTGTACAATATACAGTGGTAGTTTAGTATTATTATTTGTTGCGTGTTTTGTCTTTAGTTGTGTTATATTGTTATCTTTTATGTTGTATGCTTCTATTTCTTCTTTTATGTTGGTTATGTTTTCGTTTTCATGTAATCCTTTTAGTACAATAAATTTCGGTTTTTCTGTTTTTGGTGTGTAAGTGAAGTATTTTGTTTCCACCTCGTTCAGAACGGCTTTTGCAATTTTTAGTTTTCTAAATTGTCAATTTGTAGAGTGTGTTTGTCTTTGTTTACACGTTTGACATTAAAATTTTGTATATTTGATCCTTTTATTAAGGCTATTGTGTCGTTTATTTTTTGGTTATGTATATGTATGGGTGGTGGTTGCATACTGCTCTTTGTTGTTGATGTTGTATTTGTAGTGACTGTATTTTTATTTGTTGTGTTTATTTGAGCCGCTGTTCCTGTTGGTTTTGGCTTTGGTTGTTGCTGTTGTTGTTGTTTACCAGCTGTATTGTTTGATGGTGTTGTTGTTTTATTTCTTTTTTGTACTTTACTTTTTATGATTTGAAATGATGAATCGTCTTCATATTCATCACTCGTGATTTCATCATCCATTTCTATTGGTTCTTGTTGATCTAAATGTGCAAATCTGTTCGGGATTTCAATGTCTTCTACTGTAAGTACTTTTTCCGATGTTGTTGTTTTATTTATTTGCATTTGTTCCCATACGTTTAGTTTTTGTGCGTAGTGTTCATCTCTTTGCTCTTTTACCGTTTTTATCTTTTCTGATGTTGTCGTATTCTTCATGAGTTCTAGTTGTTGTGATTCGTGCAATGCTCTTGCTTCATTTTGTTCGATCAATTGTGCTATTTTAGGTTCCAGTTTCTTTAAAGTTTCTTTTAGTCGATTGTTTTCAGCCGCCAGTTTTATTTTTTCAGTGTCCATTGTATCAGCCTTCAAAGATAATCGTGAACGCGATCTTTGTTGCGCTTTATGTGTAGTCTCAGGTAAATTCTCGTATGATTGTACATGTTCTCAATTTGCTGATGTATTTGTCTTACTGTTTGTTGGTTCATTTGAACTCATGTTTGATGTTTCTTCGTCATCAAAAATGTAGACTTTATTTATTGTGGAATTTATGTCTTCTTCGGCATGTGCTCTTTTTACCGACGTAGATGAGCCTGATTGTACAGCGTCAGTTGACACTGTGTTTGTATTGTTGACCCCTGCTACGTTGATAAGGGTCACTTCAATCACTTTATTTTTATCTTTATTGTTTTCCACTGTTAGACTTAATTATAAATATACCGCACGAAAGTTTGTGTGTATTGTACATATAAAAATACTAAACTATTTCACTAATCACTAAACCGATTGTATAGGGTAGGCCATCTAACTTTTCTTTTTTTGAACTAGCGGTTATTTTGAGTATGGTAAGGGTTATGTCACTTTTGATTTGACAGAAAGTTAGTTTTATCCTTCCGCTGAACGAAAACAGTTGTGTATTCGATTGAACAACGCTGGGAAATATTAAAACATTACTTCGAAAATCTTGGCAAAAAAAAACATTTTCTCGGATAAGGCGCATTTCCATCTTGGCGGCTATGTAAACAAGCAGAATTGTCGCATTTGGCGCACAGAGAACCCGCACGTGATCGTAGAGAAGCCGATGCATCTTCAACGAGTGACTGTTTGGTGCGGATTTTGGTCCGGTGGCATCATTGGGCCATTTTTCTTTGAAAATAAGCAAGGAGCCGCCGTTACTGTCAATGATGAGCGCTACTGCGCCATGATAAACAATCTTTTGTTCCCGGCACTTGAAGAGGAGGACATAGGCAACATTTGGTTTCAACAAGATGGCGCTCCGTGCCACACAGCACACGTTTCAATTGATCTTTTGCGCACTATCTTCGAAGATCGAATTATCAGCCGAAATGTTAATGTGATTTGGCCGCCTCGGAGCTGTGATTTGACGCCGTTGGACTATATCTTTGGGGTGCCATCAAAGACATTGAAGACATAATGCCGCATACCATCGAAAATGTACTCAAAAATTGGACCGACCGTATGGGGTACGTCAAGGCCAGCCGAGGCAGTCATATGAATGAAATAGTATTCCATAATTAATCGGAAGGATTGTTCTTTACAATGAAAAAATAAATTAAAAATATTGAGAACTTTTTGTTTTATTGCATTTTTTAAAAAAAAAATTTATTTGGCCAACCCTGTATAGTTACGCATAATAAATTGTAACTATTGGAGTCAAGCAGATTAACCGCTACACTCTAGCGTTTTAATTTTTCACGTTATAAACACGTTTACAAAACCAATTTAAAAAAATTGTTTTTTTTCAATGAACCAAAAAGTTTGTGGTACCCCACTGTAATCACTTATATAGTAATAAATAGGCTTAGGATTCTTAGGTAAAAAAATATTTTTTTGGGAAATCCAAACCAAAAATTGGTTGGATAGTTACTCTTTTTAGAACAAATAAAAGCAAATGAGCCCTATCTGTTACCACATATTTTTAAATATTTTGGCATAATCACATATTTTTACATATTTCCGCTTATTTTACGTTTATGCCAAACATTTTTAATTTTTCTTCAAGAATAACGAACTTTGACTTTCATAGCTTAAAATTCGATAAAGCAAAATATTTTATAAGCCAAATTTTAAATTTAGGCCAATAAATATTTTTTTTTAGAAGTTAAAAATGTTTCACTTTGGCCTAAACTCAGCTAATTAAAATACATATCTCAATAGTTTACTGCACATTATTTGACTATCCGGAGTTTTTCTAGAAAAGCAGATTTTGTGATTGTTGTTTTTATTCGTTAAGGTTTGTGGCTTTATCAAAAATGAAATAATCCACGTTGTTGGCATTTATCTGATTAAGGTGCAAAATATGGAAACGTATGTAACAGAACTTCGGTGAATTAAAAAAGCGTTAAAATTCCTTAAACTATAAGAAAGTAGCAAATTCAATTCTACCCCATTTATGCACTTGACCAACTGTTTTAATGTTATTCATATTCAAAATGGGCTCGAACGAAACCAAGTTTTAATCGGACAAGTTCCAAGTTATAATACCGGGTGATTTTTTTAACCTGATACATTCAAATATCTCGGGAAATAAGCACGTTACGAAAAAAATGGTTAAGATTAAAATTAAATTATTCTGTGGGGGAAATACATTAGTGTTAAAATTAGTACCCCCCCCTAGGCGAGGCGGAGTGTAACTTTGAAACTAAAATATGAACATCTATTTTTTATTGCAGATTCGGATTCTACGTCTAAAAATACGTAGGATTTGGCTTACACATTTTAATCGATTCATGTTAGATGGCGCTGTAATTTACGATATTCAATTTTTTCGATTTCTCCTATACTGAGAACCTACGCAAACGATTCGGCAATACGTCTGCAATAAAAATACCACGGTTTCATTGTAAATACTCGAAGTTAGTCTTAAACAATTTGTATTTCGTAAATTTTCATTTACTGAAAATAGCTTCTCATTATCGTAACCCTATCGTCATAGTGAAGAATATCGTCAATTACAGCTATCATGAATCGAAAAAAATGTTTCAGTCAAATCCTACGTAGTTTTAGCCGTAGAATCCGAATCGGCAATAAAAAATAGGGGTTCATATTTTAGTTTCAAAGTTACCCCCCGCCCCACTTACAAGAAGGAAGGAGGGGTACTAATTTTAACACTAATGTATTTCCTTCACGATAGGGTGCTTATTTTCCGAGATATTTGAGTGTATCAGGTTTAAAAAATCGCCCGGTACCTATGTTTGAGGGAAATGTTGAATGTAAATTTGATTATAAATTAAACTAAATTAAAATTAAATTTAATTTGATTTGGTAAATTACAAATCGATTTCAAATTACGATAAAAACACGATGGATTTGACCAAAATTATAGAGGGAAATCTAAAGGTATAACAAAATTAGGTTCAATTTTAAATTGGGCGTAATGATTGTGAATGAAATTTTAAGTAGAATAATTAGGCAAAATTTTAAATTTAATTTAGAAATGAAATTACGTCAGAATTCAAACATAAATTTTAGTAAAATATAGAGTGCCATTTACGTGAGAAAAGTTAACATATTGTTGGTCAACATATGTTGTGAATTTCAACATATCGTATATAAAATCAGAATTTCGAGCAAAAGTCTGAATGAGAATTTGAATTTCCAAATGTAATTAAATAAATTCTTGAGTAGGAACTCAAATTGGATTTAAAAATTTAAAAATTTAATTAGAATTACAAACTAGATTTGAACAACATCTTGTATTTAACATGAATCAACACCTAATCGTAATTTTTAGCAGAAACTATAAATAGAGTTTGAATTCCAATCTCTGAATAAAAATTCCAATCAAGGTATGACTAAATATTGAGAGGATTAAAAAAAAACCTCCGGTTTTAAATCCATAAATTTTCAGTTTGAAATTAATCAGATACAATTTTAATTGAGTTACTATTTGAACCACGACACTTTTCAATATTTTGAGTTAAATTTAAAATAGAAATTAAGAAAATGTTTCTGGATAACTACATTTTGAATAAAATTTAAACAGTACAAATCGTTGTACAGTGTTACTTGGCTTAAAAATTTGGTTTGGAAATTTAGATTAGAAATTGATTAGGACATTCTACTTGATTTTGAGCAAAAATTTGAGTGAAAATTTGATATTCTAAACTAGATTCAAACATAATTTTAATTGCAATTAGGTAAGAATTGAGTTGAAATACGAGATTTGGTCTCAAATAACCAACAAAATTTCCTTAGAATTTAATTTGGAAATTTGTATCAGAAATTTTGTGAGAAATTTGAATTAGGAAATTAAAATTATATGTAGGAATTGAGTTACAACTCGAATCTTGATTTCACAAAATTTTGAGAGAAATATATTGTAAGTTTACATTTCACAATAGATTTACTGAGTGGATTTTCAATTAGAAAACAAAAAAATGACAACAAATTAGGTGGAGCAAAGAATAGATATGTCAAGGGAAAACCAAAACCAATCTGACAATTGGATCAAAAAATTAGACTGGAAAATAAAATAGTTTTTATCGATTCGAATAAAACCTTGGTTGCATCCAGAATAAAATTAGATTACAATTCCATCTGGATCTGAATCAACTGTTCAACCAGACATTTTAATCCGAAATTGAGTTAAACTTCCAAACTGTACTTGTAAGTTTGTTAATTGTAATTTTGACCACGCGCATTGAATTAAATTGAAATGAAAACTTAAGTGAAATTTATAGGTTTAACAAAGTTTTAACAAATATTTAGGTATTCTGCTAATTGATTATTGTAATTTTCGTTTTAATATGTTAATGGTATTCACTCTAGTAATTTAGTTTAAAATCAAAATGGTCAGAAATCTAGTTCCAAGCAGTTCTTGAACAAAATGATAAATGGAATTTTGAACATAAACCTAGTCTAAATTGGTCAACTGCATTCGACAGAGAGAAAATTAGTTTGAATTCTAAACCAGATACAATGAATGTGAGTGAAATTTTAAGTAGAAATTGTCTTCTTTATATTGCATTTGGGAAACACATTTTCAAAAACAATTTTCGCAAAATATTTAATGCCCTTTATGTGACTGAGCTTAAACTCTAGACACGATTTCAACAAATTTTTTAATTAAACTAGAAAATCAGGAATCCAGCAAAAATCTGAAAGAATTTTGTTTTATAATAGAAGCATATCAATTTTAAACCGTTATTGAATAAAATCTTAAGTAGGGACTTACATTAGAAATAGAGTTTAACTATGGCTGCCTTTAATATCAGTTTGAGTGACTTTAAAAAATTTAGTTTATGATTCGAGCAACATTTTTATTCAGAACTGGGTAAAACAAGATTTGAACAATTATATTTTCCCAATTTGTCTCGAAGTAAACATTTCTTCATTGGTTTTATAGTTATAGTACATCGCCATTTATTTGTTTCGGTTGATATCCGTCAAACAAACAACAATATTCTAATAAGATAATGTAACTGAAGTCTTTTACGGAATAAGTTCTATGACTGAAGTGTACATTTTTTTTGAGTCTGCAGGGTACAGAACAAATTAAATCTGAATCTTGCCGGTAATTTTAGAGAGCGAGTTTCTAAACTTTTTGTGGATTATCACGCCGCCAAAATCTGTTCCTAGTTCATTTTAGTGTATATGAATATAAAATCTAGCAGAAGTATTCATCCAATACCTTGGCATAAGAACTAGTCCTAAATATATTATTAAAAGTTCCCAAGCAGAATTATAAAGAGAACCATATAAATTATTCCGCTGCCAGCATTATTGAATATTTCTTGATAAATCCTTGACGTGGTTTTGTCATTACAACCAGTAAAGAGCTTTTCATTCGCCTAGCTAATTGAATTTCAAAATATTTATAGTTTCTTGTTAAATTACCTTTATTCTGGCCGAAATTGCCCTCAAAGTGATTATTATGAACGAGGCACAACTTCCCCTAAAGAAGGATAAAACTAACCAAGTAAAATATGCCTACATCGTCCGCTGATCTGTTGTCGAAACCTCCATCCGAGAAGAAATACGAAAACAATCACTATTGGAAATTAGTCGTTTCGAAAAATTGATAAATAGATAAAACCAGCATAGATGAGTGAAAATCGTTTCAGGACTTAAGATATCTGAAATATAGGTGGTACCAAATTTCGCTTAGAGGACTACAACAACAAGTGGACGTCGCAGTATTGCCATTTACGTAATACTTCAGATGTTCTAATCTAGCCTATTCAATTTTCGAAGGAACAAACCGAAACAATATTAGTGAGCTTACACTTGCCTCGAAACGGAGAACATAGTTTACTGGTGATCGGAGCAATAGTTTACTGGTGACTAATTTACGTTAAAATCGATGATTTTAAATCAAAATCGCTCTAATTCGAAAATTCAGTTCTGTGATATACAAATTGGTCATAATTTTGTCATACACTTTCTTTATGTACAGCACAATATTGAAATATGACGGAATTTAGTTTTATTATTGTTTGCTGTTTTCGCCATCGCTTTTAAAGTGGGTACAGAAGAGTTTCATATCCTAATCTTTAGCTTTTATTTTTCAAAATTAGTCAAAGGTTCGTGATGTTCTCCAATATAGCTACAAACCACAGGTATCTGCGTCATTAAGTCAAGTATTATTTGTGAATTATCACAAAACCTAATAACATTTATTTTGGACTCCCAGAACCATTTCCGTGGTATGGCACAGATTCTGAGTATGAACTATCAGATTTAAACTCTTCTCGTTCTTTTATTAACTAAATTACAAATAAACATTTACTATTTTAATTTGTTCGAACAATTTCGTCTTGTTAGTCAAATCAGATAAAAATGCAATTGTATGTTTTCAAAAAGTTCTAGTTGAACACCTAAAAAGGTACTCCTAAAAATTGACGATTTTCACTAATCGTTAAAATTAAAAAGGTGCTATACGTCCTGTATAAACCTAATTATTACTAAAATTCCTAAAATTTTGTCAATTGTTCGAGTTGTAGAGTTTTAAAAAAAGAAGTTCGTTTGACAATGGAGTTACAGCATCTACATTAGAACCAAATGATTAGGAAAATGATGTATTACAGCAAGAAGGACCATGAAAGATCAAGAAGAAAACTAAAACGAATATTTACTAATGCACCACCTGTACCTCAAATTGAAAAAAAATTCATCTTTAATATCGGCTAAGAATTCAAATTTCGAAATTAATTCTAGAATAAAATATCAACATAAATGGCTCAAAAGCTGATGTTTCGAAACATTGGAAAACTAATTATTAAATTTACGTCTTAAATATATTTTCTTAGAATTTTTCGAGAATTATTACAAATGTTACAAGACAGAATTTCGTTAAAACTTAATTTTTTATTCCGAAAACTTATCTCGTTAACAATTTGTCTCATATCTGATCCCCATACAAACTATACACTAATAATAAATTGTTTTACGCACAGCCTCAACAAACTTCGTAATCTCCCATAAAAACAAAATGAATTTGGAATTGTAATAATAATGTGTTATTGTCGCTTTTAAAAAGCTGTTAGAATTTAATTAAATCACTCACCGTTAACAAGCACGCACCCTATTTATGTGTCACATTTACAAACTGAAAAAAATTCACTATGTTCACAAAGTTCGAACCGCACAGGTGTTACAATTGTAAAAGCTTCGTTTATCTAAAATTCTAAGCACACACTTAATTCACAACTTTTTATTTTCACGTTTCAATTACAACTAATTTTATGGACTAACATAATCCGTCCAAGCTAATAAAATCCGGTTTTTTTTTTTTTTTTTTTTTGGTTTTTGTTTAATTGCATACGGTAAATTCAAGATTAAACATGAAACGATGAGTGAGTACAGCGAGGTACATAAGAAATTATAAATAAAATTGGTTTGGTGGCGATGGCCATCCACTAGTTACAAATGAGATGCACGAAACCTCTTCTAGACAAGTTTCAAACCCGCTCTCTCTTGATTCATCATGTGAATGTACTGTAGCTAATTCATTGTTCCACAAATACAAAAGATTAATCAAAAAAATTATGTTTGCCAAAGAGAAATTTGTTTTTTTTTTTTTAACATAAAATACTCTTTATTTGGGCCTTTATTACATTCCAGTAACAAATGGAACATACACATTTGTCAACGAATTTTAGTGAAATTCAATATCTGAGTTACTAAGTCGATTCTATTAGTAGTTCCTAATATAAAATGGAATTATTCAAGATCTGAATATTTCTTGGGCAATATCATCTGCGGTCAGATTTCTTAAATAAAATTAGCGCCAAATTCTAGAAATATTGCAAAACAGCTCTAATGATATTACAGTTAATACCATTAATTAAAATATTGTTCAGAACTACAGGGAGTGCACTACGTCACCAGCTCTAAATGAAACTAGAGGTCGCACGTTTGTGAATGGATTTTAATAATATTTCGTCTCTGAGATTTGAGAAATGAAATTAGTTTTTTAATTAGTTCTTATATGGGGTTGGATTCCTTAATTAAAATATGGCTCAACCTCCAAAAATATTGCGGAATACTGTAAGTTATAGTTTCGTCGGTACCATACATCAAAAATGATATTAGCCAAATTTCGACTAAGTACATATGTACATATTTAACATATGTATTTCCAGATGGATTTTTAGATTTTTTTAAAATAGTTCGTCGGCAGAATTTTTAAAATAAAACATGGGCCAACAGCAAAACTATTTTGGAACACTACTCGTATTATTGGTATTATTTTTATTAAAGTCGATACAATAAATCCTGAAGAATTTTTTGGGCCACACCATTTGGGCAATAAAATATTTAAATTGGGTTGAAATTATTAATTTTCTGGTTCCTTCGGAATTCTGCATTGCCACTAATAAATTTAAACCAGTATGATTATTGCCGTCTGGTACTCTAACAATATTTGAAAAAATATCCACAGTGTAAATATAAACTTTTCTTACTAGGTAACTGCCAATATCATCATTGCCAGTCGAATATGTAGTTATAATCAATATAAAATTTAAAATTTCAATCAGAAGTGTTTCCAAGAACAACACAAGATTTTAGTTCAGATTTTTGAAAAGTCATTAGTGTCATTTCAATTTTTGTTTCACAAATCATGTCCTCAAAAACTTCTGTTAACACATGAATAGGTGACAAACCGATCGAGGAAATATCTAAAATTGAACAACCTACTAATGCTGATCTGATGAGCGCAATATGATTATACCACAAAAATTTAAACATTATTACAAAACAGCGACATGGGTACTAAAATTAAATTTGTGGATGATAAGTGTACGAACAATTCGTCTGAAATAGCAGCATAAATTAAAACAAAAAGATTTCCATTTATTCGACACCTTATAAATCATGTGTGTTCTGTACTTGAGCTTGAAACTTCTACAGACGTCCGGAAAAATGTTCTTATAATTTTCTGGTTTGAATTGATTAGTGGCAATGCAAAATTCTGGACGAACCTGTAAAATAATAATTTCAACCCAAATTAAATATTTGTTTAAGAACTACAACCCAAATGGTGCTTCAGGATGTGATTAAACTGTTTTAAATTCGATACTATTTAAAGAATGTGTTTAACACGTCCAAAATGAAATTTCACTAAAATACATCCACTCCATTTGGTACTGGAAAACAATAATTGGGAAATGTAAGTTTTGGTTTATGATATCGACATGTTTTATTTGAAAAATTCTCATCACCGCCCAACCTTATGGGCGAAAAATTCTTCAGCCCTGAAACAATAGGTTTTATATTATGAACGATTTACAATTCTTTATCCGCAAAAATTTTAATAAAATCCATCAGAAAATGTGCTTCTTCCTGTTGATGGTGGGACTAAAAATTCAATTTCAATCCAATCGAGAGTTTGCGCAGAAATTTGGATGAAATTTAATTAAAAAATATTTAAAGAATGACCTTCATTTCCAAATTTAATAAACGCAAAATTATGGGTGCGATTAAGCTATAAAAATTTTGTAATATTATGTTAACAAATTAAATAAAAATTCCAACCTAGATTTGTCTAAATGTGCTTGATTAGAAATTTGGAATGCAACTTCAGATATAGTTGCAAGTACATTTTATCAAAAGGTTTGTTAAATTTGTATCAGAATTTTGAACAAAAATCTGAGTATGTAGAAATTGAAATTGAATAGTAATTTGGACTTGAGCAAAAACTTAACTGTAATATTGTTTTTAGTTTAAAGTTCAGTTTGTATTCGGAATTGGACTGGCAAGAGAAAAATTGAAGATTAGGTTTGAATTTAAAAATCGATTGGAATAAAATTTTATGTTTAGTGAGGGCGAAATTTAGTAGGCTAAGTTTCAAACTCGATTTGAAAAAAAACTTGAAACAGAAATGATTTATAATTTTGAGTGAAATTTAAAATACAAAATTTACAATTTCAGCTGTCATTTTAAAATGATTCGAGAAGTATAAGTTTGATATTCCAAACTAAATTTTAATTGTAGCTAGTAAAAATTGCAATACGAAACATGATTGCAATAAAACAATAAAATTATTTAGTATCAGCACGATGTGTAAAATAATATGAATTCTAAACTGTAATTGATTATAATCTTGATAGTAACTTAAATTGAAAATTGTGTTTGAATTACAATTTGATTTGAGCAAAAATATGATCGTAATTTAGTTTTTCTTAGTTTATAATTTGCTTTAATATAGCGTGAATCTTTTAGCCTCAACCGCCACGGTGTTCTTTTCGAGTAAGTATCGCTTACCAGTCCAAATTTTTAAGTGTTTGGATGTGGAACCATTTTTGGACTACTTTTCCAGCATTTTGTAGTCCAGGAGAGCTAGTTTATCCAACTTTGTAGTCAAAAACTTGATAATTTTTTTTGTTAATGAGTAAATTGAAATCCTCTTAAGATAAGGATCTAAATTTGTTTTTTTTTTTTTTTTTTTTTTCAAAATATGACCACATATTTTTCATTTTAATCACACATTTTACAACATATTTTGCAAATTTAGTTACATGTTTTAGGAACATATTTTTGATTTTTAAGAACCTACCTAAGCCTAGTAATAAATAATGTTTATATTACGCATACAATTGTTTGCGTATCAAAAAATATAAAAAATATTAAATAATAAGCTTACCGCTATTTCATCACCAAAATAAAACTTTTGAAAATCGAATGTTCGAATTTTACCGTTTTTTTATTGTCTGTCGTGCGAGAAATTTTACTCGAGCACGTTTTTTCACTTTTACTTAATATACGACACGAATGTTTGTGTGTATCACTTAATCACTACTATGTACAGCACTAACGTCTGTGTGTATCATTTATTTTTTGTTCACATGTAAAACACTAAAACATTAATAACTAAAAAACTACTGGGGATGTAATTGTCCCATTCACTAGTTTATTATCACTATACTATTGTTTACCTATACAAAAATTGTCAGCGCTTTGAACATACTGCAAGTAATTGCCATCTACAATATCGCTGTGTTAAATATAATTTAGAGCACGAACCTGGAAAATGTGAAATGATCGATAAATCCACAGAACAATATTGTACAAATTGTAAAGAGACGGGCAATCCGTCTTCATATCGAGGATGTAACGTGTAGCAATAATTATTTCGAAAAATTCGGGAAAACAAAGTAATGAAACGAAACAACGCAAAGATACATTCCACTGATATTTATCAAACAGGCGTCACTCAGCTACAGATAACATTCAAATATAACACAATTCCATAACGCAAATACAAGCCAGATTAGAAAAATGACCAAGAAAATGCAGATCACCAATGACGGCATTAGATTCACTAATGCAAAATTCTCAAAACAAATAATCATGATTTAATAAAAACAGACCTCCAAACAAAGAACTATTTTTGATAAGATAAATAACTTACCACATAATTTAAACAATATAACAATATTCTAATAATAAATTTTATATCAACTGACGAGAAAAAAATTATTTCATAGTAACATTGCTCTCGTTAGAATATTAATGTCAACAGGTAGTGAACAAATTTTAAATGTAATCCTCCAACTTGCAACATTTACCACTTTATTAGATAAACATTTTGTAAATTCTTGTCAGTTCTTATTTTAACCACCCCTCCCCCCCCCGGCCCCCCCAATGCTGTTTCAAAATATATCAGTCACTATTTAAATTGTAAATTCAGATCTATGCACCTTATAATCAAGTTCAATGAAAATGTATCTCAAAATAAATGTCACGTAACTTAAATATTATCGCACTGAACGTAAGTTCTGTTATCAGAATATAACGTAGTAATGAACCTAATTAAATTTATTGAGGAACATAAACCGAATATTTTATTAATCTATGAAACAAAACTAGGTACGGAACACACAAATTTTATATTGACGACTATGACATGGTTCGTACAGATCGTTCTACTATAGGAACGATAAACTTATTATACGATCATTATATTCGCCATGTAGCACCAACGAAAGATTTATATCAAATTGGAAAACCATTTATAATTATTGTAACGAAATCCCGCAAAGGGATTCCGTTAACAGACATGAAAATAGAGGTCTGGTGCGGTATAGTAGCTGGCTGGAGCTCACGGTGCGGCATGGAGTTTTCCAGACGTATTCTCATGCTTGTATAACCGCATGAAGAATAACAATGAGAAGGGAAAAGGGAAATTGAAACTATTTTTGACATGGCCTCAGCGGCTAAGAAAATCATAAACCAGGAGTAATCGATCCGGAGTGACAGTTTCAATTTTAGGCGATCATCGCCGTAACTGCCACACGGGCCTATCCTCATCGGCCCTGTAGTGTACACGTACATTATGCATCCCTGACATAATAGTATGTATTAAATTAGGTGCATATCCCTTTCACTCTATAAAGAAAAACGATGAGTTTGAGTTCAGCAGTGGTTAGACGTGAGAGAGAAGTAGATAGTAAAATTAAATTAGTATGTTTTGCAGTGGAAGTGTTGATTAAAAATAATTGTAGTTTAAAATTAAAAGTAACATTTCAACTTTGAGTATAATAAAGTTTTGTTTTAAGAATCAATAAATTTATTATGTGATTAACAACGACGTTTCGACTAAGCCAACATCGGACCACAATCCATAAAAAAAAAATAAAAATGTTGGTGGTTATGTTGGCCATTAAACTTATCGGCATGCGATTCAAAATTATTTTTGAATATTAAATTATAAATCAGCTGGTGTATTTCACTAATTAAAAGTTACATTTGCAAATGTAAATTGGCATAAAGCTCTACACCAACGAATATTGTAAAATAAAAATAAAAAATAAAAAAAAATAAAAAATCATCCGCGTGTGACCACATTTCATCAATCTAATCGGATTTTACATGGATTACGCATAATAAACATAAATTATAAGCGTGTTCCTGATCATCAAAAAAGGAGAAAAACCAATATCCAACGGAAATATACATTTTTGTTTAACAACCACATGGTGACATCCAAATCAATTCGGCATTGCAAATTTGTAATCCGGGAAAATCAACACAATCATCCATGTAAGTACTTACTCATATTTTTTTGGTGGTTTGGCGACTATTGGAGGGGGGGACCAAAGTTGAGTAGATTAATCTACCAGCTCCGTAACCTTCCAGTAGGGTGCGCATCACGTGAGCTGTTCTGGTCTTGTCATTAGGCAGCTGCGTGATGGGTACAATTGTGTAAGAGGTAACCTGTTCACAATTCGCAAGCGTACGTACTGCCTCCTCGTGGCAACCACTGGTAACTAAGGCCACTTGGCACATTTTTGGCCATTTGGCACAGGCTAAAGTACGGCGCTAAAGGAGAAAAGCTTGACAAAAAACCCTAATCTAAGGTGGAACAGCATATGCCGAAAGATGAATGGCTGATAGGTTAATCAGCCCAAAATATGCGGACTCTGGAAACCAGGCACCCTCCAGTTTTATTTAGCCTTCCTGTAGTAAAGCTGGGTGACCTACTGGTGATTTGCAATTCCGAGCAAGTCGTAAGAGTAAAATCAAACGGAATACGGGGCAGGAGTAGGAATATACGAGAGTGGGACAACCCTCTCGAGGTCCTTGAGCTCCAATGCTACCGTCTTTCTAGCGGAACTACATGCTGTAGTAAACATTTAGGAGGGAGAGCAATAAGCCCAGATAGTATGTATCACGTACCGGGAGGCAGTATCGTCAGGTTCATTAAGAACCTGAATATTGACTGGACGGATAATTAAGTAGAGGCCAGCACAATAGATCTTTTAGGTCGCAGTGCGAAGTGGCTGATCGCCCGCATGGCCTCCCCAATAATAATAATAATAATAATAATAATACTCATATTTTTGATTATATACATATGCGTACATACATTTCGTGATATTTTGTCAATTTTATAATTTTTCACCCCGTGTTATTTATGACTATTGCCTTGTGTGATAATTCAATTAAATTAAGAAATAGAACGATTGTTAGGAATAACGTGGTGAAAACGAGAAAAATTCAAAAAATTCATCGTAAAATTCAAAATCGGGATTTTTCCAAATAAATAAAGTGATAATGAGCGATTTTAAATTGGGTGAAGCCAATTCTATCATAGATAAATTTGATGGAACGCCGAATAATCTCCATAATTTTTGAGCATGTTGCGACATTATTTACGATTCCTTAAAGGAGAAAGAATATAACAAATTTATAAAATTTATTAAAATAAAATTAACAGGAGAAGCGTTCGAAGTAATTCGTTATGATCCACCCGAAAGTTGGGCTGATTTAAAGGTTAAATTAGTCACTGAGTTTAGTAATAAACGGTCATTTGGACATATTTAAATTGATCTTAGTAGGGTTCAGCAGGGCGAAAAGGAAGACATTAAAACGTATTCATCCCGAGTCGAAAAACTCCTATTCGAACTCAACGAAGCTTGTGCTGCGGTTGAGGGTGTAAATACAATATAGGACGTAAAGAGCATTAATTCTGAGATGGCTTTAGAGGCATTCCAAGAGGGCCTTCGATATAATTTAAAAATATTGGTTAAATCCAGCCAATGCAAAAGTCTAAGGAAGCAACTATCAAAGCGCTTGAAGAAGAAACCCTAACGAGCCAATCCGATGCATTATCCAAACTCCATATTACTAATCCGAAGTTAATTGCAAATTGCCAGTTATGTGAAAAACAAGGTCATATCGCTTCTCAGGGTTTCGTTCTAACTAGATATAATCAGCCGAAACCACAACAATTCACTTCGTCTTCCCACAATAGATTTCACAATCCCAATTTCAACCGGGAAACAATAATTATCGTAATTCCGAAAGCCGCATTTTCGTATGTGCTTATTGCAAGAATCGAGGACATTCATGGGCGGATTGTAGAATAAGAGCCAATGTCGAAGCTCGTAAATCAAAATATGTTAATGGGAAGATCGAACCATCGGGAAATGGTCAGGGATTCGTGGAAACAAACACTCCTCAACGAGTCCAAGATCTACAAAAAAAGAGTATTTAACACATTCCAATTGCCTGTCAATTAGTTTCGAAGAATTCAGTAAATCTGCTGAAGAAGAACATTTAGGTATTAATAGTGTTAGTAGGGTTGTAACCATGTCATTGCATGATAATAAAGTAGAGAAACGAGACGTTGCAATTCAAGTAAATATATCCAATATTGACGGAAATTTACTTTTTCTAATAGATAGTGGAGCCGACATATCAATTTTGAATGTCGATTACATAGATGGTCTTACGGAATATTATCCCAGTTTTAAATGCAAAATTCGAGGTATATCTTCGGAAGTGGTTTCAACTCTAGGGCTATGCCATCTACAGTTACAATTTCCAAATTCTGGAAATATACCGCATACAGTGCAGTTGGTTGAGAATAATTTTCCATTGCATGTTCATGGAATATTGGGGCGTGATTTCCTAACCAAGTTCAAGTGTAGGTTAGATTTTAATACGGATCTCATAGAGGTATATTTGAATGGGAAATATGAGAAATTTCAGTTGGTTTCAAAGGATTGCGTTTCAAATCAAAAAGTACAAACGGAAATTCCTCCTAGAGCTGAAGTGATAACAAATATTAAATTAATATATCCAGATAACACAGAACTTATCTGTGAATCACAAGAACTGTTACCGGGCGTTTATGTCCCAAATTCAGTGTTCAAAGTAAAATCCAATTCTGCCTTAGTTAGCATTGTGAATACGAACGAAGACAGAAGGAGAAAAATTATCAGTGATACATGCAACAATTGCGCTTATTCGACCTAAAAAAGTTTATAACCATGAAAACCTCCGACTTTAAGCAAAAATAAGCCTTTACACTTACCCGTCTTTCTTTTTATTAGGTGAAGGCGACACTTCACTTATTTCCATGCATTCATCGAATACTATACTTGTGCATAAAGAAGAAGTTCTGTTGTCTACTTGAATAGGCTCAAAAATATAGTCAGATTCAGAAGTACTGGCAGCTACAGAAGGAATCGCGCTTGATGAGGATCCAGCTAAATTAGATGCAACGTTCTTACCAATTTTTGGGAAACTATAACATTTATTTTGCTGTTAAAATTATTGTTAATTACTGCATCTGCTATTTCCGTAAATATACTTACTTCAGAAGCGTTTGTTTAACCGTTTTATTTTTAGTTATATTCATTGTCACTGAAAAAATGAGAAATCCAGTAACCGCAGAGAAACAAAATAAATCTATTTGATGCCCGGCAACAAAATTCCAAATAATCCGTTTCCGTCATAGTTAAAAAACACCTACAAAAATTCGCAAATTTTTGCAAAATGTAAGATGTAACAGCACAACTACGGATGGCTGTGCCACTAAAATAATAAAAAGATTAAATGAATATGATGAATGATGATTGTTAACCTCACATTTTGACGCTCATTTAAATAATAAATAATTTAAACATTATTCCTACCAATTAAATTCTTTCCAAACACAACGAACAGATTTAAATCACTATAAATGAGGAAATTGAAGTACCTAACTACCTATCACCACCGAATCGAAATCGGACTACGCCGCTAATACTTCAGAATTAGAAAATTAATGTAAAGAAAATCTGAATTTGACATTTCATAACAACACGAAGTAACCCTTGAAACACTAAAATATGAACACCCAAGAAACAAACCAAATGAAAGATATTCAGCTAATCAGCTCCAAGAAAGTGAAATTTAGCGCAATATTAAACTAAGTCACTGAATAAAGTTTCTTTTAATAAGTTGTTGGTATTAATATTATTAAGTGCCTTAAATAATTTTCTTTCGGTGCCTATTAGTGCCTTTAAGGCACTATAGTGCCCCTTTTTGCAGCGCTGTTCAAGATGGAAATTACAGAAAAGAAATTTCGCAATACACGATCTATACACAGACATGAAAACATTTCACACTGTACGCAAAACTCGATACAACGAACGTGGAGAATTACAAATTTTGATCCATCTTTCTTTAAGGCTTTGCCACAGCTATTTTCGTGCGATGCGATTGAAATTATTTTATACAGTTTTTTAAAACAACAAGCAAAAATTATGAGTCGTCTTTCGAAAATAAATAAATTAAAATTATTAGTGTTAAGTATTTACATTTTAAAAACTAATAATCAGCGTTATTGGGTTCATCCAATAAATTTAAAAAGAAAGTGTAGCGGTGAATATCACCGAATTATTAAAGTATTAGAAAAATTTCCTGAGAAATATTTTCAATATTTTCAAATGTCACAGGGACAGTTTAATTTTATATTATCTAAAATATATAAAAATTTACTACCGAAAAGATGGTGTAGAAGTGACATAATTTCCGTCTGAGGTTTGGATAAATAATGTGAAAGAATTTTACCAGAAATGGAACTTTCCTAATTATTTATCGGCTATCGATGGCAAGCACATTTATATGTATGCTCCTGCAAATACCGGAAATCTGTGTTTTAATTAAAAGAAACGTTTCTTCATCGTACTAATGGCTCTATAGTAGACGCAAGCTACAAAATTTACATTCGTAGATATAGGGGCATATGGTTCCAATTGCTATTCTGCTGTCTTTAAACATTCCCATTTTGGTAAAGCTTTTCTAAGTCATCCGGAAGCATTGGGAATACCGCTAGAAACGAAGCTTTTGGCTTAAAACCATATTTAATGACTCCGTATTCTGGAAGAAATTTAACTTTACAACAAAGAATTTTTAATAACAGGTAGGAATAATTAAGATAGACAACTAATTGATCTATGTAATTATATGTAATCCTTGCAGGTTGTCAAGAGCAAGACGTGTTACTGAGAACGCTTTCGGCATTCTTAAAGCAGAGATCGACATCAATTAAAATAGTATTGTGTTGCGTAATTTTACACAATTTGATTAAAAACGGAGTTGACCAACTTGATGCTAGGAAGCTTGTTAGCACTCGCATACAAACTTTGGATACTATTCCATTACAGAATATTTCTGCTTCTCGCGTAATGGAACCCAGAAACACTATTGCGAATTGGTGTGTAAACGAAGGGAATGTTACTTTCTAATACAAAATGATTAATTGATTTATAGATTTGATTTTATTAATTGACTAACCAAATTTAACCAAATAATTACATTTATTCAAAACATTTATTTAATAAGCTTAATAAATAACTAAATATGTTAATTATGTATTTCATTTAATATCACATTACATTTCATTTAATCTCAACTCAATGTTTAATTATAAAATTTTAAATTTCTGTCATCAGTTCGACCTCCTCTAACGTAAAAATACAATTTTTTGAAGCTGAAGCGTCTGAAAATTAGAAAAATGTTCTGCTTGTGCGCAAACAGAATTGAAGAAGCTTTTTAATGCAGATGGCTTTTCCTCCGCATTTATTCTCGGTGGTTCTTCGTCGACCTAATCATCCTCACGTATAATTATATTATCCTTCGCATCATCTGTTCTTATTTTGGGCTGCGGCAAGCTACTAACCGTTCTAAATCAAAATCAAACCACAGTTAGGTTAACTTATTTAATTTTTAATAAAATTTAATGTTATTTTCCCATCTTACCTTGCAATTTCTGCAAATATTCTATAAAATAGCATTTGCTAAAGTGTCCTTCAAATCCCTCCACTTTTTTTACATTCTTTAACTATAAAAATAACACATAAATATTTTAAAACAAGTAATTTTACCTAGTTTATCTACAATTGCGCTGATTTCCATCCATGCTGCATTAATTTTGTCTCGATTGTGGTAGTCTTTCCAGTATTAGTTGGGATTTAAAATCTTCCAAAAACAAAAATATTAACTGGTAATTCATAATATAGTATATTCATAAAAATGTTTAAATATGAATAAATTTTACCATTTTCTCGAAATTTTATTTATTTTTATTTATTTAATAATTGTGTATTGCACCACATCAAAATATTTAATTATTGCAAATTTTTCCATGTCTTCTCTTAAATGTCAAAAAAGTGATGTTAGAACATGTGTTAAAAACATTCGTATGTTTGTGGAAAGTTTCCAAACGCGAAAAAAGTTTTTTCTCCCATTGCGAAATATCAAACTTCGCACGATAAAATATGAATAAAAACTATTATATTTCAAAAGACAAATGTATAGTAGTCCAGGCAACGAAGGAAAAATAGCGGAAATAATTCATGTAGAAGCCAAAATTGGTACAGTTGTAGGGGAAGGTGTCTTTAACAACATACTAAAAGTACTGAGAGGTGGGGGTGAAGCTAAAGGTGGAAGGGGGGGGGGGGGTCTCGAAAGGTCCTTTTTCAAACCACTGCTTCTAAATTAATCTACATAAAATTCTCTACAATAAAGATTCTCCACACTTCTTTGATAGGATCAAAGCTTAAAGAAATATGGAGGGGGTAAATGGAAAGTTTAAAAAAAAACAGTTTTTATTGTTAAAAATGAATTGTTTAATTTAAAAAATTAAATGTTTATTGTTTAAAATGAAATAATTACAGCTAAAGGATATATATTGTACATTAAATTTCGTCGAAATCAAAATTTTCATCACCATGCAGCCGCAGGCACTGGAGCAGGCAATCCCTGCTTTGCGGCAACCGCAACGCACCCCACAGCTAGTCGTGCATCGGCAAAATAGCATGTTCAAAACAGAGTCGGGTGCCACAGGGTCGTTCGTTTTTACTCCGTAAATTATCCCATCTTATCCCTTCACCCAACCCCATTAGATGGGTGGTAGGGGGTTGCCGAGACACTGTTGTACCTGTAAGAAAGTAATGATACCTACGTAAGTATTCATCACAAACTAATATTTGTAAGGTAAAGAAAAAACTATATATAAATGAATTTACCTGTAGATATACTCTGAGCGAGTGTTGCTTTGAAGCTCCTCTGGTGGGAGGAAGAGTGGTCATGTCTTTCCACTTTCGTGGATGTAAGGAAAACGTGGGTTGGTGTAACACATTTGATTCCTCCCATGCTGTGGAAGGTATTCCAGCTATCGAGAGTGGATACATTGAAGTCTGCATTATCAAAGATGTACTGAAAAAATGTGTCACTTGGGATAGGCTCTTGCGGGTGGTGGATGGTGGAGAGCTCCAGCTGTTGATCGTCATAGTAAGAGGCACTCAATCCAAACTTCGTTAGTAGGGACACCAAGTGAATGAGCAATATTTGTTATCTTTTTTTTCCCCCATACGGCCTCTTTCGACCTTTTTTTCCTTGCAATGCAGTCCATGAAGACTCTAATAGATTTAGGTATTAATTGTTCAGCCTCACTGCAGCAGCTAGATGAAGGGGGATAGGCACTGTTGTCGTAAGCCATGGATCCAATGTCTTCCAAGATAATCTCAGCAGCTTTTTGTACAATCCTCTCACGCTCTCTTTGTTCATCTTTACACCTTGAAGTGTACCATGAGTCGCTCAAGATTTTATCACTAAAACTACGAAAGGAGACGACAGTTTGTCTGGTGCGAATAGTACTGAAAAAAATTTGATCCCCATATTTTTCCCTCATTCTCTCTTTAATGGCCTTCACTTGTGGTGGTTCCCCTGCAATAACCTGTTCCAACAACTCGTCCATAGAGTATTGGCAATTATCAGTCCTTTCAATATAATCATATATTTCTTCCATTGCTTTTGAAATCCCTTCATCTTGTGGACGTCCAGCTTTTCTTTTTGAAGGTAGAGAGGTTAACATGAATCTTTTGTAACAATCTTCGTGATATATTGCATCTGCTGCGTGTAGATCCCCAACAGTGCAGATACGTCTCACTACACCGTTTCCCCACTCATCCTTTCTTTCCTGCCCACGATTCAAAATAAAATTGTGAAACGCAACCGTACGAACATAAAAAACTGTTCGACGCTTAGCATACGGTTTTTTAATCTCTTTCTCTTCGTCATACGTTTCCGTGCAGAAAAAACACTTTGTTTTATAATCAAATTTCATTTGTCCTGAACGCAAAGACGAAGCATCACGTGATGTTGAAGGTTCATCTGAGAGAGTGTCTCACAAAAACCTTTTTATTGAGTCACTTCTGACGCATTCTCTTGTGCAAGAATTATGAACAACACCATTTATCTTACCCCTAAAACCTTTCTCTTTCCCATCTTTCCTTAACACACTTGCCTTCATTAATCCAATTATCCCTTTTTTTCCAACATTGCACAAATCACTTTCAACTTCACTCTTACAAATTAAACACTTCTCAGCCATAGTCACATACACACTGGAAATAATAATCTTATATTAAACGCGTGCAAATATTTAATGTAATAAAAGCAGATATTTTGAAGACCCACGATCAACACGGAGGTTGATTGTAAACTGAATAAAGGGACGAGCACGAGCAAAAACTGTTTATTTTTTAATTTTCTATTTACCCCCTCCATATTTTCTTAAGCTTTGATCCTATCAAAGAAGTGTAGAAAATCTTTATTGTAGAGAATAGTTTTTTTGACAGAAGCAGTGGTTTTTGAGTTATTAACGAAAAATTGAAAAAAAAGGACCTTACGAGACCCCCACCCTTAGCTTCCCCCCCACCCCTCAGTACTTTTAGTATGTTGTTAAGGACACCTTCCCCTACAACTGTACCAATTTTGGCTTCTACATGAATTATTTCCGCTATTTGGTATTTTTTGGTCTTCGTTGCCTGGACTATAGGATTTAAAGATTTTATTGGTATTTGATAGTTTTTTCATATATTTAGTATTAAATCTATTCTAATTGCAGTAGAATTTGAAAAGAAAAAGTGGCGAAGCCTTTAGTATGTATAGAAAACACCAAATATGTTTCCCGACAAAACAGATGGAATACCACTTTCAACTTTAAAAACATAAAAAGAACATAAATAACCCTTTAAAGCGTGAATTGTTATAAAAAGAAATATTAATTTGCTTGTACGCTTCGATTTCTACAAATTTTTGCTTGATATGGTAGAGACGGATGACGGTCGTAACATTATCTTAAATAACCAAATCCAGAGAAGTACTTTACATTAGCTGGAGATATTAATGAAAGTAGTATATCGTGGAATAATTCATTTTCTGACAAGCCGATTATATTTAGACTTAGCATTTACTGATCATCGTCTTACATGTTCTTAATCGCTGACCACACTGAGATACGATAGCGATCCCAGGGCAATCCAGTTTCAAGTCTCGTCAGGAATTATAGATGACTTTCTAAATGAAATTTTATCAGATGCAAATCCGGCCGATCCTTTTTCTGCACAACATATAAATATCAATGGCTTGAACTGGAATTTATATAGTCATAAACTTTTAAAAAAATATACAAAATTAACTAACCAGTTAACTGTTCAAAATTATATACCAAATAATAGAAACCTAAATAATCAAGAAATTGACGATTATTTATTTAAATTTGACGAACTAATACTATCAACTCTAAGGCAAGCCCCTCATAAATCCAACGGTAGCAAACAGCCCCTTAAATATTTATATGGAAATGCACTAATCTTTAAACAATCTATCCAAAAAAGTAAAATTATTACACAAATCAAAACTTTGAAACGAAACCTCACTATAGATAGTCGTTATGTCTTGCTACTGAAGGCAAAGTATGGAAAAAAAAATTCTTAATAATCAACTGAACAGCCCAAAAACATGTAGTAGTATGGTATGCCATTATGTAGAATGGTATGCCATTATGCTTAGAAAATTGTATCAACATTCCCGATTCAAACTTACAATCCATACACAATAAACTAGAAATTACAAATTCGTATGATAGACTAACCAAACTAAATTGGCATTTACCTCTCCTTTGGATGAGCTCGTGAATAATTACATTCTGCAGCTAAATTTCAACAAAAGCAACTGGTTTTATAATAACAACACAAATTTCAAAATAAAATCCTCTAACAATTTGACATCCGATCAAGAAGCATTTGATGGACATAAAAATGTTCATTTTACAATACCAACCAGATTAGAAGCTATATTTAAATATTTGAGAAATAAAAAATCGTCTGGACCTCGCACTCAAACATATCCCACCTATTCTTATAAAGCAATATTGCAGCTTATATAATAATAAGCTTAACAATTATTATTCCAGATAAATCTTGCATGCAATATTACAAAAATTTTCGAAATTGTACTCTGTAATGAAATAATGAATCATATTAATATAAATAATCTTCTACCAGATATACAATTTGGAGTTAGACGTGGTCATCATACGGCACATGCGATTAATAAACTTGTCCAAACTGCTAAATTTTATGGAGAAAAATACATAAATAATTTTTGAAGTATTGTCCAGCTAGAAAATGTAATTCCAAGTTTTTCTTGCCACCTTATATAATATACGCAAAGTACAATGCAGTATGTTGTCGTATAGTAAAAATCCACAAAGCTTATTATCTCATGTATTCATCTAGACTAATAGGTTACTGAGAATTATACTTTAGTGTAACCAATTTGTGTTAAATAGAATTACGTAATGAATCACAATACGAAATAACAACGTAATTACTATAAATTGGTATTTACCGAAGCTAATTTTTACCAAAAAACATTTGTTGTGAACTTTGGACGAACATCATGAGGCAATGACAACTCAGGTATGAAGAATCAAAACGTTTATCCTTTAGATCTAGGTAGACTAAAACAAATTGATTATGGACCAAAAATAAATACGCACAGCATAAGATTAGCAGCAAGATTATCATAATCACAAAAACAAAACTAGGACTAAATGGTATCATGTTCCAAATTGCCAACGATTGTATAAAGTATTCAGCTCGTGTTATATTTGTCTAGCAATAACAATAACAAAATTTAAGAATAAAAATCATATACCCAAACATAATACACACACTCCCAACAACAAAAACTAAAATGAAAAACATAAACAAAACTACGACGACACGAAAAAACCAAGAATGAAAATTAAATTAAATTAATTCACAGCATGAGGTCTGGTTTGAAAAAGAAAATCATGAAAATGTTTTTTTTATTTTTTATTTTGTTGAATAATTTTCATTTTATAATAATATTTTGTCTTGTTTGTATTTGTATGGCTATGTATGTATGTATGTATTATTATTATTATTATTATTATAAAACTAAAATAAAAATAATTTCGCTTACAATTTTGGTGACACATAATTTTTTTTTTTTTTTTGGTGAAAATATAAATGATCGACGGACGACTAGACATGAGACAACAGACAAAATATATAAAAAAAAAAATTGTTTGTGTTGTTATTTAACTTTACATTTTCATTTTCATTAACAAAATATAAAACATTTTGGGTTTGAATATTTATTTATTTTTGTTATTTGGTATGATAACTACTTTGTGATCGGAATTTTTGATTAGTGGGTTGGTTAAGCGTAAGATGATGTGTTTTTTTTGGGAAAATAACTTAATTTTTACAAAGTGGTTTAAACTGTTTAGGCGGTTGATTGTACGTACGTGTTTGACATATGTTCAAAATAGAGAGATGTAATTATAACGGTTAGTGATTCAAATCAATTGAGGTCATGTAATCGTTGTAGTAATATGACTCATAAAAATTTTACGAATCAATTGTGTACCTACCATCAAAATAATTCGTAGTAAATAATTAATTTATTTCGAAATGAGATATTAATCTGTTTGGAAAATTTACAAAACTATTATAAAATGAACGACATCATTATGAAAGTCATTAATTAAATAAATTATACATTGTGCCGTGTGTAGCCTAAATGAAACAATCACAAAGAAAAGAATTGTACGTGGAATTGTATTGTCCATTGATGATGTAATATCAAGCTAAAGCAACGGTATTTTGTTCAATTTTCAATTTTCTTAGGCATGAGGCCTAACTAATCATCACCGAAGTGTAAATTCTTAAAAAATATCAGTAATCGAATTTCTAAACCTTCTAAACATTTTTCATAGTAAATCTAATTACCTTACTTACTACAAACTGACGGATTTTGACGTATAATAAATTAAAAAAAAAATTAGATTTGCCCAACAGACAACTTTCTTTTGCAAACGATTGAATACTAAACTTTATTTTACTAACGTAAAAGAAAAAAATGGGAATAGACACCACCATTGAAGGCGCGATCTTAACCACTTCTTTTTTTATAACTTGTTTGTCATACTATTAGTAGGCTTAGCAATTTTTTAGGTTCTAGAAAATCAAAAGTATGCTTCTAAAACATGTAACTAAAATGAAAAATATGTCGTCATATTTTTAAAAGAAAACCAAAACTAAATCAAGTTTTTGGCTAAAATGTTTGATAAACTAGCTCTCCTGGACAATAAAGTGCTGGAAAAGTAGTTCAAAAATGGTTCCACATCTATAAACTAAAAAATTTGGACTAATAAGCTGTACGTACTTGAAACGAACACCGTGACGGTTGAGGCTAAAAGATTCACACTATTAAAGCAAGTTTTAAAGCATATTTTTGCTCAAATCAAATTGTATTACAGTTTAGAATTCATTTTCTTTTATACATAGTGCTGATACTAAATAATTTTATTGTTTTATTGCAATCATGTTTCATATTGCAATTTTTACTAATTACAATTAAAATTTAGTTAGAAATATCAAAATTACACTTCTCGAATCATTTTAAAATGAAAGCTGAAATTGTAAATTTTGTATTTTAAATTTCACTCAAAATTATAAATCAATTCCTCCTTCAAGTTTTTTTCAAATCGAATTTGGAACTTAGCCTCCTTGTATTCAAAATATCACAAAATTTCTATCTAATTGGAACCAAAATTTTAGAATTCAAAAATAACTTTATCTCAGAATTTTGCCCTCACTAAACATAAAATTTTGCTCAAATCGATTTTATAATTCTTACTAAATCTTTAATTTTTTTTCTCTTGCCAGTTCAATTCGAAATACAAACTCAACTTTAAACTAAAAATAAAATTACAGTTATGTTTTTGCTCAAGTTCAAATTACTATTCGAATTCAATTTCTACTCAACATTTTTTTAAATTACGGCTTAAAATTCAAATATTTCGATACTTACTCAGATTTCTATTCAAAATGCTGATACAAATTTAACAAACCTGATTCAAACTTGATTTTGAAATTTGACTTTAACAAAGCATTTCTAATAACACCCAAATAAATTGTCAATACATTTCTTAAATGCAAGCTCGATTTTTAAATATTTTTTTAATTAAATTGCATCCAAATTTTTGCTCAAACTCTCGATTGGATTGAAATTGAATATGAACCCCGTTCTAAATAAAAATGTTGCTTGAATAATTAACTGAATTTTTAAAATTCACTCAAACTGTTAGGCAGCCAGTTAAACTCTATTTCTAATGTAAGTTCCTAATCGTACCAATTACATAAATTGGTATGCTTCTATTATGAAACAAAATTCTTTCAGATTTTTGCTGGATCCCTGATTTTCTAGACGAACTAAAAAATTTGTTGAAATCGTCTTTAAAATTTAAGCTCAGTCACATAAAGGGCATTAAATATTTTGCTAAAAGAAAACAAATTTATACTTAAAATTTCACTCAAATTCATTATATCTAGTTTAGGATTCAAACTAAATTTCTCTTTTCGATTTCTTATTAAATTTCCTCTCTGGCGAATGTAGTTGACCAATTTAGACTAGATTTATGTTCAAAATTCGATTTTATCATTTTTGTCAACTGATCAAAAATTTTAATTTTTTTCGAATCCATTTTGATTTTAAACTAAGTTACTATAGAGTGAATACCATTCACATCAATTAGCAGAATACCTAAATATTTGCTAAAACTTTGGTAGAACTATAAATTTCACTCAAGTTTTCATTCCATCAAAATTACATTTAACAAACATTCAAGTATAGTTTTGGAAGTTTAACTCAATTTTGGATTAATATGTCCCTCACTGTTGATTCAAATCCAAACTATTTTCTTTTCCCGTCTAAATTTTTGATCCAATTCAAATTGGTTTCTAATTGAAAATACACTCGAAAAATCTATTGTGCATTGTAAGCTTAGAATATATTTCTCTCAAAAATTTGTGAAATCAAAATTCGAGTTGTAACACAATTCCTATATAAAATTTTACCAAATATTTGGTTTGGAATGACAAAACCCTTAATTTGTAATCAAGTTTATATTCACCACTTCCGGCTCACACATACAATAACTTGGAACTTTTCGGATTTAAAATTGGTTTTCGTTCGAGCTTCTAAAAAAAAAATATTTGTTGGCCTAAATTTAAAATTTGGCTTATAAAATATTTTGCTGTATCAAATTTTAAGCTATGAAAGTCGAATTAAGTTATTCTTGAAGAAAAATTAAAAATATTTGGAATAAATCATATATATAGATTTTATAGCTTGTAATTAAAATTAATTAATTAAAATTAATATGGCATTAAAGTATTATATACAGTAATAAGAGTCAGTTTCAAACCGATACGAAATAAGCCGATTACTTTAGAAGAAGCTATTTGAAGTGGAATTCTAATACGAGAACGCACTATACAGAGCGAGTACCAGAGGAAACCAAATATAAAACCCAAATGATCGATTTAAAATTTCTAAAGTTTATCATAAATTCATCTTCAATTACTTCACTTTTGGCCAGCTGCCTAAGAGTTTCATCCAAACACAGAGCAGAGCGGATATTACTCATCCGCTTTATGTGTAATTGACGAACGAAATGATTTCTTACGAATGCGCTCTTGTGTCACATCCACTGAGTTTTCTGATGATCAAATAGACGTGCTATTTTTGAGTAACATATATCTGCGTCATCTAATTTTTAAGAACAAAATTAAACTCACGCGAGATTAATTCATTTAAAAAAAAAAATTGATATTGCGGATTTAATTCCTATTGCAAATGAAATAATTTGACTATATACAATTTTCAGCGGTATTAAATTAGGGAGCCGGGCCGAATAACCTCACCGTAATTAATAGTAGCACATCCACAACAGCAATACCCGGAAGGCCTTGGAATTTGAAACGGCGAGCATATCATACATCTACCGGCAAGCTTGTTATTCTAGTATAAATAGTTCGTGATGTAGTCTATCAAAAAGGGCCCGATTTGATTACAGCTGAAGTATGTAAAGGATGAACAACCTATTGCCGGAACAATCTTTGTCTTCTGATCCATTAATATAGATTTAGAATAGTATAATCAGCCACATTTCATGTAGAATGAATTGGTTTAATTTTCATCATGCATTTTTTGTTCTTGCTATTATCGAATTAGTATTTCGCCAAATCTGATTGCATTTCATTGTCATTTCATATGAAATATGATCCGATACGGTTTCGATCAACGTCAAAAAATACAGATATTACCTCATGCGATTTCGATTAAACCAGCCACTAAATCAGGTTATTACAAAAATTAATTTCCGTTGCCGAAAGCTACTGCCATCAGAAATATTGCGTCTACCGATGTGGTATTCTAAAATCAATGATATGTTCAACGTATTCGTGAGCCTCGTTGTATAGTGAAAAATAAAAATTTGATCAACGTTAGGTGCAGTGCCGGCTCGAGATCGGGTAACTTCCCCGGGCCCCCAATACTAATTGCTCCCAATTTGATACCTTTTTTAAACCCTATAACTTTTAACGTATTATTAATATATGTAGTTTTTGAGTGACATCAGGGCAAATTCTTAATCAAACAAAATTTGGTCAAAAATTAAATTGAAATTAAAATTTGCTTCGTAAAATCGATCTAGAAGTTATATTTGTCGTCTTGCGATTTGCTAGAATATCGAATATTTGCCCATCATCAAAAAATATGGACCAATTTTCACGGAACTCTTTACAGTCTATAAGTACCCAAAATTTATGCATGTTTTCGAGCGCATAGTGAAACTTTACCAAAATAATCGAAGTGTGGAGAAGTTTAAAAGACCTCAATATTTTATATTCTCTGAAATTCAAAGAATTGATTCCCAAATTTGATCGAAGTAGTTTAAAAAAGTCATGTTCTAGGTTTACAATCGGAGTAAATAAAACCAAATTTCTTTTAAACAAACACTTTATCGATTAATATTCAAAGGACGCCTATTAACTGGTCACCAGATGCTAGTTGTTATCTGGAAACTTCTAGTGGAAAACATAGCTTTCCATAATTAATGCCATGAGAAATTGGCCAAGCTAAACACAACACTTTACAAGCTTTTAGCTAAACTCGTTTTGCAAAGCCGCGCAGTGTTTCGATAATATTAAGACTCCAACAGTTTATTAGGACTATTTTTGAAACGAAATTCTGAAACTTCTTATTTGAATTTCTGTTGAAACAATTTCCTAGCTTAAGTGTTCAAATTATTGTTAGAATAGTAATAGGGAATTGTTTAAAAGGAGAGATAATAATCGATTTGAGATAGAGATTGCAGATTTCTTCAAATGTATCCACACAAGAAACAATTTCTAACCATGGTTACAAGTCAACCTCTGACATTGGTAACTATTCGGTTATATTTGGGTAATTCTCTGACCAGGTGTATTTTAACCGTAAATTTCTGGTTGAATAACTGGCCATGCTAGACAAATTTTATGATTTTTATGTAGTTAATCTTCAAAGGTAAAACTTGGTAAGAAATTAACATGTCAGTTAATAGCTAACACTTTTTACCCATTTTTAATCTAGGTTTAGCTTGAGGAATTATTTTCTGGTTTCGATTACAGCCTGTTATATAATTTTATTATCAGTACATATATTGTAATTGTGGTTTAACCTCTGTAGGGATTAAAAACTTATCTTTGGGAATGTCTCTTACTTTCTTAAAACAACTAATAACCGAGTATGCCAAATGTGTCTTCCATAATTATTTTGTATAGAGATTCCGTATTACTCATTAATACATCGAAAATAAGTTTAATCCTAAGTCGATTTATAGTTAATAATGAGCTTAATGATTTAAATTCTCTAGTTACAAATTAATGCAGTTTTAGTTTTAGTTATTACCACCAACGCTTATAATCATCACAGTTATATCATAAGAGAATAGTGTTAGTAATAAACTTATTGGTTGAAATTCAACCGCCTTTTAACCAAATTTCAACCATAGTTGAATTTAAGTTAGAATCGAGTTAATATGTTACTTACTAGTTAGTAATTAACCCAGTTCATATTTTGTTCTAACCAGTAATGCCAACCAACTAACATTCTAAAGATTCATTATAGTTAAAATTGTTGAAGCAGTAAGTGCAGTGTAAGTGTTTATGGTAAATTTAAAAAAATGGAGTCCAAACGAATAAATAAATTTTTAAATCGCGATACTTTTAGAAGGCGTGTTCAGGCTTATTTGTTAAAAAATAAAAGTGCAGCATCAAATGTGGCTAATGTTGAAGTACGAAGTGTTAAAAGTGCGAATGCATTAAGTTATAAAGTGAATAATGAAGATGAATATAACAGCTCCGATAAGGACGAATTGGACAGTGAATCTGCATCAGAAGAAGAAAAAGATTCGTTTACTTCCCTAAGAAATCAACTTAGATTATGGGCAATAAATAATAAAATAACACATGTTGCCATAAATGATCTTTTGGCCATTGTAATTGATCATCAGATATATGGAATACCAAAAGATGCACGAAGTTTGCTCCAAACACCAATAAATGTGAAATATAAAATTGTGCCACTAGGAGAATATTCCCATTTCGGTCTTTTGAAAATGCCTACAATCCCAGATAAACTTTTACTGAATTTTAATATTGATGGCCTTCCTATTAGCAAAAGCTCAAAGGGACAATTTTGGCATATTCTGTATTCAATTCAGGATTTTAACATAAGACCATTTGTGATTGGAATTTACTATGGACATACAAAACCAACCAATGCAAGAGAATATTTAAAGGATTTCTTGAACGAATTGAAGGCGCTGCTCATTGAAGGAATGACCATAAATTACATCAAAATTACTATTGGAATTAATAATTTTATTTGTGAAGCTCCAGCCAGATCCTTTATTAAGGAAACTAAAGGCCACAATGGTTATTTCGCTTGTGATAAATGCACTGTAGAAGGACACTATGAGTTTTAGTAAATTTGATTGCACCCTAAGAACCAATGAGAGCTTTCGGAACAGAATTCAGGAAGAACATCATACAAACGATTCTCCGTTGGAAATATTACCAATTGATATGGTGTTATCTTTTCCATTGGACTATCTACATTTAATATGTCTAGGGATAGTAAAAAAATTATTACTAATGTGGATAAAAGGAAACTCCAATATGACAACCAAACTTTCATCTAGGGATTCGAAGGGTGTATCCGATGCATTACGTAAAGCTTGTTCGACCAAACCAATTGAATTCAACAGGAGTATTCGCACATTGTATATAAAAAGTTTCTGGTAGGGGACGGAATTCCGTACATTTCTGTTATATGCGGGTCCAATAGCATTAAATGGATTTGTTTCTACTGATGTCTATAACCATTTTTTAGTTCTACACTGTGCGATTACTATTTTTATTGACAAGCGACATGTTAAGTACATTGAAGTAGCTTCTTGCTTATTAAAATCGTTTGTGGAAATGTTTGGTGACATTTACGGCTTTAATAATATAAGCTATAATGTTCACAGTCTTATATTCATCTAATAGAAGACGTACAGAAACACGGAGTTTTGGATAATTTTAGCACATTTCCTTTCGAAAATGTACTAGGGTTTGTAAAATCTCTATTACGAACTGGAAATAAACCACTTCAACAAATATCTAATCGGCTTTCGGAAAATATATTAATAAACATTTCACCGACGTTAGTAAAAATTCATTTTTAAAGAGGAAACAGGACGAAACACACATAAGAAATGACTACCAAGGAACCTATATGGAAATAGGCTTCGGAAATTACACCCTTAACAGTTCATTTAGAAATAAGTGGTTCCTTACGAAAAATAAAACGATTGTATCAATGATCAATGGCACAATGCATATGGGCGAAATAGTGATTTTTGGAGCTTCAATACAAAATAAATACAATCTAGTCATTTAAATAACTATAAAACTACAAAGCAATTAAATCCGCCAGTTATTTGGAAAATTTGTGACATATATTGTAAATTATTTTGTATTGAAGTAAATAATGATGAAATGGCGTTCTTTCCATTACTACATATAGTATAACACGGATGAGAAACAAAAGAGGATCAAAAAACAATTAAAATTAATATTTAAAATTAAAAAGCAAACTACGCAATACGCGGTTGTTGAGACAATCGAAGACGGCAATTCATATTGTTCGGCAGTTCCAGAATCGGGTTCGGAGGGAATAAGTAAGTCCCAGAAATATCAACAATCGTCGGCCCTTGATTTTAATTCATTGGTTCAAGAAATAAATGAAGGACAACAACAAGAAATATTTGAGCCGGTCGAAAATAATAAAATTGTATCATCGGGTGAATTATTAAATGAGCCTTATTTAAGTGCAAATGATATTGCTGGTGCAACCGTAATTTTTACAAGTGAGCCACTTCAAGATTCAGAGATCGTTCTTAACAATGAATCTCAACATAGTGGTATGTTTTCCGGACATAAATATAAACATGTACTTCTGTTATAATTGAATATAACTTTTCAGGTTATACATTTCATTGTAAGTGCAATAAAATGGAGGAACGCCTTAGCGTAATGGAACGGTCAATAGCGGAAATTAAAATTACGCTGGATCTAATTCTAGAAAAAATTACAGCATCACGTGTGGTAGAAAATACACGTAGATGAAAATGAATGGAGCAAGTTTCCATTAAAAAATATCGACGAAATAGAGGATTTGGAGAAGCGTCTGAGAACTGACAAATCCTTTAAAACTAATTTGGCATGTTTCAGTTATTAATGAAAAATGTTATAGTATACTAAAATACCTTTTAAATTTTTCTAAAAATTATCAGTTTATGATGGTGCAGATGCCACTGGGTCAGCTAAAGTTTTGAACAAATGGTTGTTCCAAGACAATTTACTGAAACATTTTTCATGGGCTGGGACCTCTGAAAAGCATTCGTTTAGTTCCTTCAAAGAAATTTTAGAATTAATGATCGTGACTGTAAGACTAAGTCATCCTAATTATACTGCACACGCCAATGCGAATTTCTTCAAAAATTATTTAAAGCATGCCAAATTTAGACTGCAATCTAAGTAAATTCTAATATAAATATCTTTTAATTGACACTATTACAATTTGTACTTTAAACATTTCAGAAACAAATCCAAAAAACAGCTTTTTGACAAGTTGCTGTAGGAGATGCTGAGCCATTAATTCAACCGTGAGAGGTTCCCGCATTCAATATTTTAAATTTTTCAATTGGTACCTGAATTGAATTCGATAAGAAATATAATTAAATAAATTAATTTTTGCTCAATTCTATGGTTTTTATTTAGTAGTGTTAAATGGAGCAGAATCTGGTCATAGTGAGTTAGATTTTATCCGACATCCAAACTTCAATGTGGGCTGTAAAATAACGGGCTTACAACTGGTCACTCCCAACCCATAAGTTGAAATTTAGTATTTTGATGACCAGAAACTTTAGATTTTTTAGGTTGGATATCGGTTAAAAATTGACATGGTTAGTTTCCAACCATTTTTATTTGAACTGTACCTAGTTAGAAAATACACCGGTGAATTGACGGTTAAATCAACGGTTGAGTAACGACAAATTAACCAATTTATAACTAGTGCGTTATTTTAACTTAAGCTTAACAACGGTTAAAATACCGTTCTCCAACCAAAAATTGTTACTTGGGCATTTATCGATAATTTTAAAATTTTAGTTATTTACTTTATCGTGGCAAGGACTGTCTTATAATCAAAATTTTTACAACGAAAAAATTTATTTTTATCGAGTACCATATATCCGAATAATACCTTAAATATAAAGTTAAATTAAAAATCAGATTTCAATTTTAATTTGTTGCGTACCCTCGGAACGTATAAATCAAATATTATAGCTGTAAAGAAGTAACTCCTCCCTTTTTGGCAATGTTTGTGTGCTACTCTGAGCAAGAGTCTTTTGTATCTTAGGCTGTTTCCCAAACCGATACTTATTTCGTACTTATTGACTTATTTGCGGCCATCTTAAAGAAGTAAGTAAAACCGTCCCAATTGATTTGAGTTACTTATTTTGACAGGGACGTCAAAACAATAGAAATTAACAAAATATTTGTTTGTTCATAATTTATTCTTAAATATAAGATATTATTGGACAAATGAACATAGAAAAACAGTTAATTCTTTTAAATTGTTAGTAAATAAAAATAAAAAATTATGTTTAAAATTACTTGATGGTGACGAAGAATTATTTAATTTAATGGAGGAACGTGAAATGCGGAAGGTAAATGTTTTTTAAAATAAACTTTGAAATACCATTATTTAAAAGGGATTTATATAAATAATGAAAATACAAAAATTACAGGGCTTAAAATATTGCTCCGATAAGAAAAGCTTCATGTTTGATTTAAATAAAAACGGAATTTTAATTAAAAAACATTTACGAATATCGGTGCTAGCATTCAAAAGGTTAGTGGAGCTTTTTCCGCTGGAACATCGTACCGTGTAGTCAGCAGTACATTCAATCTACCGAAGTCTACAATTTTTAACATGGTTCAGCGCGTAAAATGAAGATAATTTTAAATTTGTTGCCCAAAATTATAATGCTGCCTAACCATGTGGATTTGGAATATGTAGGTATGAAGTTCGCAAATCGAGCGGGATCTTCAATTTTTAATAATGCGGTAGGTGCTATTGATGTGACTCACGTAAAAATCAAATGCCCAATTATTCGTCATGACGAATACATAAATTGAAAGTTGGACTACAGTATTCAATTACAAGGTTTACATTTTTTTAATTATACATTTATAAGATAATATATATTTAAAAACTGTTTTTTTAGCTATTTGTGATGCGGATCACAAATTTATAAATTTAACGTTGGATGGCCAAGTTCAGTTCATGACCAATGTGTTTTAAGGAATAGTAATGTCTATGTCAATAAAAAATATCCGCCACAAGGCTACTATTTGCTCGGTGATAGTGGGTACCAGTTAACATTGGAACCGATAGCTATCATCACTCCATTTACAGAGAACCGCTCTTTGACGCAGCGAGAAAAAAAAAATCAACTATCTGCACAGCAAGGCAAGAATTGCAATTGAGCAAACTTTTGGGCAAATGAAGACCCGGTGGAGGTGTATTTTTCTTGGCTCAATAAAGGCCAGCACTAAAAATTCAATAAAAATTATTGCGATTTGCTACATGCTGCATAATATTTGCTTAGATGTTGGGGACTAGATAAATATTGATGAGAAATTTCAAAATGATGATAATGTTCCAAATGTAGATCAAAATCATCAATTTCAAACCACCGCTTCTGAATCCCGCAACGAATTATGTGCACAAATATAAATAAAAAATATTTAAATTTTTCTATTCATTTAATTAATAAATTTAATTCTTAAAATAAATAAAAATTTTAAAATTCAGTCAAATTCTTATTTTCATTATCACTCTCTTGTCTCTAGCCAAACATCACGGTTATCATGTTCTGATAATAAAATGAATTTATGTTCTGATGTTTTCACAGATTGACAAATATTATTTATCGCAATTAGATTTTTATGTAGAAAAAAAATAGAAAATAAGTCACCTCGCCAGCATACTTATTTGAATAAGTTAGGTTCCACAAATAAGTATCGGTTTGGGAAACAGCCTTAGTGTATAAGCCTTTTTACTTGGATTATTTGACATAATCAGTGAACCTTTCGTGATCAAAGGCTAAATCAACAAATTTTAAAGATATGTATAATTATTGTTCAATATATGCCATCAAGTTAATACTGTAACCTATTTTCAGTATTTAATTTAATTTTATAAAGTAAAACCTGTAGGTCTACTATGTTTTCCGATCTGAAAGTAAAACCGATCAGTTAGTTAAAAATCATACCGCGTAATCCGATTTTCGGAAATTGATTTCTGAAAGTTGGAAAATATTTCTGATAATAAACGTCATTTGGAACTTTCGAATTTTTTCGGACAACTTATTTCGATTTTCGGAGTATGAATTGTAATATAATTCAATTACAGCTATTGAAAGACAATTTTATTCTATAGGAGTAAAATTAATACAAAGCCAGAGCAATTTGAAGCTCTAATTGAAATAATGGCAAAAAATCGAGAATTTGCTAAGTGGGACGCAAAAACTTTACAGGCAAAATCAAAATCCAAAAACTTGTGGAAGCAAATAGAGCTTGAGCTTAATTTATTGGGTCTACCAGTGAGGGACGTCGACGGCTGGAAAAGAGTAGGTTTAAATTTAAAACATTCAATATATAATAATTTAGTTTAATATTTTGGTTATGTACATTGCAACGTTTATTAAATAGCGTATTTTATTTTATATGAACTTTATTTATAATTTTAGGTTTGGTCGACATACAAAGCCTCAATCAAAAAAAAAAATAATAAGAAGGAATAAACAAAGTATTTCCGGCACAGGAGGTGGACCCAGTAAGTTTGTTCCATTAACTACAAAAGAGGAAAAGTTGGCTGAAATTTTAAGTATGTAATTAACGTTTTCTGGCATACCTCAAACTAAGCCATTTGGACCTAACCCAGCAGCAAATTTGGAATTCATATCTGCAAAAACTCCGTAATTACTAGCAGGGAACCATCACCATCAACCAATCTAATATTTCAAAATAATTATGGTGATATTTTCACAGAAATTGAATATTTAAATAAAGAAAATTCCTCTACAGAAACTAACATTGTTAATAGACAAGCACCTGCTCCGCCAGCACCACAACAACATCACCAAACCGCAAAAATACAAAATCAGCAGCAGAAAAGGCAAATAGAACAAAACTTTTGGAAACACAGATAACACAACAAAAAGAATTCCACACTTCCGTTTTAGAAAACTTGAGCAGAATTATGATTTATTTTAAAAAAACTCCATCCAGCAGAAGTAAAAAAAATTGATTTGCAAATTTAATCAATAGAAATTTAAAAACAGTACATCCAACTTTTAAAACGACTAAATATTAAAAACATTAGAGTGCAACACGAAAAATTAAAAATCAAAAAACGGGCTTTAGAAATTAAAGAAATGAAATTGGCTCGAATGCCGTAAATCACTAAATAACTTATAAGACAAAAGCAACAAACTAATTTTTGCGATAATTTTTTAAATTTATAAAGACTAAATTTATTATTTTTATTTGATTATTTAGTTTTATGAAATTTATTTAGGAATCATATTTTAATAAAACATAACAAGGTACTGATCAAAATTAAAATGAAATAAAAAATATTTGGATTTTATAAAATGTCTCTTATTTGATTTCGAATTTGTTTTGCTTTGTCAGATAGTGAGTAGTTTGAATGTCCCAGCTCAACTTCTGCAATTTCTCCATATGGGGCATCGTCACAATTTACAATCTCCTCAGAAAATGTAAACATTTAAAATTGTTGCTGCCTTTGCTGGTAAATAATGCAGTTCTCTAGCTGCTAAAAGACATCGAAATCGACCTTTTAGTAATCCAAATACTCTTTCAATTGTTGATCGAACTTGGCTTCTGAACTTCCTTCTGGAGCTACACGGTACGGTGTCAAAAGCCACGGTTCCAACGGATATCCTGAATCACCTGATAAACAATAAATAAAAATAAATTTCTGAATGTAAATTAATTTAATTAATTTACCTAACAGCCAGTTTCATTCTCCTTCCTGAAAACATTTCCTTTCTTCGCTTAGCGACCATACAAAAGAATCATGAGACGATCCTCCGAACCGACCGTCGACGGATTTTATGTACATTTTATGGTTACATATCTAAAAAAAAAAAAACAATTATAAATTGTTAGAACACACTAAATCATAATTACCAGCATAGCATTGATGCTATGCTTAAGTTTTCTGTTCAAAAATAGGTGCTCATTTTCGACGAATTATTTGGATGTGAGTACCATCTATCGCACCTACTACATTGGGAATCCCATATTTTTCATAAAAATACATTTTAGATTCTGTTGGGACAGCCCCAATAAAAAGGTCCTTCCCCACACTTAACTGATAACCACCCTGAGCATAACACCGAAGGGCTGCCCCTAGTTTTATTAAAAGTGGAATTGAGGTTGACCTGAGCATTGGTCTCAAGTCATCTTTTATTTGCTCTAATACATAAATAAAAGATTCCTTAGATAAACGGAAAAGTTTTGTAAGCATGTAAAAATGTTGAATATTTTGTTATATAAATATTACATTAATATCTATAAAAATACGAACATGCTTAAAGAAATTTCCAAAATATTCGATTTATCTCGAAGTATTTTCCCCTCAACAGCCATCGATATTTCACTATCGATCTCATCATCATCACTACTTAAATAAATGGCAATGGAATCAATGATTTTCAATCATCAAATAGCACCAAATTTATTTTGATTTTCAAAAACAACTGTATTCTCTTCTCATTAATTCCAAATGAAATTAAACATTTTGACACTACATTTCAGATTGATATGTGGCAATACTGTTTTCCGATCTGAAAAGATTGCATAGTACCAATTTACTTTCAAATCAGATTTAACTTTCAGATCGGTTTTACTTTCAGATCGGAAAACATATATAGTAGACCTACTGGTCACAAAATTACGAATAATAAACGAATAAAATAAATTGTATTCGGTTTTTGAGTTAAAAATTCTTCAGATCTTATAGTGTTTAGTGGCTTGTCCGTTATTTTGAATCACTGCTTGGCAACTTCTGGCCATAGAGAGTTTATTAAGGGCCAGCCATACTTGTTGCCAATTTTTGCCTGTATATGTATCTTAAGGTTCTTACAAAGAGGCTCTATTCGATTGAAGTTGGAGGATTGCGCTAGCCAAGTCAAAAGTTGGATATTTTTGTCCCTGCAAAACTGTTTTGCCTTTCTACAGGTATGTTTAAGCTCACAATGCTCTGCATCTTGAACAAACTTTGGAGAATACCATTCACGTGGACGGGTTGGTCCATAATCGTGTATCCAATATATACGCCCAACACTACTGGGACCAACGGGACAAAGCACAATACTCTATCCACTCTATCCACAAATTTTTACAAATTGTAATGCATACTAATTATTAAGAATAAAGATGTAACTCTTCCTAACATCAACAAATAATTTAAAAGGATGCATATTGACCATTTTTAATATGTTTATGAGACTTTAAAGCATATGCGACCAAATTCTGCGAAAGTGCCAAAACTGTAACTATCAAATTTTGAATCATGATTCTTACGTGTGATTAACAATCGACGTATCACCACCTCATCATTATATGAAATTTCTATAAACTACAAAGTATCCTTTTTAATAAAAACTAGGGCTCGTCACGAGCATTTCGTATTTCGTAAATTTGACGTCTCTTCTGATTGGTTTAAATTATTTCTCCTAAATAAGCAAGAAACGTCAAAAATAAACATGCTCGCAGGCTACTTATTTTCGTAAAATCTTCAGCGTAGGTATATCGTGACAAAATTATTATTGTGATTACTTGTGAGTTTTTGAGAAAATTAATACTTTAATTTATTTTTTATGGTGTATACATAACTTGACTGTTGTCTTCAGTAAATTTTTTTTTTCTGTGTGATCTAAAAATTTTATGAAATGAGCAATAACAAAAGTAAATTAATCAGTGGTTTAAATGGTGAAGCTCTATTTGAAGTTGAATTGTTGGATTCTTCGGGTAATTTTGTTTTCACGTAATAACATTTGAAACAAAAACAGATGGAGACTGGGCAGTGTTCGAGTACAAAAAATAAAACGAAGAAATCACTCTGAGTCCAGGAATCTATAAAGCTGAAAACAATAGGTCAACAGTAAATATACTAAAAAGTAGTCCTGAACCACCCATTAAATTACCCAAATTAGCTCTGATAATAAATAATTTCGAATCAATACAACCAATTCCGGTTAAATTGAATTCAACAATCAACAAAAGCACCATAGAAAACCTAATTAGAATAGATCATTTAAATAAAACAGAGAAAGACCAATTAATTGACACCATTTACAACAATCAGAAAGTACTGTTGCGAGAAGATGAGAAACTGTCCTCCACAACAGTAATTAAGCATAAAATAGTAACCACAGATAACAGCCCAGTATACACAAAAACATATAGATATCCATACCACTATAAAAAGGATGTGAACGATCATATCCAAGAATTGTTGGATAGTGGGATTATACGCCATTCTAAAAGCCCATATTCATCTCCAATTTGGGTAGTGCCAAAAAAACCTGACCCATCAGGAACCCGGAAGGTGAGAGTGGTGATAGACTATCGGAAGTTAAATAAGAAAACTATAAATAATAAATTTCCGATTCCACAAATCGAGGAAATCCTTGATAGCCTCGGGAAATCCGTATACTTCTCAATGCTAGATCTGAAATCAGGATTCCACCAAATCCAGATGGACGAGAAGTACCAAGAAAAAACGGCATTTTCCACTGACAAGGGTCATTTCGAGTTCACTCGTATGCCCTTTGGATTAAAGAATGGTCCAACAACATTCCAACGGGCGATGAATCACGTATTGAACGGCCTAGTGGGAGATGTATGCTACGTATATTTAGACGATATAATAATAGTAGGGTACAATTTGGACAACCATATAAAGAATCTCGGAAAAGTCTTAAAACGATTAGAACAATTTAATCTCAAAATTCAACTAGACAAATGCGAATTCCTGAAAAGAGAGACAGAGTTTCTAGGCAACATAATCACACAAAACGGAGTCAAACCAAATCCGGATAAGATAAAAAAGATCCTGGATTGGCCTTTACCTAAAAGCCCGAAAGAAATTAAACAATTTCTAGGACTCTCAGGATATTATAGACATTTCATAAGAGATTATTCTAAACTCGCAAAACCAATATCGAAATATTAAAAAAAAGACCAAGTAATCGATATGAAAGATCCAGCTTACGTGGATGCATTCAACAATCTAAAAAGAATTCTTACCACAGACCAAATCCTAGCATACCCGGACCTTTCCTTAATGAAAAAGAAGCATTAGCGATTATCTGGGCAGTAAAAAAATATACCAAGCCTACCTATACCGTAATAAGTTCACTTTGACCACCGGTCACAAACCTTTAACCTTCATTAAAACATCAGAAAAAAATTCAAAAATACGGCGTTGGCGATTGGAACTAACTAGAAAATTTCGACTACGAGGTAATATACAAGGAAGGAAAAACCAACGTCGTGGCTGATGCCCTAAGTAGATATCTGCAGTTGAGGGGACCTCAGAGATAAATTTTAATGAAGAAGACAGTGCTACTTCACGTGAATCTGGCAGAATGACAGTTTGAATAAAAACGTTTTGGAAACTCACCACAAAACCAAGGTAACACCTTAGGTGATAGTGATACTGTGCACTCGGCAAATACCTCCGATGAATACTTTTTTCATATATCCGAGCGCCGTGAATTATTACAGGAATCAGATTCTGTTCAAAATAGCAAACATCGACACAACTATCACAAACACAACTATCTTAGCCCCAGGAAACCTACACGGTATCATACAAGAATCATTTAGAGAAAACTTTTCAATAAAAGGTCACTTTGTATTTGTAACAAAAATAGTAAAAGATGTAACAGGCGAAGCTAGGCAAGATTCAATAATAATAAGAGAACACGAAAGGGCTCACAGATGGACACAAAAAGTAGAAAAACAAATCAGAATGTCATATTTTTTCCCAAATATCGTAAAAAAAAATAAAAAGCTGTACAAATTCCTGTAAGGTATGTAATAGGCACAAATACGAAAGAAAGCCATATAATATAAAAATATCCCCAAGACCGAATACACACAAACCATTGGAGAGAATACACGTAAATATCTTTTCTATTAATAAGAGTAGCTTTTTGTCAATAATCGACTCATTTTCGAAACACCTACAGACGATAGAAATCAAATCGAAAAACCTAGTAGATGTACAATACGCAATAACCAAATACTTTACTTTATTCGGCATACCGAATACAATAATTACTGATCATAAAACAATTTTTTAATCTATCCAATTCAGGGAGTATTTAAGTAAACTAAACGTTAAAATTGACTATGCCTCATCGTCCGAATCAAACGGACAAATAGAGAAGACGCATTCCACCATTATAGAAAATCATATAATTAAATAAATAGAATTATGTCAATTAGTCGGTTTCGTTAAATTACTGTTCGTAAATACTAATATACTTCTCGTGTTAATCGAAACACAATTAAAATGGTCTAACCACCGGTAGCATATTAGATATTACATGAATAAATTATTATTCAACAAAAAAATTAATAAAGTAAAAATTAGCGTACACAGAAATAGAGCTGTGTGAATATTGTGAAGAGGAAAAAAAAATTGTAAGAGAATTCATCTGTATTAGTTATGATTCGCTAATACTTAACGACAGCACATTCTGTATATATAGAATGTAAATTGTGGTATAATCAGCCCAGTCGCCGCGGCCTGATGAGAAGATTGATTTTTTCATAATCATAAGCTCATCAGTTCGAAACTGAATTGAATTCTCTTATAATCTTCGGAACATACTCGTATTAAAATCATATTATAGAAATGTACAATACAAGTAAAAATAAACTCCCTAACGTAACAACTACAAATATCATAGAATAAGCGGTAGTTATCTATAATAATTCCATTCACTCTTCCACTGGTTTCACTCCAAATGAAGTTATCTTCAATCAGCACAATACAACCGACCCTAGAGTCGGACAACGGATTACGGACAAAGCCAAAATCATTTTCTCCGAAATTAGCAGGAATTTAGAGAAAACAAGAAATAAAATTATTTGTAAAAATGTATATAAAGAGAACCCTCCTAATCTACCAGAAAACCAACTGGTATACCTGAAACCGAATGTGAGAACAAAGACACAACCAAGAGGTATAGAAATGATAGCTAAAAATATACAAAACAAAACTTTCAAAACAAACAGAAATATCAAAAGAAATATAAATAAAATAAAGAGGATAAAAAGGAATAACTAAATTTTTCCTCCATTTCAGAAAAATGTTTTTAAAATTATTAATGTTAATAGTAATAGTTAAATTTGGCAGAACACAAAAGTTAGAGACAAGGAATCTGTATGAAGACCCAATTGTGATAATAAAAACAAATGAATGTAAATTACAAATGGGAAATATTAAATTAGTACATCCAATAAATTTAAAAAACTTAGAAAATACCATAGAATCAATAAATAAGTTTATTAATAGTAAAGTAGACGTTAAGTTAGAAATAAAGAAAATAGTAGAACAAAAATTAAAAAAATTGTATGATAACTTTTATCAAATTAAACCCACACACATTACAAGGCATAAAAGATGGGACACTTTGGGCTCAGCATGGAAGTGGGTAGCCGGAACTTCAGACGCGCAGGATTTAAGAATTATCAACAGTTCAATGGATGATCTAATAAATCAGAACAATCAACAATTCCAAATAAATGAAAAAATTAATAAACGAATACAGTTAAATACAGATACTGTAAACAAGGCGCTAGCAAACACTACGATGGCGAAATCGAGTCAATCACAACAATAATAAACATCGATACGGTTAACAGCGTCCTAGAAGACATCCAAGAAGCAATAATTAGAACAAAATCGGAATTACCAAGCAACAAAATCCTTTCTCTGAAAGAGATCATCTTGATAAAGGATTTAATGACCAACCAATGTGTGAACATCTCCCTACCCGATGAAGCTCTGCAATATATTACTCCTAAAATAGCAATGAATGATGAAATCCCTCTTTACATCCTACATATTCCAAAACTAATGGACGAAACCTCAACAGCACTAATGATAATGCCATTAATCATCAACAACACGATCATCAGTAAATACCCACAAGATCTCATCAAAGCAGACAAGAAATTGTTTACAACGACGAATTATCACCACTTTGTCAGAAACACTTCGACATTCAGGAATTTAAAGATAGCTGTATCAAACCTTTAGTAATGGGCACTAGAAACAGAAACAACATTTCAATTTGTGACTGAAAACAAACTGGTAATAAGTAATGCTAAAAATGAAACTCTATCGTCAGATTGTGGTCCCGACAACAGAACGTTTAAAGGAAATTTTTTAATATCATTTCAGAATTGTACAATAACGTTCGGAAACAAAAGATTCTAATCATTCAAGATAAAAAGTGAAACTATGGAGATTCAAGGCGCATTCCACAATCATGAGGCTACGCGCCAACTCATCACAGAGCTAAATGTTGATGAAATCGCTCAGGAAAACATAGAAAATAGGAAGCGGTTACAAAAAGTACACCTTAGACAAATAGATCAAAAAACGTGGATATGGTCACTATCAGGAGGAGTGGCATTCTCATCATTCTGCATAATAGCTTCAATCTTCTACATTTTTATTCACAAGCAGACAACTACAATAAAAGTGGACACCGCAAATCAATCATGGTCAGAAGAATTAAGTAAATCATATTCAGACCTACTTAAAGACGCAGGAATTAGAACAAAGGACGCGGACGCCCTTTTTCCACCCCCGGGAGGAGTTATAATAATATAATATGCTGAATACATAGTTTAACCGGATGCTATATCGCCACGCGCATATCATTTAAATAGATCACGCCATGCCCAATGACCAGACATCAATGTAATGTGAGGATAAATAAACCCTTTTTAGATAAAATAAGTAGCATAAGCACTTTTTCCAAATTACAATAAATAATAATACTTCATATACTTTTTAGATTAAATATGTAGAATAAGCATTTTCAAAATCATTATAAATAGATAAAATAAGAAAAAGTAGTTAGTTATAATTATGATTTAAAAACGTTAAGTTCGAATTTGTAATAAACTCGGGTTAAATCGTGTAATAAAATTCTGTAATAAAAAAGAAATTTGTGAATAAATAATTTTTTTTTTATGTTTTATTAAACATAAATATTTACATATATACGTAGATATCGCTATAGCTAAGCACCACTAATAAAACAAACCTCTACTTCTAAATTATTTTGAATTATTTTTTTTAAATAATTCAATATATCAAACTCCTCCTCTTCTTGCCATTTTTTTTGTAGACAATCTTTCCCGTTTTTGGATATTTTCATTCGTATTAAGTATTTAACCTTAAAAAATAAATTAAAGTATTAATTTTCTCAAAAACTCACAAGTAATCACAATAATAATTTTGTCACGATATACGCTGAAGAATTTACGAAAATAAGTAGCCTGCGAGCATGTTTATTTTTGACGTTTCTTGCTTATTTAGGAAAAATAATTTAAACCAATCAGAAGAGACGTCAAATTTACGAAATACGAAATACGCAAATACGAAATGCTCGTGACGAGCCCTAATAATTGTTCGTTTTAAACAAACAAAATCAAAAACAATCTAAAGAATAAATGAAGCATTCCTAATTATTTTTTCATTCTTATTTAACGTTTTCACCTGTTTCAGGGTATTCTACAAAACTAATTGGTGGTACTTGGAAGTCAGTCAATCAGTCGATCGATTTGTTTGTTTTTTTTCTTTTTGTATACAATATTATTTTATATCGGCTGGCAATAAAGCGGCACACAAATAATTAATATTTGAGGTACAAAAAATTAATAAAGTGGCACAAATTTATGAGCAACAAAAAAAAAATTTCTTGGCATCATAAAATTAATTTTTTGGAACAAAATATAATAATTTGGCAACATTTATTATTTTTTGGCGTTATTTGAAGGGAACACAAAAAATTATTTTTGGGCATTGAATTAAAGGATTTAAGAGTTAACCATTAGAAACAAAAATAATAAATAGTTATCAAATAAAATATTTGGCTGATTACAAATGTCTATACAAAAAATGTTCTTTAAGGAACCAAATAAAATAAAGTGGAGACAAAAATTATCATCAAAATTAATTTGTTGCCAACAAATTAATATAGGGCAAATTTATGGGCACAATTTTTTTTTTTTTTTGTAAAGAAAATTTTATGAGATTTTCGGAAAAATTAAGTAATACGACCCCGTTTGGCGTTATATAAAATTGGTTATTTTAAATTTTCGAATCTCTTTCATCAATTTGTTACTGAAATGAAACTTTTCTAAATGTGCTACGAAAATTTAGGTTTGCTTTATTTGTTAGACTGGATTAATTCCTACTTTCATTTTCTTTTTACAGTGAAAATATCATTTGAACCATTTTGTTAGGCAAATGATTAGCATCCAATTAATTTTATTCTTTAAAGTTGCTTACATTAAACATACATTTAAACGTCTTTAGCTGTGAATTTGTCATACTTGCAGTGTTACTTTGGGAATTTTACAACAACAATGCCGTGTATTTTCATCCCGGAATGAATAGTTTCAAACCAACTTTTTTTTGGTATAGAATTTATTCTAGAAATAATTTTGAATTTTTTTTTTTTGTTTTTTTATTTAATTTTTAATGTCAACTGATAAAAGTAAAAGAAATTTTTTTTCGTTTTTTATTTTGAGCGTAATTTGCATTTTTATTTGTATACCAATAACTGTTCAAGTGACCAAAGTAAGGCGTCATTTGATTCTTGAGTTTAGTTGTTTATTACCCTTTGAACAAAGCGGCTCGTTTTCAATATAAAATTATATTTGTTCTTTGTAGTTTATTTGCGATTTTCATCAACAAAGGGTGAAACATAAGCTTGAAGCTAGGCGCATGCCAAAAGACTTCAGGTTTCTCGACACGCATTCTACACTTAGGCCCTTTTCCAATTACTTACTTATTTTGTGGGACCTAACTTATTTAAATAAGTAAGCTGGCGAAATAACTTATTTCCTTTCTCTTTCTAGCAAAAAAATCTAAATTTCTTCTGTCAAAAATTATTTTTTGTTTATAAGTTAGTTGCGCGTGTGATAAATAATCGTGTTTTGTGTTAGTAAATAATTCAAATAAGCACATTAAATATATTTAAAAATGAAAACAAAAATCTACAATAACCGATGTAATTTATGCAGTACAAAAAAACGTCAATAAAAATAATTTTGGAAAATTTTAATTATATTTTGTTATTCGTTGATCCGTGATAATTATTTCAGCATACAATTTTTTGTTCTGATCAAATATGTGTAATTAATACAAAACATTGTAATCTGAAAAAATTTCAAATAATTCAATTAATATAGATAGTAAATAGAAGTTAATAAATTTTATTACAGGGAGTGATGAGGAAACGTTTGCACTGATCGAAGCAAGGTCAGCAAAAGACGAGCAATTTAAAAACCCTGTCATCCTTCAAATATATGGGCGTACGTTTTCTGAGTTTTGTTTATTATTACATGTAAGGTTTAATATATTTTTAAAATTTTTAGGGCCATCCAATCATCGAGAGAAGAACTCCAAAATCGCAGCTCCCAAGAATGTTCCAAAAAATGGAACAACCTTCTGGACCAATATAAAAAACTTAAAGATACGAAAACCGGTACCGCACCCACATCAATCAATGCTTCTAATTGGATATTTTTTCCAAAAATTAATGATTTAATGGCCTTAAAATAAACTATCGCACCAAACAACATCATACAAAGCGGCACATATAATATCAGTGTGGTTGACACGGACTCAGATGATTTAATTGAGTACGACCCGATTTTAGAGGATAGTAACACCAGATACGAGGATAGTTCACCTGAACCCTGACCGTCAACATCGCCATCAACAGCCGTAGCAATTAGAAGCAATGAAACAGATACAAATAGACAACCCCAACACAAAATAAATTTTAAAGAACGACTGTTGGAACACATAGAAAAGAGGGATGAAAAAATAATTAAATCCATTACCAAAAATAATAAAACTGTAAACAAAATTTGTAAAACATACTTTCCTGAAGTAGAAATTTATTCGGATAGTGATTCTGAATAGTTTATACAATGCCTATAATTATTTATTATATTGTGATATGTACCTATATTTAAAAGACTGAATTTTTTAATGAAATATGAAATTTATATATGAATTTACTTTTTTAAATGAATTAATTTATTAGATATGTACTCGTATATAAAAAATAAAATGTTAAAAGCTGTTTAAATATTTGCGCATAATTGATTTCTGAATTCCAAAACGCTTGTTTGAAGGGGAATATTAATTTCTTGTACACAGGGAACATTAATTTCATTTTGAAACTCCTCATCAATATCAATAAGATTTGCTACATCTAGACATACTATATATTGTGGAGTATGCAGCAAATTGCAATAACTTTCGTACAATTTTTTATATTATTTTCTAATGCACGAAGAAAAATACATCTCCACCTGGTCTTCATTTCTCCACATGCTTGCTCAATTGCAATTCGGGCCGTACTATGTAAGTGATTGAACTTTTTTTGTTGGGATGTGAAAGAGCTGTTTTTGGTGAAAGGGCTATGGGTTCTAACATTAATTGATATCCACTATCACCAAGTAAAAAGTATCCCTGCGTTGGATATGTTTTATTTAAATAGACGTCGCTATTTCGGAGCACTCGTTGGTCATGAACTCAACCTGGCCACCCAACGCATATATCTAAAAATTTATGGTCTGCATCACAAATAGCTAAAAAATCAAGATAATTTTAATATATTAACTTTAATATATAATTAAGAAAAAGCAAACCTTGCAATTGAATGCTGTAATCCAACTTTCTGTTTAGATATTCACTATGGAGATCCGTTGGGTATTTTATTTTTATATGCGTCCCGTCTAACGCGCCTACGGCTTTATCAAAAACTGATGATCCTGCTCGATTGGCAAACTTCATACCAACGTCTTCCAAATTACCTCGCCTAGGTAATAAAATACTTTTCGAGATGAAACTTAAAATTATGTCCATCGTTCGCTGAATTATATTATATACTGATGTTATCGGTATATTGAATGCAGTATTGACTATACGATACGACATTCCAGCTGCTAACCAAAATAGTATCACCCCGAGCTCAATCTGAGCATTATAACCGTGCCGTTTAGCTGGAAATAGTTCCAATAATTTTTGGAAAGCTTCTACCGATACTCTTAGTTGTTTCTTTATTAAAATTGCATCACGAGTTAAAATAGCATTTAAAATGAAGCTGTTTTTGATCGAATAGTATTTTAAGCCCTGTACTATTTTGTAATTACATTAAAAAACAGAATATAATTTTCAAATTTTATTTTAAAAGTTTGTACCTTCCGCATTTCAAGTTCCTCCAGAAAATGAAGTAAATCTTTATCGCCATCGATCAATTTTTGATATAATTTTATATTTTTATTTACCAAATGGCCCAAAATTAACAAATTTTTCTTTCTGTTCATTTTTAATTCACAATAGGTTCAATTTGTTAAATTTAAAATCGTTGCAGATCAATTTGATAGGCGCAATTTTATTTTATATTTTTTCATTATAGCTGTCAAAATAAGTAAGTAAAATGAATTGGAATGGTTTCACGTTACTTATTTAAGATGGCGGCAAATAAGTCAATAAGTTTGAAATAAGTAAGTAATTGGAAATGGGCCTTAGCCCCGTTTCCAATTACCTACTTGTTTGATGTAACCTAACTTATTCAATGTAATTTCTTATGTATTAAGTTAGGTTACACCAAATAAGTAAATAATTGGAAAAGGGCCTTAGGCCCTTACCGAAAGTTATACTTATTTGTGAAACCTAACTTATTACATAAGAAATTACATTGAATAAGTTAGGTTCCATAAATAAGTATAACTTTCGGAAAGCGCCTACTAAGGCTGTTTTAGAAACCGATGCTTATTTCATACTTATTTACTTATTCGACGCCATCTTAGATAAGTAAGTAAAATCATTCGAATTGATTTTACTTACTTATTTTGACAGCAACAACAAAAATTCATTTGTTGTCAATTTTTTTAAGTTAAGGACAATGATATTCGCAAAATCGCGACATAACACGCTTATAACACTAACGCTTGATAAAACAATGAGAGTATTGAATTTTGATGACCCTAAATAATTAATTATCTGAAATTTCATTTTTTACTTCAGTGTTCGTCAAAAGCAAATTTTAAATTTTTCAATATCACGCTACCTTAGAATAATATTCATAGGGAAAATGACAAGCAATTTAGATTTTTTCGTAAGAAAGCGATATAAAATAAGTCACCTCGTTAGAAGGCTGTTTTCGAAACGAATACTTATTTGTGGAATCTAACTTATTCAAATAAGTATCTTATCGAAGTCTCTCCGATATAATCGCTAATATGAAGCTACATGTATTTTAATTTCAGCGGCGCTTCGAACGGCGTCTATGTATTTGGGGCATTAAGCTTGAAAAACACCGAGCAGAAAATTTAAATATATGTTGATTTGCTTTTGTATTCATAGATAGTCGTATGTTAAGCCAAAGTATAAGCAATTTTTATAAAAACATTTAAATTTTTGATAATTTTAATAGGTTGATTAAAAGAAAATCTATCACAAGTGGAATATGTGGGACATGTCGCGCTGCTCTTGGTGTGTTTCGAAAACATAGAATAACTTTCGGAAAGAGCCTAAAAGAGATTAGAATAAAAAAATACAGAAAATTAAATTTTGTGTTTTTTTATTGTCGGCAAAATTTTTTGTTTGATGCTGAAATATATTTTTTTGTATAACCTTAATAATTTAACCACATATTATATTTGCTGCTTATTTCTAATTTTTGATGCTACTCTTTGTCGCTAAACTATTTTTTTTTTGACGCTGAAAATTATTTGTTTGTATTTTCATTGTTTTGTTCCAAAATATTATATTTGTTGCCAATTTATTAATTTTGATGCCAAAGTTTGTCATCACAGTATTTAATTATGTCCTTCAAAAATATTTGTTTGTTTTTTCAAATGTTGTTCCAAAATATTATTTGTGATGCCAATTTATTATTTTTGATGCTAATGTTTGTCGCGAAAATTTTTTTCTTGTATGCCGGTTTAAATTGTCCCTTTTATATCTATGTAAAGTGACTTTAAAGGTATAAAGTACAAATCGTACAAGTGAGGCCTTACATTAATTGCAAGAAACCATGATACTTGAGAAAAACATTTAATTTTGCCGAGTGAATTTTTGGTGTTGGCGATAATAAACTATGCAGTGGCAGTTCCTGTTTTATTTTTATTTATTAATATGTTGTTAAACCACCTCGTCTTACACGATCTATTATGAATGAGCACCTGCTCAAAACATATTGTGTAAGCATGGGGTTGGTCCCTTTAACTATAAATAAATAAATACTAGAACGAAGTAGAACTACTTACACAATAGATGTCCCATCAATAATCGAAAGACTGTATATTTGGATAGCCTAATATTTAATTCATAAAGTTCAAACTAGGTTGTATTTGTGTCTGCGGTGACTTAAAAAATGTCTATGTTTTTGAAATAAATTTACGATCATAAGATAAATTGGGAGCTCACAATATATTTTCGCTTAAGATTTAGCGCCACTTATTTCTATATTCACACTTCTGGACGACATATTTAAGGCAAAACTAAACTAAATTACAATGCTTCCGTCTGGACTACACGTTCATTTGGCATCAACAATTCCGGTGACTTACATTTTATTGTTACAACGTTATAGTTGCTTTCTTTTAGTATAGAACGTTCAAGTTATAATACAATTCTAGTGCGATGTTTATTTCTTATAAAACAATGCATGCAATTTTTTTATACTTAAGTCCATAAGTATTATTTATTTCATTTCATATACCTAATACAATTGAAGACATGAGCATAGTAGAAATAGTGCATGCTGGGTAAATTTAATTATAATTTTACAGAATTTTTTTTTTTTTGTTTCAACTTTTTTATTAGTGGCGCATTATAAAATACTCACCCGACACAAAATGAAACACATTTTGACACGTAAAACCCCTTTTAAGTATCACCAAGTAAATTTTCCCACAATTAATCAAAATTTAAAAAAAAAAAAAAAAAAAAAAGTTTTTCATTTAAATTTTCTATGATTCAAAACAGTATAGCTATACGAGTATGTTTGCTTGTTTATTTATTTTGTGAAAATTCGTGATAGTTTTTCTTCGTTTTAAATTTTTGTTATTGTTGATTTTTTTTTTGTTTTGTTATTTATCGCACATCAAGTTCATTCGTGCAATTTTATAAATTAGTTTTTCATTTTAGATAAATAAAACAAAAAAGTAAAATAAATAAATTTGAGAAAAATTAAAATTTTCTTTATTTTGTCTGAAATTTGTTTCATGCATTTTTAATGTAGGTACTACATATACGTGTGTATAGATTATATGTCTGAAAAATTCGTGGGGGATATTTTGTGCGGCAATAAAGGTGCATGCATGTTAGACAATAAAATATTTAATTTATTATTATGATTTTTGAGTCATAGGGAAATTTTTAATTCATTTATTACAAAATAGTAGTTTAGATTGAATAAAATAATAAATTTCGAAATGAATGCATTTACTTATACGTACATTCATGTAGAGGTAAACGGTAATGGTGTGGTACTATAATCTAATTAAATATTTTATCGAATAAAAAAATCGAAATTTGTTTTTTTGTTTTTGTATATATTTTAACTAGAACTTTACTATCAGTGATGTGATATCAATATATTTGTATACACAAACATGTTTTATTTATAGGTCGAATATTACAAACAGTCACCTGGCCATTGTTCGATTTGTATATACTGAATATAAACGTGGAAAATCAATATTTCATCTTTTAATGTTTAATGTAATAGACACAATATGTTGAAAAATCGATTTTGTCAATAAAAATGTTTATCGATCGTTTAATCAACGTTTTCTAATAAACACAAATATTTTTTATCAGCATAATGTCTATAATATGTATGTACATATGTATTATAATATATACATAAGCGTATTCGAATGTCTTTAACGAAAATTTATTGAGCAATTTAAAGTTAAAAGTTGATGTTATACGATATGGTTTAAATTTAACAATGATCTAGTTTATGTATGCTCATGTACTCTTATCACTTTTGCACAATCAACTTGTACAATACAAATATGTTTAGATTAGACGGTCGTTTATTGTACATATATTAATAAAATGCTTGGATTTACTTGACATGTGAGCTTTAACACGAGAACATCTGTCACAATAATTCACTATCTTTATGTGGTTGAGTCGGATTATTATGTAAATAAAACGTGATGATAATTTTGCTACATAATGTAAGTAAAATAACTTTAAATTGATGTCACTGGTGATGACGATACCTGCATATAAGAAAAATCTAAATTAGAGGCGATATAGATATTATTATTTCGAGATATTACATTTTAAGACCAATGTATTAGAATTTTTTAAAATACTTAAATTCTTTAATTCATATGCTCATAAAAATCTAAATTTCTAATTTCCTAATTAGGTATTTAAAAGGTATTTTCAAATTAGAGAATTCTTAAAATTGTTATAATTTATTTTATATTTTCTTACTTATAGTTTTGAGATTTCAAATTTTTGTTTTGATGTTACAAGGAAGCAAAGTGATTTGGAACGTAATTATCTAAGAATTTCTATAATTTTGTAAACTAGAATAAAGAAACATGTAATAATTTTCCGCTTACATTTTATTGTAGGCTCCTAATGTAATTTGTGCTCCAGATTAGTGTTTGTAGACTTGTTTGATTCTCCTTGAAATGTCGTTTCTCTCGATTGTACCCCTCTATTATTTCATTCTCTGAACGGAAGAAGCTCGAGGATTTTGCAATTTAGTTGTACGTGAAGTCCACACTTATGGTTTAATAATTGTTATTTCATTCGTCTTCATATCAATTTTCTTCTTTATATTGTCTGAACAGCAAAATGAAATCAATTGTAAAAAATTTTTGAAATTTTCTCTTCTTCTTAAGTAAGTACAATAAATGTGACTCTTAAGTAAGTACAATAAATTAGGGAGGTGATGGGGAACACTAATGTGAACAAAAAATTATCTGACAGCACATATCATTCTGTAACCGTTATAGAAACAATCAAGATTCTACTGTAAAATCAGTCACTTTGAATTTCACTTGATATAACTTAAAGCCCGTTACTCACAAATTACTGAAATGAACGTTTTCTTATCGCAAATTAATTAATTTATCAAAAACATGTCCAATAATAAGGTTAAATTAATAATAAATGCACTTCACATTAAAAAAGGTGGGAAAATCTTTTATTTTTTCAAGATTTCTTTAAAAAATGCATTATTAATGTAATTTCTTTGCACATTTTCAAAATATTTAGAAAATTGGATGTAATTTTGAGATTTTAGTCGTATTGATCAGTTCCCCACAAATACAATTATAACATCCATTTGGAATGGTTTGTTCAAGAAATTGCGACCGTCCTAAAAAGTTCTTTAACTCGAATTACAGTCGAATCACATTCTATGGCGATGGTCAAGTAATTGCCAATCATTCGACATAAAGACTATTTACAGGGTGTGACGGTAGCTTCCCACAATCCGCCGAATGTAGGGATGGCAGGAAAAATAAAGTGACATTGGATGTGGTTGTCATTAAACGATATGCTTCAATTTGGTTCTTTTTTTGCTTCGTTCATAAATTGGTGGTAGAAATACTGAAGCTCACAGCCGTTATCACAATATATGTATTGTGATAATCCTCGGGTGGCCCTGAAAAGTTTCAATAAGGGCATCAGCCCTCATATATGTGACAATTTCCAGGGATGTGGTTTTACTTTCCATTTATGTACAGGATTAGATCCACCTTATAAGGTTTAGCGCCTAGGCCCTTTTAAGTTTTCATAGAAATAGGAACAGGAAGATCGATTCCGACATCAATGAAAGGTCTAATTTGTTGTTCTGGTCTGGCGTTGAATCATCGGCAGGTGAATGTGGCCGTGTGGTAATTTAATGGGGTGTTTGGCATCATAGGCAATGTTGTATTCTCCAAACGTCCTCTCATTCGCATCAAACTATGGTTGTCGATATATGCCCCGATTTACGTAATATCTTCGTTGATCGGAGATTATTTTTAAAGCGTAAAATGAATTCTAAGGCGTGGGTTAACGTACGTAGACTTGAAACTCTAGAAATCAATTCCTTGATAATCTCATGATTTTGAGCAGCTCGAATAAAACTGAAAATGATTTGAAAACTTTCTAAATTATCGGTTTTAGGGGATTATGGTAGTACAAGTGGAGTTTCTTTCAATCACAATCCTTCGTTGATCAGATTTCCAGGAATGACCCCTCTGGTTGATTTATCGGCTTTGTTATCATTGATTGGTACAAAATGTCATTGGCTTTGGTTAGTCCCATTTCAAGCAAACCGTGTTGCGGAAATTATGGTGGACATAATTTCCGCAACACAGTTTGCTTGAAATTGGTTGAGCATCTTCGGTGCGGTTTTGATATTCATTGCAATACAATTATGGAGTCGGAGAGAGAGAGGGATTCTAATGTCAGTTTCAACATTCTAATAAGTAACATAGCACCGTTTAACACTATTTTCGCAATTAAGAGTGCTTTAATTGAGGTAACTACAGTTTTTGTCATTATTAAGTTGATCTGGATGTCTCCATCAAATGAAACAACATGAGAATAGATGAGCTACATGAGAGCCACAGTGTAAGCTTCTTTTGGTGCACCTTTGATATAAACCCATCTCGGAAATTTGACGCCTGTCAGCAACCAAAACTGGGCCCGGATTGCCAAACAGTCATTTAAAATTTTTCAGTCCAATTGTAACTGGTAATAATAGTCCCAACGGATCGAAAATGCGTGACGTCTTTGACAAGAATGATTGATACCTTTGTAATATTTGCTGGCGGTGATTTTAATGATACCCTAAAATTAAAATAATCTTCAATTGGATTGTATTTTACACCTAATACAGAGACCATTTGACTATTATCGGTAATCTCCCAATGATATCATTACGTGACTATCCTTTTGAATATTCTCTAGCAGTAGTGGATAATTTGCTGATCATTTTCGTTTGTTGAAACCGCTATATTTCATTAGCGAAATTATGTCAAGACTATGACTGCCGGATATCCAATCAAGAAATGAAGTAAGGCTGTAGCTAAAATGGTGCAGATGAGATGCCGTAAAATAGCATAAATTATTGATGCGGGATAGTTTCGTTTTGGAATTAGCATAAGACCACCGGAGGCTCGGCGATTTCGGCTGCATTGGCAGGATTATTAAAGGATTCATCGAACTATGTAAGAGCAGTTTTATTTGCTGGTTCCTCACTCAAGGAGAGCCGGGGCCGTTCCAGGTTAGTATACGTTTATCTGGTACATAATGGAGCAGTGTGTTTTGTCGCCTTGGACTTTTGTGAGAATTCCATCTATTTCTGATCAAGTCTTGTCGTGAACTAACAGGCATTGCGAGAAATTTCGGGAAGAAAAACAACTTGTGGGATGTTGCATGCAAGGCCCTTGCACATAACGAAGGATTTCTTATAACAATATCGTCATAAATTGGAAAATCCAAACATTGTATTTCGAAATCGAAAATGAAACTCACTTCTATTGCATATAAAAAGTTATCGGTGTAGTCACGGTTAATTTTTGTAGTGGCATCTAATAACTTTCCTCGAATGAGAGCTTGTGTTTTTGAAATACTTGAAAAATATTGATCGTCGATTTCTGTATCAGTTTCTTACTTCTTGTCATCATGGGCTAGATTCTGAAGGCACGGGTTGGTCACTGTCCAATTTCTCATACTGACTTGTGGCAGGTGGCTGATCTTCATCCTCTAAATCCTAACCACTTTGTTCATCGATGCATGATCCACCGAGAGTGTACAGTAGGCCGAAAACCCGTTCGCCGCCCTCCGAATCATTTTCCATTTAGTCGGTTGCTTCCCTTCATTTTGACTCTAGATGAACCAAAGAAACTGGTCTGTTGGTACTTCTATACTATTAGGGAAGGTTACAAATACTGAGCCCTGGACAGGTTATTCGAAACGACATCCTTTAACTGCCGTCATTCTCACGGCTTACCATCACTTATTGTAGCTTTAAGCTACTTTGCAGCAGTCCTATTTGGCCAAGCTCAGGCCCAGAAATATATTTTCACGCTTAACTGAGGAACCCGAGGGTTTTATCGAGACGATATCGTCCTCCCTGGATTTATTCAATGCTGGTGGCGTATCGTTTTCAGAACGATTTATATTGGCCACAGAGACATCTGAAGGAGCTCCAGCCTTATCCAGTGGCCTTAGTACCAAGAGGTTTAGCTTCCCGCCCAGGAGATTTATCCTGCGCAGAAACTCCTCTCCCTAATTTCATATGAGGATCTCTCGAAGGATTATCAATAACATCCCTCTACTCCCTTTACCACGTCCCTGCTCCCACTGTTTCCACTGATCAGTTCCCCTCACTTGCAAGGGATATTGCTTCATCTCTTGAGATGCCCTGTCTGGAAAGAAGAAGATTTAATTCTTCATAATCGAGCATGAGCACCACGTCCAAAGGAAACCACTAGTTTTACTTTTAATTAGTACTTATTTTCTCTTCCCACGAATTGCTAGGATAGTCGAGCCACTTGTAGGACACCAAGATCTACCACAGGAAGACTATGATGAAACGAGGGCGTCTGGTATTCAGGGTCCACCTACTAGAGACTGTTTGTCCTAATAGAAATTCATCTATCGACATATGCCGTTAGGTTTTTTTTTTTCAAGATTCCATCTGTCATATACAAACCAGACACCATATTGACAGGTGTTCTTAAATTACTAAAAGCTAAATATATTTTTGAACGTTTTTTTTTTTTTGTTTATGTTTTCCAAATTAAATTTTCTGTTTTCCAGAATTTTCACCAGCACATGGCAATTTAATTCAGTACCTGCCAAATTTCCAAATCATAAAATAAAAAAATTTCCAAAAAAATTAAGAAATGTCATCACTGGGCATCAACGACTGCTGACTTATATTTCCCCGCTCGTGTTTAAATTCCAGATAATGTAAAATTTAATTTTGGAGGCAAAACGTCAAAAAAAAAAAAAAACATAAAAGAAGTGACATTATGGGTTATAAAGCCAAAGGGTATTTTACTTCCATTGTTCATTAAAAATCTTATTTGCAAAATTTAAATTTACGTTTTAACTGTGTTGAAAGGGAGGAAGGTTTTATTGTAAATAAATTTCTTTTGCCATATTTTCTGTATTTTTTCCTGTATACCCTTAATATGACGTCTCATTCAGATTGGGCATTGTATGTCTTTACTAAGTGGACATTATCCCCCATTGTCTTCTTTTAACTCGATAATTCATCGCCTAACCCCAAATTCGTTGATATCAAAAAATTCGCAGTTAAATCAAACGGAAGGAGAACGAGTTTGAAGAAACAAACATAACATGGACTTTGTTTACAACCGAGATTTACAAAATCAAGTGTCCGGCCATCGGTTGTGGAATAGTTTGGCTTAAGGGTACTGAATATCAGACTGTTATATATCTGATATAATATTGAAATTTTTTGAATGTAGGATTGTGTATCTATAGTTTTTAGGAGGTACATTCAAATTTTCATAGAAAACTACCTCATTTTCCGGAGAAATTTTCTCTTTTTGTAAAAGAAAATTTGATATAATGTTATTCAAAATACAATACGTAAATGTGAAATTTTTTAATAGATTTTGATAATAGGACATAAGTTGCTTTCTGTTATCAAATTTCAGTAACGGAGATGTAGCAGCGGTCAGCATTGAGGTCGATAAACGAAACCTCTGGCTAGTATCAGCTTACCTGGCTTATGATGAAGTGGAAAGCGCAAGGTTGGAGTCATCCTTGGGAGTGATGCAAATAATCATCACACAATCTGGGAAAGTATGGACACAAATGAACGAGGTGAGTTACTCCTTGATTACATTTTAAGTACTAACTTTCATATTTGTAACATAGTAAATAAGCCAACCTTTATCTAGTAATAGACTGAAAGTATTGGATATTACTCTTGTCTCAAGCTTTCTGGTGATTAGTTTATTAAACTGGAGAGTTTCGGAGGACCACTCCTTTTTTGAGCATTGTTATCTTCAATTTGAAATGGACTTGACTTCTCCAAAAAGTCCAATCTATAGAAACAGCAGGAAAACCAACTGGGATACCTTTAGAACTATTCTGGATAATTCACTACCAGTTCCGGTGCCAAAACCTCCAAAAACTGAGCAAGAGCTCGATGGCTTGGTGGACGAGTTGTCCAGCGCTTTTAATGAAGCAATACTGGGCTCTAGTCCGCTTAGCAGGCCTAGGGGTAAATCTCGGCCACCCTGGTGGTCCAAGGAGCTTCAACAAACACGTCGAAAATGCAAAAGACTCTTCAAAACAGCACGGAAGACAAAATCTGCTGTGGACTGGGACTCCTATATGGAAGTCCTCAAAATTTACAAATATCAATTGAGAAGTGCCAAGAACAGCTCTTAAAGAATATACTGTGGCAAAATTCAGAAGTCTTCTGAGATGTCTAGGCTACACAAAGTACTAGCAACTGGTCCTTCTATCCCAAGTTATCTTCAACGGCCGGATTGGATGCGGAATCGCTGGAACTTCTGATGGAGACTCATTTTCCTAGTTGTCCCGAATCTATACCTAGCACATCAGTAGGTAAAAGGGCAAGTAGCCTCATAGGCCAAATTATTAGCCGAAAAAAGATCCTAGGGCGATAAATAGTTTTAAACCAAATAAGTCGCCTGGACTTGATGGTATTATCCCTTCGGATATTCAACAAACTATCCATCTAACAATTTCCTGGTTAGAGGTAATTTTCAAAGGCAGCCTAGAACTATGTCACATTCCTAGTAAATGGACAGAAGTGAAGGTTGTTTTTATACCTAAGACGGGAAAACGCTCACACTGCAATCCCAAAGACCTTAGACCGATTAGCTTGCCTTCCTTCCTTTTTAAACACTGTAAAGACAAATATAAGCTCATATTAGAGGCACGATTACGTCGGAAAAGCTGTCCAAATCTCAACATCCATATTGCAAAGGGAGATCTGTAGAGACTGCTCATCATGCTCTGGTATTTTTCATTGAAAAATCTTTCGAATATAGAGACTAAGCAATGGTAACCTTCTTGGATATTGAGGGGGCCTATAAAAATGTGCTTCCAGGAGCTATAATTAGGGCACTTTCAGATCTGGGAGTGGATAAATCACTCAAGGACTGGATAGATCAGATAATATTTTTTTTTTTTTTTTTTAAAAACATCTTTATTGATATGGCTACTACAATCTTAAACATTATTAATTCATTAGTAAGGTTGACATTAGTACTTATGAGATAAGCATAAACTTGTGTGGGTCTGCTGGACCCGTATCCAGTTCCCTTAAATCAGATAATATGAGGCAGGATCATAAAGGCCAGTTTTGGGGAATCCTCCGTCAGAAGACTTGCAAGCAGAGGTACAATGCAGGCTGGCGTACTGTCCCCCCCCCTGCTTTGGAACTTGGTCATAAATGACCTGTTGCTGAGACTGGAGGACGGTGGCTTCAAGGTGGTTGCCAATGCGGATGATGTTGCTATTGGTGTCCATGGTAAATATCCCGGCACCCTTAGTGAGCTTATGCAGAATGCTCTGGGTACTCTTTCACTATGGGCCAATGGCAAACCCACACAAAACCGAATTGGTTATCTTCTCTAGGAAATATAAACTTCCTCACATCGATCCTCCCACTTTAAATGGGTTAAGCTTGACTTTTACAGTTGAAGCGAAGTTTATGGGTCTCGTTTTACATAGCAAATTATATTGGAAACCTAATATTCTCGAAAAAGTAAAGAAAGCTTTGGTAGCGCCATACTCTTGCAAAAATGCCATTGGGCAAGGATGGGGGCTGGAACCCCGCATCGTACATTGGCTTTATACCGCAGTAGTCAGACACATACTCTTGTATGGGGTAATAGTCTAGTGGCCTGCTCTGGACAAAACTGTCAACCAAAAGCTGTTGACAAAAGTTCAGAGAACAATCTCTCTGTGGATCAGTGGTGCACTGAGGTGCACATCCACTCAGGCACTAGAGACTCTGAAGACCACCGACTATACTGTCCCGTCACTATCTTTTGACACAAAGTTCTGGACTATGATCCCATCCAGGGAGGACTGGATGATGGGTACAGTTTTGGAACCAGGAGTTATAAACTTATTCACTGATGGTTCAAAACAGGGCGGGAAAGTCGGGGCTGGGGTGTTCTGCGAGGAACTTCTGTTAAATCTCTCCTTCCGTCTCCCCGACTACTGTAGCATTTTTCAAGCTGAATTAACTTAAAGGAAGTCATACACTAGTTGAGGTATAATGTAATATCAGATTGTAATATTCGCATAATTACGGATAGTCAGGCTGCCATTAAAGCGCTTCAATCACACCTCCTCACGTCGAAAGTAGTCCAGAACTGTCTCTCGTCTCTTAACGAGGGATTCTAGGACATTTCATAGGTATAGGGAATATAAGCGTCGTTGAACTGGCTCCACGTGGTACAGCGGATCACTTCTCAGAAAGCAGAAAGGATATTGAAATGCCTCTTGCGGTATGCAAACTGCTGCTTCAGGACAAAGCTAGCAAGCTGACGAATGACCGATGGTCAAGTATCATCTTTTGCGTAATAACTCGGCAGGTCTGGCCGAAGTTGGACTTGGCGAGATCCAAACAGCTGATCTCACTTTAGCGAAGTCAGATCAGTGTGGTTGTTGGAGTGATTACGGGGCACTGTCTCATAGGGAGGCAAGCGAGTAGACTTGGTGTCTTCTCACATGACTACTGTCGTAATTGCGAGGACGAAGAGGAGGAAGAGGCAGTACTTCATCTTCTTTGCACCTACCCTCGTCTGGCACGAAACAGACTAAAGTTTCTAGGGGTACCCATCTTCAAACACCTGATGGACCTCCTCTGTAGGATGGACATCAGGAGTATCCAGCGCTTTATTAATACCTCAAAATGGTTCCAATGAGTTGGAGGAAATAATTGTTGTGGTATGGCTACGGACCATTTTTTGTGTCTATGCCTGATATATTGATTTGAAGATTGGGTTGGGTATTAATTTTAGGGTTTAATTGAGGGTTTAGTAGGAGGTTTAGTTAGCTCTTCCTTGTGCTGATTCATAAGTCTTCAATTTGTTTGTTTTTACTAAATATGGATTCGCAGTCCATGTAGATTTGACCGGTTTTTTTTGTGGGGATTTTTAGTTAATAAATTGCGATGTTTTGTACTCCAATTATTAGGATACCCTCCCCCAAAAAACACCATTTTCTTCCTATAATTCGGGAATTATTGTAGGTATACAACCTCGTTTTTACAATTCTTGTACTGTTCTAAATAACAAGATATTTTATGAAAGATTTAATTCGTTACAAAACTCCTAAAATCACAGGTATAACTTATTATTCGACCACACACCGCAAGAAATTACATTTTAACGATGAAATTATCTTTCGCAGCAAGTTCCATATTTTCGGTATCATTTATAAAGTTAAAAAACTCTAAGGCCGCCGACAGTCACACTAACTTTTAAAGAAGTGCCGACTTATTGATGAAATTATTTTCAAGGATGTTCTCGATATATATATCGCTTATATGTGGCAATAGTGACATAACCCAAAATGGTAATTATGAAAATGATTTTGGGTTCGTCATTCTGATTTAATTTGGATATTTTTTGAGAATTCGTTTGGGCTTATAAGAATATTTTCTAGGTTTTGAAAATGAAAATAAGTTTCAACAACTGGACACGATGGAAAAAACACAAATCTCAACCAAACGGAGTCAACATTACGAAATATATAACTCGAAGTGACATCACAAAAAGGATGGAACATACCTCTGCTTGCAAAGTACTGACTCTATTGCAATTCAATATTTTTAAGTGTTTCCTGAACAATAGTAATTTTTGAGTTTCAGTCATTGTTGCAGCAAATGAGCGATATGATAAAGGCAGGAGATAAAATAAAACAAAAAGGTATGTTCCTTGTCTTAAGTACAATCAAATTATTTATATAAATATTATTAGTTCTATTGTTTTCTATTTACAATCCTTTAGGGGTGAAAAAGGGTCCATTTTTTATTTTTATTTGTTAAACATTTTTATTGTTTTATTACTGTAATCTCTTGTTTATGTTAAAATTTTTTGTTAGTTACATCATTTTTATCTATCTACCCATGGACCATTTTATTACGGCTACCCATCAAGATAAAACACTTAAAAAAAAAACAATATTTTTATTGCAATTGTAATACAATATAATAATAGTTTTAGTTTTTAACAATCATTAAATTAATATTTTTAGCTTTATTTATAAATTTAATTTACGGCCGGATATTAATTTACGTTTAATGACTTGGAAGTCAGTTGATCGATATTCCTGGCATACATTGAGAGTGTGTCTGTTTATTTTATTTATATTCCAATTGTAATCGAAAACTTAAGCCAATGATACAAATGTATAATGTTCCTAATGCTCTTGTACAATCCCACTTTACATTATAATTCAGTTTGTTTAACACACGAATGTCAAGTTGAATATCCCATAATATGGGTTTGTTAAGACTATATGCGCTTATCGTGAAGCTTTTTGGTTTTACTTAATAACAATGTGTGTATTAAACAATTATTATCAAATTCTCGATGTGCTTAATACAATTTAACGGCCTAATGTCACATTAAACAAATTGTATGCTTACTTATAGACCCACCAGCACACACCTCATCATAACATACCACAATAAATTTAAGCCATTAAATGGAAATATGTACATTATAAATCTCATTTATATTTCTCTTCCATGTCTTATAGCTGTTACTTTAAAGTGACATAATATGATTTTAATATGAAAACATGATTAATGCAACATTTAAGATAAGAGTAAAAAAAAAATTATAAAATATTATGACCTTTTTTAAATGATCTAGAAATTTAATTTTTTTCTTTCTATTTTTTATCATCACGGAATATAAATTAAGATAAATATATTATAAAAGAACCATAAAAACTGTTTTTTTATACAAATTTAATATTAACATTTGTAATGCATATTATAAAAGTTTTTACGATTTTAATTCGAAACAAATTGAAAACGCGCGAGCTTTCTCTGATGCATAAATATGATTGCATTAGGAGAAAAGCCTACCAATACGGAACACATAAAATAATTAAATGTCAATGTTCTTGATTTATTAACAACGTAAATTACCTTCATCTCTAATTGTAGTTATTTACATTTTTATTAGAATTAAATCATTCATATAGAAAATATATAGATCAACGTAGTTATTTCACACACTGGTATCAGTCAAATATCAAATTATGATAAGAAATTTGGCAAAAAAAAAATTTTTTAATTGAAATTATCGATTTTTAATTGATATAAAATAATTAATTGTATAGTTTAATTGTTATTACATGGCTTATCAGTCATTTGTATATATTGTCAAAATGATAAGATTTGTTAAAATAAAATAATAATTTAACAAAAACAAAAACTTGTGACTGCAAATATCTGACATCTACATAATATATATATTATATGTATATATATATTTAACTATGGCGTATGTGGGAGTAAATTTATTTTCCAAATCGATTTAGAAACGAGATTTCTTATCATTGAACTAAAAACAACAACAAAATTAAGTTTAATTGATTTGTCGGTAATTGGTGTGTATAACCCCAAAATAACCTTCATACTATAGAGGTTATCTGATAAATACCTGATTTTACGAGTTTTACTAATCGGTCAAATTCTATTTTTACGATTCCCTCATAAAATTGGTGCTAAGTACATTAATCATTTTTCATCACTTCTGACACCACAAATTTATTAATTGAGGGAAATAAATAATATTGGTAGTAAATGTGTGTAACCTTAGAGGTTTGGCCATCATTTTTCAAAATTTTGCAAAAAATAGAAATAATTTACGAGCAGCAAACTTAGTATGATACATATTTATAAATAATATAAAAGAGTTCATAGAGGAGCAAAATAAAAGCGGTCAATTGAAAGCAGGGACGGATAACGTTATATAACGTTACCCGAATAACGTTAAAAAACGCTAAAATTGCTAAGTTTTTCAAGAAAACGTAACCAAACCTATTAGGTTATGTTATAACGTAACCGTAACAGGTAACTTTATAAAATTTTGATATAACCAAATAAAATAACCTTATAAAAAATGTTTTTGTTCCTGGTAGCATTATTTAACACTAGAACTATTGATCCGTCAAAATGACGGATTGTTCATTTATTGAATTCACTTTTTCCCTCATTCTTGAATCCTCATTTTGACTGGTCGGTAGTTCTAGTGTTAAAACCTTACTTAACTTTAGATAACGTTATTTGTTCTATAACGTTAAAAACATTAACTAATGCTAGATAACGTTATGTAACGTAACGTTTCACATAATTTAAGGTTAAATAACGTTATAACGTAATCAAAAAAAAATTGGGAATTTTTTCCAATAACGTAACGAAATCTTAGGGTTTTCCGATCCCTGATTGAAAGCTAATAAATTTCTACGCTAAACGATCAATATATCAGTTCAAGATTGTCTAAATTTCTTATCTGACTTCTTTTAAATTAAAATCATACCAAGAGACACAATTGAAATACATCGACCTAAAAATGAAACTAAACAAACATCAAACGGAAATAATCGCATTTATCCAGCACCAATTATGGTAACGTTTACTAAGTTGATACAAGCAAAACATTTAATGAAAGCAAAGAAAAATCTTGGACCTCTCTTGGCAAGTGGTATTATTATATCCTACTCTAAAGAAATAGACGAAGTTAATTTTCGATCGCTTCTAAAAAAATACAATGTCGATCTCCTAAATAATGCAAGGGAGTTAAAAACACGGAATTAAAATCGGAACAGGGCCGAAAGGCCGAATGTCGAAAGGCCGAATGTCGAAAGGCCGAATGTCGAAAGGGCGAATGTCGAAAGGCCGAATGTCGAAAGGCTGAATGTCTGTGTAGAAATTGATTTTATTTTTTATTTTTTATGAATGAAAATTTTCAAAATTTATATTTTTATGAAAACCAAAATTTATATTTTTATCAAAATTTTTGAATACAATTTTTTAATAGTAAGTCGCCTTAAATATTAAAATCTTCTTATTTTTTTTTTGTCATATAATTAAAAATTAATTAATTATAATAAAAAAAGAAACATAAATAAATTTTTTTCCGACAAAATTTGATCACATTAATATGCTACATACACAGGATTTATTAGCATGTATTTTCAATTTATTGAAAACATTTTATTTTAAGATTTAAATTCAATGGTTTGAAGGAAAATTTAATGAAAATTCGGCCCTTCGAACCAATCGGCCTTTCCGCACGTTCGGCCATTTGATCCATTCGGCCTTTCGACGTTCGGCCTTCCGACATTCTCAACATCGAACGTTTATATCTATTTGGGTTCTTGTAAAGAGAATTTTTAACATCTTCAATTCATGACATAAAAACTCAAGGGGGGAGGTAATATTACTGTCGATTTATTTAGTTTTAATTTTTTGTCATTATGAACGATTTAAACAGTGATATAATGGACTCTCTAGATTAAAATACAGTGTAAATAAAGTAAGCAAAAACATAAATTCCACTGATTATTTAAATGTATTGTACTTGAATGCCAGGAGCATTCGTAATAAATTTGTTGATATATAAAATCTAATTGAGTCATATGACGGAATTTAGACGGAGTAGCAGTCTACGGACATAACACAATAACTCCAGTCAAATTATAGGAGTTGCGCTTTCTTGAAAATAATTTTATGTGTAATAGCCTTCCAACATTAAAAATACATTTTTTTGCTGTTTATAGACCTCCAAAATCAGTAAAAGATATTTGGCATAAATCCAATAATTACTTTATTAATTTTGTTGATTTACGGTCGCATAATTATGATAATACAAAATAGTAATTTTCACCCAACATATTTGTTTCAATTTGACCCGACTGATGAAAATGAAATGAATGAACCTATTGAATCTTTAAATAAAATTAACTGTTAGTGACTCTCACTTCAAATATTATGTTGTTATGTGTTTATCAAATCTCGTTAATACCTGTGTTGAGACTGTTGAGAGAGGAGATTTTCCCGTCTGCATAAAAATGGCAAAAATTGGAGCTTTTCTGAAAGATGGCAGTATCACAGTATTAAGTAACTACCGACCGATATAGGTAGTGCCCTCTGACTCAACAATTTTTGAAAAAATTATATTTCGACGTACACATATGAATGGGCATCTTAGAATCAATAACGTTATATTATGGTTTTGTAAATTTTTTGAATAATTATGAAATAGTTCTTAACAGTGGCCATATTGTATTCGCCATTTCTTAACTGTAAGAATTTGGCAACAGTGGACATTTTTACTGATTTTGATATCTTAAGGTCGAGCATTATCTTGTTTAAAACAGAATTCAGTATATATTGTTACCTCAAAATATATATTTGTTTTATATTTATCTATGACATAGATTTGTATTCCTGTATAATTAAGAAACCATATCCATAATTTTTGTAGCCATTTCATCATCTAAATAAATTATGCAGAATGAACGAACCATAAACACCCTCTGCTTTCTCATATTTTATAAACCTTTGTATTTCGCCATTATTTTTTGCGAGTTTCAGTTCTTCAACGACGTTCTAATATCAATCGCTAAGCCGGAAAAGTTCTACTATTAATTCGTATACCACCACACATGACTGCTTACAGTAACCTAGATGTCAGTCATAAATCAGTGATGACGGCTCCTTGGTAACGATGCTAGATGTAATGATTATGTGACTCAACAGCACCCACAGTCTTTCTTTAGCCAGCTCAAATTTACTTAGGGAATCTTTAAAACACTATTTTTGTTGAACAATACGTTTATACGGTAATTAGTCATCAGCGTAATCTCTATGTAAAAGAAATCTAGGGTGGTTGCGCTTGGCAAGAAAGACACTGATGGTTTTCTGATGGTTAACTAATTTAAACAAAACAGCACGTCCAAAACTGAATACTAGACTAATATAAAGTATTTCGATGGTTATCCAAAGAAAGAGAAAACCGCTGAAGCATGAAAAAATGGTTATCAGTAGAAATAACTGAATTTTGTTTTTATTGCTTTCTAAATTATTTTTATCTAAACATTTATTTTTAAATAATAATAAATTTCGTCTTTGTATAATGTATCCGGACGAATATATATATAATTATTTCGAGAAATACTCATTAAAGTAATACAAGAACCTTAAATTTTCCTTCCCTTAAGATAAGTGAATTTTCATCAGAGTGGCTATCAAGAGAATATTCACGATCCCTTTAAATAAATTTTGTACTACTTTTGTGTTCTACTTCAAACAGTTGCAAAAGGCGTTCGAATCTTTTTGGAATAGGTCGATCCAATTCGCAAGACATTTTACAAAATATTTTCATGTCATCTGCAAGTAATAGATATTCTGCAAACTCGAACGACTTAATAACGTCATTAACAAATCAATAGCAAAAGCCCTAAATAACTGCCGTGAGGTGCGCCTCAAAAACTGTGACGCATTCAGGCGACGTATTATTAATTTTTACATACATTCTATGATTCTTTAAGTAAAATCCTAGCTAATTTAATCTGGGGAGCGTAAGGTTGGGTAAAAATCACCCCAGTTCAATTTAACAAGCTTATCCAATAAAAAACCGGTAATTCAGTCGGCCGAAAGCTTTGGCAAAATCAGTATAGACCACTTCGACCTGAGTTTTATTAATTGCGTGTTTAGTTAAATAATTCTGAAAAGATGCTAAATTAGTAACAGTAAATCGACCGGGCAAAATTCATGTGGATGACTAATTATCAATGGCTTGCTTGGGAATATAGAATATTATCGCTATTCCACGGTAATTTGTTACATCATTTCGAGTTTTTTTTTAATAGATCGGTGCAGTGTATGAAACTTTCCAAAGTTCCAGAAAGGTTTCCTGGGCCCCTATTTCTGAATACGATTCGTATCGTCATACGATACGAAAATGATATACGATACGAATATGAATTAGTATTTTTGAATACGAACGAATCAAATATTTAAATTTTTGTAGTGTACTACAGGGAATTTTTTTTTTTACGTGGAACAGCCCTGAAAAATGACAGTGTAAGTGAAATAATTGTCAAATTTTTGACGTCTATTTTGTAAAAATATATTTTAAGCTATAAATAAATAAATAAAATAATATTTAATAAATGGAATCCATAGCGATTTATTTTTCTAGTGATGAGAGCGATGATGGAGCAAACCCACCCTAGCCTATTAGGTAGATACAGACAAATCCGGGATAATTCGGACATTTATAAACTCTTTGATATAACGTGAGTATCTAAATATATTTAGTTCAAGCAAATTGACTCAATTATAAGTATCATCTGTAGCTTCTGCATGTTTCAAATTATTGTTTATTATTCTAGGTTTTTGAGATTATTTAGACTCTCAAAAAGTGCCGTGAAATATATATTGGATGAACTAAATGTCGATTTACCAAACAGGGGAAGAGCAACATCTATCCCCAATATTTTAAAATTAGCTGCAACGCTTAGATTTTGCGCTCAAGGAAATTATCAGCAAAGCGTATAGGGCAGGACTTTTTTGTTGGAATGGCACAATCAACGGTATCCAGTGTATTGAGCGAAGTGCTAAATCTATTTGAATCCAAATTGTGCTCAAAGTGTATATCGTTCCGACAATCAAACACGGATAAAAATTTGGCAGCAACTGTGTTGACGCAATTGATAAATGTACTAATTATAAGCGTTAACATGCACGAATTATTAAATGAATTGGATACAATAAAAATTATTCTGATGAGGATGAACAAATCATTTTTACTGTTGAGATCACTTTTTTGATAAACGTTGGATTTTTGGTTAGTTCAATTCCAACACTAATCTTAAAAACAAGAAAACATAAATAGAGAATTTTGATTTAAACTAAAAATAAATATACATACTCGTACATATAAAAATAAAGTTAATACAGTCCACAAAATAAATATGTATCTGATTTATTGTGTATTTAATTATTTGTGTTTTTGAATCGCCGAATTTAAATAAATGTGACTCCATCGAATCATTAAAAAGGGCATATTTTTGGTCCTTCGACTGTAATCAATGCCACGGATGTTCAAAAGGTTTTAAAATTTGAAGTGTTTATTAAAATTTTACATAAAAGAGTTCAGCTTTTAGAAGCCATTAAACCATCTAGCAGTTCTAATTCTGGCCAATATGGAAATCAGTTCACTAATGCTAATTCAGTTAGAACGGTTCAATCGTATAAATCCTCCACGTTAGTCTCTAATTCACAGTCTTGTTACTATTACTTTCTTTTTCTCTAGTAAAATAAAGTATAGTAATCATGAAAATTTTGGACCTTGAGATTTTTAGAGATTTATTTGTTTGGAGGTCCCCTTAGTCCGAAAAAGTGGGTTTCGAAATGGTGTCTGTCTGTCTGGTTGTCAGTCTGTCAGTCTGTCAGTCTGTCAGTCTGTCAGTCTGTCAGTCTGTCAGTCTGTCAGTCTGTCAGTCTGTCAGTCTGTCAGTCTGTCAGTCTGTCAGTCTGTCAGTCTGTCAGTATGTCAGTCTGTCAGTCTGTCAGTCTGTCAGTCTGTCAGTCTGTCAGTCTGTCAGTCTGTAAGTCTGTCAGTCTGTCAGTCTGTCAGTCTGTAAGTCTGTCAGTCTGTCAGTCTGTCAGTCTGTCAGTCTGTCAGTCTGTCAGTCTGTCTGTGTCCTCTCTACAGCCCAGATGGTTTAACCAATCGAACTGAAACTTCAGATTTAAGCTTTTTTGATGAATTGGGAGGTCCCAGTGAATTTTACTCCAAATCGGCTAACCGGAAATGGCCACTCCCTTGGTCCAGAAAATTTATTTTGCAAATATCTTAAAAAGTATAAGGTTTACAAAAAACTACTTTATGCAAAATGTTTCCAAAAATTAAAAACAAATAAAAATAAAAAATAAAAATTTAAAAACTAAAAAAAAAATTCAGAAAAAAATAAAATTTCTCAAAATTATCTGTTCGTAAAAGAAAGTCGTGTGTTGGCCACACCTCCATTTTTGTAATGGTAATCATAGCATTTTGGAATGTCCTTCATTTTCGGATATTAAATTAACTCCCAAGATGCGTTTAGAGTTTATAAGGTCGAAGAAATTGTGTTCTAATTGCCTAATAGACAACCATAATGTACGAGATTGTAAACATCTGCCTTGTGGAAAATATTCATTGAAACATAATGGTCTATTACATTTTAAAGTGGAACCTAACCGACTTCGTTTCACTAATAATTACAAACCGTCGGAAACCACCATTCACTTGCCGAATGACTGCTCCACTACAAGTAAGGTTAATGATAATCCAGAAATGTGTTCTAGCACTTCATTATCGGCCAATTCGCTATTAAACACTTCGAATGAAAAAATTGTGGAACCACCTTCGCAACAGCAAGTCTTATTAGGCACTGTTATTATCAAAGCAATATCATCTAACGGATCTCAGATGTATATAAGAGTATTATTGGACAGCGGATCTTACTTGAACTTCATTACAGACAAGACATGCAGGTTATTGAATATTAAACGACTAACAACATCAAAACTAGTGTCAGGAATAGTTGGTGATGTCACACCAATAAAATATAAGGTTGTCGTACCCGTAGCTTCAAGAATGGCTTCACGATTACTATCATATGTTACACCATTCCTAAAATAACTAATGACTTAGCTTGTTAAATATGATAGAAAGTTAGTACCGTAGAACTTCGAATTGGCAGATCCTCATTTCTTTGTGCCACATGGTATTGATATGTTGGAAAGAGAGTCAGAATTTCAACAGAACTTCCTCCATTTTATGAGAGCGTTTGGCAAGATCAATTCGGATAGTAGGTTTCAAGATTGTAATAGTTTAGTTAGTTCTTGTCGTCAAACCGTATGTAGATTGGATACTCTAGATCGTCAAGTTCGAAGGTTTTGGGAATTGGACACCCTTTGTGTCAAGGCTGTTATGTCAATCGAAGAGAGATTATGTGAAGAACATTATCAGAAAAATTATAAGAGAATGTCGACAGGTAGATATGTGGTTGCTATACCCCTAAATTCGAAAATTAACGACCTTGGTTATTCGTGTAAAAAGTGCTAAACACCAATTCTTACAACTTGAGAAGAGACTTATTCGCCAACCGGAAATTTATGATGAATACCGGAACTTTATAAAAGATTATTTGCAATTGTCTCATATGGTTCTCGCTAATGACTCAACGGAAATGTGTTCAGAACCAAGTAATGCTTCTTACTACCTCCCTCATCATTATGTATTGAAAGAAAGTAGTACAACGACTAAGCTCCGTGTAGTTTTTAATGCCTCTTCAAGAACTTCTTCAAACCTTTCACTGCATGATGGTAGGGCCAGTCGTTCAATAAGACCTCTTCTCTATTGTAATTAGGTTCAGGAAACATCGAATAGCATTTTCGGCAGATATTGCCAAAATGTATAGACAGATTTTGATAAAAAATGAACAAACTGATCTTCAGCGAATTTGGTGGCGTGAAAGTTCAGATGATCCATTGAAATGTTACAAACCTCAAACAGTAACTTACGGTACGACTAGTGCGCCATTTTTCGCAACTTGAACGCTAAAGCAGTTAGCTTTAGATGAAATCAATTCTTACCCAAGGGCATCTACCGTATTATTAAAAGATTTTTACGTGGATGATGTTTTGTCCGGAGGTGACACAGTGGAAGAAGCATTTAAACTAAAGTTTGATTTAATCAGTCCGTTGAAATGCGGTGGGTTTGAGTTGCGAAAATTATCATCAAATTGTAGTCGTCTATTAGATAACAATTCATCGTTAGAAGTTTCCTTGATCTTAGGCCTCAAATGGAATAATCAAAATGACACCTTTGAGATGACGTTTAATAAAGTAAAAGTGAATACTGATTGTACTAAACGCAACGTATTATCTGAGTTACGCCAATTATTTGACCCTCTAAAAACTGTTCATGCAGAAGTTGTGAACAGTTCCTAATTTAAAATGGGATGATCAATTACCTGAAACCTACAGCAAGAAGTGGAATGAGTTTAAAGGTCAACTGATGAAGCTTCAGAGTTTCACTGTGCCTCGATATATATTGCAACCTAATTACCACAGAGTCGAACTCCACGGCTTCGGCGATGCTAGCATGATTGGGTATGGTTGTGTGTTTTATGTTAGATCCAGTGACGTACACGGTCATTACTGCGTAAGATTGGTATGTTCGAAGTCCAGAGTAGCACCTTTGAAACAACAAACCATCCCACGTTTAGAATTGTGTGCAGCTTTGCTTGTGGCTGAAGTATCTGCTAAATTACTTAACATTTTAAACATAAAGTTTGATTCGGTATATTTATAGACAGATTCTGAGATTACATTGTTGCGTGTAAAATCTAAACCACACTGATATTCAACGTTTGTTGCGAATAGACTTACACAAATTCAGGAGAACTCTTCAGTTGACAATTGGCATTACGTCCCTTCCTCTAAGAACCCTGCAGATTGTGTCTCTCGAGGTCTATTTCCTGATGAATTTAATGATGCTAAGTATTGGTGGACTGGTCCGGAGTACTTAACCAGTGATAAAAATGTTTGGCCTAAATACCATAAAAATAAGTTTAGAGCTAATTAACTTAGAAAAACGTCCACCAACAAAAATATGTAACCATTTAGCGGAAAACAGGTTTCACTTTATTTACTCGCCTGAAACGTGTAACGGCTTGGATTTTGCGTTTTTGGCGAAAATGCAAACTAAAAAATCTAGAAAAACGACTCTGCAATATCACTGAGTTAGATTCCAGTGAAGTAGAGATTGCTTTGAAATGTTTAGTCCGAATCGTGCAACAACAAAGAGTTCAAAAATGATATTGAAACTCTACAAAAACATAAGTTCGTTTGTAATAAAAGTCGATTACAGTCATTGTCTCCATTTATGGACTCAGATGGAATATTACGTGTTGGGGGTCGACTATCAAATGCCAGCATTCCTAATGAGCAAAAACATCCAATTTTGTTACCATCAAATCACCATTTTTCCAGGTTGCTCGTTCGTGAAATCCATAGGCGATTGTTGCATGTCGGACCTCAGGCTTTATTGTACAGTATTCGTTTAAAGTATTGGATAATTGGCGGTAGAAATTTATGTCGGAAAATTTACAACGAATGTATACGTTGTTTTCGCGTTAGACCTAAATATATTAATGAAATAATGTCCGATTTACCAGCAACCCGATTTAAAAGTTTTAGACCATTCTCAATTGTTGGCATCGATTTCTGTGGCCCGTTCTTAATAAAGAACAATACTAGGTTGAAGGTTAAAATTAAAGTTTATATTTGTCTATTTATATGTTTTGCTGTCAAAGCTGTGCATCTGGAAATGGTAGCGGATTTGTCAACACAGGCGTTTTTAGCTTATCTTCATCGGTTTGTAGCTCGTCGTGGATTATGTTCTAAAATATATTCAGATAATGTTACCAATTTTGTCGGTGCTCGTCGGGAGCTTAAAGAACTTAGAGAATTATTTTTGTCGCAAGCTTGGCAGTCTAAAGCAATGGAATTTTGTTCGCAGAACGGCATTCAGTGGTTAACAGTTACACCGCATTCCCCTCACTTCGGAGGATTGTGGGAAGCGGAAATCAAGAGGCACCGCGTCTCTTAATTCTGATGAATTCCAAACATTAATTGTGCAGATCGAAGCCTGTTTGAATTCACGCCGGAACATTTCCTGTTTGGCACTGCTATCACTGCATTACTTGAGCCTTCGGAAGAAAATACGGCAGCAAGAAAGGATTAGACTAAATATTTTAAATTCAATAACGTAAATTTTTTATTCATATTTTATTTCATAAGTAAATTCTTTGTTTGTTTTTCATTTTATTCTAACAGCTACATAATTTATTTCATTATATTCTTAAATTCTTAAAAAACCTGAAATATTCCTGAAATAAATTATCATTATATTCTTAAATTCTTAAAAAAATTGTTTATTTTTTATTATCGCAGATAAATTCATTAAATCACATTTTATTTTGTATAAATAATGTATAATATTAATAATCATAGTTTTGAAGCTTCAATTTCTAATTTTTGTTTTGGTTCAATTTTTAATCCTGCAGCTTCAATTTTTGTTTCTCTAAATCAGACTTCTCTTTTAATTTAATTTCTTTTTCCCTTAAAACCATTTCTTTTTCCTTTAATTCCATTTTCCTTTTTTGTAAATCATGTGACTTCTCATAACCTGCTAAAATTCTCTCTTTAGAAAGCCTGATTGCGTTGATAGCTAACTTACACACATTTAATAATATATACTGAAGAGTGTATTGGTCACTACAAAAAACCATATAAAAAAAATTCAAATTTTTTTGTTTCTTACCACTACTAATTCCAGATGATATCACACACTACTTAATATCAACTAACAATTGAGCATTTTACTCTCTTTTAGTTTCATAGTATACGAATGTTTATGTTTTCTACACTGTATTCACAACCATATATATATACGCTGTCATTTCACAAATATATTCATCAGTATAGATACTTCTACAGCATTAGTATACATTTGATTGGGCTTTCTAAAGAGAGAATTTTAGCAGGTTATGGACTTCTCCTTAAGCCTAACAAATCGCTTCAACGTCTTATTTGTGTCGGTTACGGTTAACCGTTAATTCTAAAATGGCATCTCCAAACGATTGCGTGCCACTAGTCCCCTATACGACACGTCGCAAATCTATTAGCCTTATAACTGTCTCCTCAAATGCCGAAAATGTAAAAAGTTTTGGCGGGCCACCCCCCGTACCCGAAATACTAATTTTGTTTAATTTAATTTTTTTTTTTTGATGTGGAATTTAAAATCGGATCAAACCTTTTTCCAACCCTCAGAGCTCCGGATTGGTGTCCCGTTACTATTAAGCCATGTGCTAATTGCCTCCCATAAGGTTTTTGCCAATATCCTTGCATCGGAAGTTGTGCAATATCCTTTTGCCAAATCGGGATTGTCCTCCATAAATGACACCAAAAGCTCGTATTGTTTTGTAGTGGTTACTGCTTTTGTCCTAAAATTAAAATTTGCAAATTATAATATTAATTGGCATTTGGCAAATTTTTCTTAGTTGTTATTATTAAAGAAAAATATTCAATTGTCGTTAACTAAAGTGACATCGAACACAAATACGTCCATGAACGTACAAAAAATGGTCGAATTCATATTACCCGATAAGGGAAATTTTGTCACGAATCATGTTTACACGAAATTCGTACAAGAAATAAACGTATTCGTGTTCAAAAATACCAATGATACGAATTCGTAGATTTTTTGTTCGTATTCGTATTCAGAAATAGGGGCGCTGACTTTGACTCTGATTAAATAAATAACAAAGTGGAGCTGATAAACCAGTTGTCAAGCCTTAATCAATGACGATCGCAGATCATCAGGATCCGAACCTTTAGAGTCATAAACAAAAGAGTTACGAAAATAAACAATTTAGTTCTTGGTTCACATGAACTATTTATGGTATCCTTAACAAATACACTGCTGAAATGGTTGGCAAAGAAATTGCAAATTGTTACTGTATATTCAATAATGTAATTGTTGACACTGTATAAAATGCGCAGTGGAACCTGTACGCTTAAATTTCCGGTGGGCTTTATTACGTCCAACCTCAAGATTCTTTAGTTCTTTTGTGAACCATGGATCTATACGAATACTATAGGAATATATTTTTCGACATACGTACATTTATATATGTATGTAGCTCAAATTAAAATACAATAAAATCGCTCACGATAAGGATTGCGAAATAAAAGTTAATATAAACGTCTTAATATTGTTCAGCATATTTCAAAATAATAACGCCGTTATGCTAATATGGTGCAACCATAAATATTTTTTAACACATGTTTCTAATATACCAGCCGAATTAAACCGAAAAAGGGGGTTTGTCCTCTTATCAAAATACCTTATTATTTAGCAATTACGCCCTATTTAAAAACCATTCGCCTGACGTGTTGTTTTACCAATTACCACAATTTATAAAATTGATAAACAAATTTGATGTTATCGCAAATTTTAAAAAATGTGTTATATACACAAATAAATAACGGGGGACTTTATTTGTAGTCTAAACTAAATAAAAAAAAATTACGACTTTTCTAAAATGTATTTTAAGTAAATAATCAAATTCAATCAATTAATTTCATCATATTTTACAATAAATTACCGAAATATATTTTAGAGCTTTAATATTTAAACATGTCTGAACATGTCGTTTGGGCACAAAAATGTTCTTTATGTGTATACTTATATACAATTCATTTTTCTAATCATGTTACGCACATGATTATTTGGTTAATAAAGTAAGCGAGAGTTCAAAGATATTGTGAAGGTTATAATGGTTTTGTGTGTTTTGGTGCGATCTTTATTATTGTCCGCGAAAGTCACAAAAAATAGTTAAAAAACGCGAAAAAAAAAAAAAAAAAAATCTTTGAGGTGGTATGACACATTAAAATAATAAAATTTAGACCAACGAACCAACACAAAACTATGTATATACAAATATGTACATATATGTATATATATATATACTATAAACAAATAATGACATTAAGTCGACATTTATACACACTAAAACTAATTTCATGATATTGCATCATTTTGCGTGTGTTCAGTTGCGGTTTTAATTCAATCGCAACAAAATAATTAATTTTATTAACGTTTCTTATCTTATCGACTAAAGGATTTTTGAAGCGCGATAAATAGGATGATGAATCAATTCAGACGGTAGTTCGAGTATATAAGTATACATATTGTATTATAGAAAAAGGTGGCCAATATAAACAATAAAACCGTTTTGTGTTATTTGTCATATTATATATACATATTGTCTTATTATTTTTTTTATTTATTTATTCAATTTCTTACAATAGACATTTGTGTCCACAATGTCCAGTAAAAAAATAACACGTTTTATTACTATATTTGATTACAAATAGATTAGATTAGTCCGATTCACCAGAATTATTCACATTTTATCTAGAAGTATTATAAACCGTATATAAAATAATGTACACATTACAGACCAATTGGAACCTGTTTTATTTTTATTTATATTTAATTGAATAATAATTTGCTGCGCAGAAAAAATATGGTTTGGCCTTTTGTGTAAACTAAGCGAATCAATGACTAAGCCGTTTTATGTGAGCCGCACCGCGCGCTCGACTTGAGTGAAAGTTAATTAAATTGAATTGTACATCCTATTGTATATTATGTACATATAATCAAAGAAACTACTTAAAATAGAAATAATTTATGTCAAACGATAATAAATAAAAATATTAATAAGCATTTTTTTTTAAATGTAACTAAGTAATTTACATAATATATTGATGCGTAAACAAATTAACATTTTAATTATGGTATCTAGAAGAAGATGGGTCTAAATCTAGATTTTTCATCTCTTTACAAGTCATGTTTAATACTGTGTTTGCATATTTCATTTTTACACATACATGCATCGATATATACACACAAAATTTTGTTGTGTGAAAGTTTGAATGTGGTTAATCTTACGCAATTCTGTGAAATTATTTAAAACTGAAAAAAGCTTATTTTTAGTCATATGACACTGCATCAGTATATATGCCTCATTTTTATTTTTGAAATTTTAATCGTAGTTGTTTTTTGATTAGATCTTGTGAGTAAGTTACAGTAATAAAGGTTATGTGCTTATAAATTCGTAGAGATTATTAAATTTATTATAACTGGTTTTATTGGAAAGGAACCCGAATAAGGAAGTAACAAATAGTAAAGCTTACAATCAAACTTGAAATTTTTGAAGTCTATATAACTATAAATCGTTATCGTTTAAAGAGAGATGAAAAGTTTGTCCTAAATTTTTCTAAACCAACAACAACAAATGTGTTTGTAACAATAGCCGTATTTTCCATGAGAACTGCACTAGAACTCGATAAACTTTAAATTCCTTTTATTCTATGTAAACCAAAACAAAAATAAATTCATAAAGCGAGTACATGCAGTGTATTCGACATAAATACAGATTTTAAGTTTAAAAATTTCTCCTTTCAATAATTTCGGCAATATTTTCTTATTTCCTGCTGACGTCATTACACGCAACTACACTTGATAAATTCATGGGTTTATCAAGTGTAACTAGGTTAGGTTAGGTTAGGTTTGGGTGGCGGTCCACTAATACCACAATAACTATTTCCTTCAACTGATTGGAACCATTTTGAGCTGTTAACAAAGCGCTGGATACTCCTGACGTCCATCCTACAGAGGTCCGTCAGGTCTTTGAAGAGGGGTGCCCCTAGAAACTTTAGTCTGTTTCCTGCCAGACGAGGGCAGGTGCAAAGAAGATGAAGGAATGTCTCTTCCTCCTCTTCGTCCTCGCAGCTACGACAGTAGTCATGTGATAAGACACCAAGTCTACTCGCATGCCTCCCTATGAGACAGTAGCCCGTAATCACTCCAACAACCACACTGATCTGAGTTCGCTGAAGTAAGATCAGCTGTTTGGATCTCGCCAAGTCCAACTTTGGCCAGACCTGCCGAGTTATTACACAAGAAGTGAGTGCAGCAGTTTGCATACCGCAAGAGGCATTTCAATATCCTTTCTGCTTTCTGAGAAGTGGTCCATTGTACCACGTCGATCCAGTTCATCGGCGTTTATATTCCCTGTACTTATGAAATGATCTGCCATCTCGTTAAGAGATGAGAGACAGCTCTGGACTACTTTCGACGTGAGGATGTGTGATTGAAGCGCTTTAATTGCAGCCTGACTTTCCGTATATATGCGAATATCACAAACTAATATTACATTATACCTCAACTAGTCTATGACTTCCTTTATGGCAGTTACTTCAGCTTGAAAAATGGTACAGTAGTTGGGGAGACAGAAGGAGAGATTTAACAGAAGTTCCTCACAGAACACTCCAGCCACGACTTTCCCGTCCCATTGTGAACCATCAGTGAATAAGTTTATAACTCCTGGTTCCAAAACTGCACCCATCATCCAGTCCTTCCTGGATGGGATCCTAGTCCGGAACTTTGTGTCAAAAGATAGTGACGGGACAGTATAGTCGGTGGTTCTTGGGGATTTGTTTGTTGCACAAAATAAATGAGTGCCCTGTATTTTTGCAGGTCCACATTAAGATGGATTTCAGCCGTATGGCAGTACAAGCTGATACTGCGGTATAAAGGCAATGTACGATGCGGGGCTCCAGTCCCATCCTTTCCCAATGGCATTTTTGCAAGAGTATAACGCTATGCCGAAGCTTTCTTTACTTTTTCGAGAATATTAGGTTTCCAATATAATTTGCTATGCAAAACGAGACCAGAAACTTCGCTTCAACTGTAAAAGTCAAGCTGAACCCATTTAAAGTGGGAGGATCGATGTGAGGAAGTTTATATTTCCTAGAGAAGATAACCAATTCGGTTTTGTGTGGGTTCACATTCAACCCATAGCCATTGGCCCATAATGAAAGAGTGCCCAGGGCATTTTGCAGCAACTCACTAAGGGTGCCGGAATATTTACCATGGACACCAATAGCAACATCATCCGCTTAGGCAACCACCTTGAAGCCACCGTCCTCCAGTCTCAGAAACAGGTCATTTATGACCATGTTCCAAAGTAGGGGGGACAGTAAGCCACTCTGCGGTGTACTTCTGCTTGAAAATCTTCTGACGGAGGATTCCCCAAAACTGGCATTTATGATCCTGCCTCTTAGCATCTGATCTATCCAGTCCTTAAGTGATTCATCCACTCCCAGATCTGAAAGTGCCTGAGTTATAGCCCCTGGAAGCACATTGCTAAAGGCCCCCTCATTATCCAAGAAGGTTACCATTGCGTAGTCTCTATATTCGAAAGATTTTTCATTGAAAAATACAAGAGAATGAAGAGAAGTCTCTACAGATCTCCCTTTGCAATATGGATGTTGAGATTTGGACAGCTTTTCCGACACAACCGTGCCTTTAAAAAGGGGGTCAGGAATTCGAGAGAAGAGACATCATTTTGCACTGGCGCGATAACCTGACAAAAAAAGTATCCGAGACGCATAGAGCATACGGAACGGATATCCCATATCCATTCCTCAAACCCTTCCTGCAACGGGTGAGCCTAACATCAATGCTATTACAGGCCGCACCAAAAAAACCGTTTCCTGCATGGACTTTTACGCTTACAAGATGATGGTAAGACCGGAGCAATTCAATACTCTTTTGCGGTATGGAATGCTGTTGAATCAATATAGGGTCGATCAATATGCAAAAATAGAAACGGAAAGACTCAATTACATCCGATGACATCAACACAAATTACGAGTCGAACAATATATACACCTGCAAGATACCTTAAATGACAACGAACATGTTGGCGATGTGGGTCAACTGATGATACTACTTTCTTCATTTACTGGCGGCCCCCGCTACAAGCACGAGCGTACGCAGAATGCAATGACGTACGAGTACGTTCGACATTACGGCAGAGCGGATTTCTTTATTACTGCCACCTGCAACCCTAGCTGGCCAGAAATACAGAGTAATATACTTACGAATAACGTTCCGCAAGACAGATACAATATAGAGAACAGGGTGTTTCACTCACAAGAGGAAACATTTTCGGGCCAATACAGTGCTACATGTATTCTGTGGAGTGGCAAAAGCGGGGTTTGCCACATATGCACCTATTACTCTGGCTGCAGAATAAAATCAGACCCGATGATATTGATACCATCATTAGTGCAGAGTTCCCGGATATCAATGTTGACCACGAGTTGCATGCGACCGTATTGTAGCACATGCAAGAAATATCCGAAGAGCTTTCAAAGTAATACGTCGACGGGAGAAGACGGATATCCCAAATATCGTAGGAGACAACCTGATGAAGGAGGGTTGGAGTCAACGGTACGCAACGGTATACATTGCGCAATGACAACCGGTGGGTGGTGCCTCATAATCGCATGCTATTGAAAGCTTTCGACGCTCATATAAACGTAGAACTCTGTAGCTCGATCAAGTCAATTAAATAGGTTTGTAAATATATAAACAAGGGCGGTGATCAGGCGACGTTCAGTATTCACGCAGCAAATGAGGTGGATCAGTTTCAATCCGGGCGGTACAATAACACTTCCGAACTCTTTCCGGCCAACGCATTTACTTCACAGAGAATAATGCGGCCGGCATCATTAATAATCCCAGCGATACAACCTTGACTGCGTTTTTTAAGTTATGCTCGAACGATGCTTTTGCCAGAACTTTGACATATAATGAGATTCTTTCTTACTATACTTGGAGTAATAAGAAATTTAACCGTCGTAAGCAAGGAGTCCCCGTGGAAGGACATCCTGGAGTAAAGAAGAGTGGTGCTCTTGGTCGAGTCTACACAATCCACCCAAACAACACCGAATGCTACTACTTAATAACATTGCTACACGTTGTCAAGGGTCCCACCTCTTTTGCGAACTTACGCACAATAAACGGTGTAGCACACGCTTCTTTCCAATTAGCCTGCAAGGTGCTTGGTCTGCTGGAGGGTGATTCTCACTGGTTCGATATATTGACGAAGGCAGCTTTAGGCTGCTCTGCTGCCTCTATTAGGAATTTGTTTTCCATCATTTTGGTATTTTGCCATCCATCCGAATCCTTATCATTTAGGTAGCACACAGAGAGAACATGTCAGAAGACGTATTGCATTGCATTAGGACAGAGCGTTTCGACTATTCCCTTGATTTCAGCGACCATATCTTTGATTTGGCATTAGGGAAACTGAATAAAATTGTGAAAGCGCTTGTGAATAAAACTGTAGAGGATTTTGGTTTGCATAGACGAAATATAAACGATTCAACAGTTCTAGATATGAAATTCGCCCGTGAGACATCGTTTGATAGATCGGCCATGTTACAGATTGTAACCAACAGTGAATCCAAATTAAATTCAGAACAGCGGTTAGCCTACAACAGAATTTTAACTAGCGTTAGCGAGTCTGTCGGAGAAGTATTCTTCCTAGATTCACCTGGAGGTACAGGAAAGACATTCCTAATTAATTTAGTCCTAGCTAAACTAAGATCCGATGGTCACATCGCGATCGCCGTGGCTTCGTCGTCTTCTAGAAGGTGGTAGAACGGCCCATTCCACTTTTAAACTGCCGTTTAACATTTGCAATGACCACACTGCCGTATGCAACATTTCAAAACAGAGTGCAACCGCTAAATTGCTCCAAAAATGTGCTCTTATTGTGTGGGATGAGAGTACAATGTCTCACAAAACATCTGCGGAAGCTCTAGATAGGACACTCAGAGGTTTTCGAGAAATCCGAGCGCTTATGGGTGGAGTTACCGTACTATTTCCTGGAGACCGCTTCACCGTCCAGAACATACAAATTCATAGATAAAGTCGTTGATCCTCAAGAAGCAATTCAATATCCTGTCGAATTTTTAAACTCCTTAAACCCGTCTGGTATACCAATTCACCAGCTGAAACTGAAAATCGGCGCACCTATCATCCTGCTCCGGAACCTCAACCCACCAAATAGAAGCTACAGTTCTAACCGGCTGCGCGACTGGAGAAAAATTGATAATTCCTCGCATCCCTATGATCCCTTGTGATACTCCATTTCAGTTCAAACGTCTCCAGTTTCCCGTACGAGTGTGTTTCGCCATGACCATAAACAAGGCACAAGGCCAAACACTGAAGGTGGGCGGTGTGGACCTTCGCAACGAGTGTTTCGCTCATGGCCAACAATACGTTGCCTGCTCCCGTGTGAGCTCCGGCCGGTAACTTTACCTACTTGCTCTTGGTGCTAGAACTGACAATATTGTTTATAAAGAGGCTCTCTCTTAAATATATTTCTAAACCCTTCCCTCCGCCAAATAACCCGCATCATTATAACAGGATTTCAAAATAGCCGGGTTTCAAAATTAAAATAAAACACTTTGATTTTAGTATATTGTACAATTATTGTGTATGTAATTAAATAATTAGTTTGTATTCTATTATGTAATTGGTTTTTAATTAAATTAATTTAATTTTATTGTGATAATTAACTGAAATAATCTTATTTTAACTATTTAAAATGTATCTTAATTAATTGTTTTTGTAGTAAAATATCCTCGAATATAATATATGTAGCTTCGTAGCCATAATATTATTCCTTAAATTTGAAGTAGTCAAAAGCTAAAACTAATTTATTCAGAGTTGCAGCGCGAGCGCCAAGCCGGTTGAGCGCACTAGCGCTCACAAGCCTCGCGGGCGCGAAGCGGCAACGCGCAGCTAGTACAATATAAACTGCAATCTGTTTTTTGTGCAAAATTAAGTTCGTTGCGTCAGTTTGTTGCGTCCGGAAAAGAAACCTGTTTGTTTAAAGATAATTTTATTTAGCTCACGGTGGTTTTAATCATTTTCATAAAACGATGGATATAATTTTATCGAGATATCGATAAGATTAACAAAAATTATCGATAATTGGAATTTAGAAAGATAGTGGCTTAACTGCATTCGAATGCATCTATATGTATAAATGTATTTTAAAAATCGTCGGGTTTACCATATTTGGTTATATTGAAGAAACAACGACACATTTATTGACCATTCGTAACGACAACGTTTAGTTAATTTTCTTATCAAATTTTTTCGTGGGTGATAAGTGACCAATGGTTAAGATTTACATGTAATAAATTATACACTTCAAATTCTATAATTAGCTCATTTTTTATTAACCTTGTTGCATCAGCAAACAAATACACAAAAAATTCGATAAAATTTTATCGCATCACAGAAGAGAACAAGCCAGGTAATATGTATTTATCATTAAATATATTAAATGGCGGCGCCAGTTGATTTTCGCACAATTAATTAATAAAAAATAAAAAAATTAACTTTGTATTTAAATCGTTTGCATATTTATTTGTGCGGTACGTTTGATCGTTATATTTGTATATATGAATACACACCGTGTGATTCGTCGGTAACAGAATGGCGTTAATTGATTGATTAATACATCATAAACATTGTTGAGTGGCAAACTTGAATGTTTAATTTTAAATCCTTATCACTTGCATAAATAACATACTTTTCTATATTTGAATATACAATATCGTTAAACCAAACACGTTTCTAATCAACAAAACGTCTAAGTAAGATCAAACTATAAGCTGGTTTGTACCAAACACGATAACCGTGACCGTTTAATTATCACCAAGATAAGATGATCTCAGAAGTAGTATACAGACATTAATCCGAAAAAAAATGATTGTTAAACTTTAAAAAGCCGCAAATTTAGTTGCGTGTAATATAAAATGTAAGTTTTGTCGAAATTTAATGTCCCGTTATAATTCATAATTTACAACTGTAAAGACTTATTACTCAACATTAAATATTTTATTGTATTTGTTAACCAAAATATGTACATTGGAATATATCCAATGATTCAAGCGTGCTTCATATATTCCGTGTCTGTACACAACTTGAATCGACAGTACATTACATAATAATGTAAGTACACGATGAATCGTACAAATATTTTTGTTTTAACGGATAAAAATTAAATAAAAAATTATGTCAGGAATTTCTTCATATAATATTTTCATGACACTGATAATAATCAGCTACAATTTCAAAGGCCGCTATTTAGATGGTCGTCGAATTATTAGCAACTATAATATTTTTTGGCGACTTAATTGTTTATTTTAGTATTTATTATAGTAGATGTTGTACTAAAATATTATAATATTATGAAATATACCAATGGGTTTTTTTTTTTTAAATTGCCTAAAAAATATAAAGAAAAACTGTGTGGATACGAGTAGCTCGTATAACGATAACTTCCTTCCGTGCAATAAAAATTTGTCATGGTCAAAAAATTATTATAGAAAACATAAAATATGTGGTATAGTAACAATGCATATACACATAAAAATAATAATGTTGTGAATATTCGTGCGCTACTTTTCGAACATCAATGTCAATAACTTTAACCAGAGTGGTGGAAGAATGTTTAACTTTTTTGTTTTTGTTTGTTACTTCCGCAAGTAAGAAAATTACAGTTCAGTGAACAATTTTTTCGGATTTTTTTTGTATGTTTCGTTTTAACTATACTTGGGGTTAATAAACAGTGCGTGCAATTAATTTATGGCCGAATTATTCAGGTGATTTAATATAGTTTAATATTAAGGGTTCATGATCGTAACTATGAGTTAAACCCAATATTTTCAAAAGCCAAAACAAAAAATTCCCCGATGCATGCAATCTAACTATGTAATTAAAAAAAAAATTGTGAATGTTTTGGGAATAGGAATTCTTAGAAGATTTATATATCCGAGACTTATTCGGTCAAATTTTTAAATTCTTTCTCTGATTTATTACTTACTAATAAAAATTTTATTTTGTTAGATGAAGAATTAAATATTAATGAGAGCTGAAATAAATGTTGGAATGCTATAAATTAATTTATATTAAAAAAAAAAAATAAAAAAATATTGGCGCTAGTGCCTTACAACTAAAACTGTAAGATTTCAAAGATTATCGATTAGGGCTTTGAAATTTGTTAAAAATTATTACACACCCTGTGTTAATTTTTTCTAGCATGCCATGTTATCAATTTTGCTATGTTCAGATGTTTTTAGTCGTAATTTGTCCCTCTTGGCGCCATGGCGGCATGGAAAACAACCGATGTTGACTCCAGTTTCTTCAGCAAATATTTTTATGTTGCAACAACGGCATATGTTATTCACAACAGATCCGGGTGACAATATAGTCACTTTTTTCTCGTAACTTCTCGATGAACGAGATGAGCTGTTGTCGAAATCAAAAATTCAGATGGCGTTACCATCTGAGTTTAATTATTGGCACAGTGCGTGGGATTCGGTACCAAATGCTGATCAAATACTTGAAAGAGGCACTTATTATTCGCCCGCCAGAGAATGACGATGTGTTTAATAAATTGGTTAGAGCGTTGGATGATCAATTTTTGCCAAAAACATAATGAGGCTATTGAACAAATGGTATTTCAAAATTTAGCACAAGAACCCGATGAAAAATTTCAAAAATGTATTCTGCGATTGAATCAGCAAGCAAAGAAATGTGGTTTTGGTGACCATAAAAATAAGTTCATAAGAAACCAAATTGTTGCAAAATTCTAATCAGGAAGTTTACGCCGCGAGGGTCTAGAGAAACCTGAGACATCATTACAGCACATTATCGATAAGGGTATTGCATTTGAAATGGTACATGAACAAGAACTAGCCATAAAAGGAACTTCAAAGCAAAATACCATAGCGATAGATTTTACCGTGAACAAAATAACCGACAGAAAAGAATGTTCTCGATGTAGCAGTAAAACTTATGATGCAAAATCTTATGAATGTCCAGCGTTAAACCGAAAATGCTTCAAATGTGAAAACAAAGGCAATTTTTCGAGTAAATGCCGCACGGTAGGTTGGAAACAAAATCGAAATAATCGACGAAGTGATTGTCGTGGTAACGAACGAAATAATTGCGGTAAACGTCCATTCCCAGATAATGGAAACAGTCGTGGAATGCATTCTAAAAGATTCTGGAATTCCGGAAACAACGATGATCGGTCTAATAAGATTGAAATGGTCCAAAATGTGCAAGACAACGATGGTCCAGATGAAAATGAAATTGGTTGTGTTTTAGGCGGGGTTAAACTGAACATGATAATTGATTCTGGATCAAAGCAAAATATTATTGATCAAAATAATTGGGAGATGTTGAAACAGAAGAAGATTAAGATTGTCATCATGGTCAAATTACCGGATAAAAGTTTTAAAGCTTATGGTGGATATTCATTGGAAGCTATTGGTGTTATTGAAGCGGAAATAATCATTGGTAAAAACAGAACAATAGCAAAGTTCTATGTGGTTAAAAATAATGGGTAAACCATTATTGGGTTTATTTACGGCAAAACTATTAAGGGTTTTAAAAATAGGATCAGAAGTAGATGTAAACAATATTGAACAACCACGGCCACTGGGTAAAATTAAAGGGGTAATTATTGATTTGCCTATTGATGAATCAGTAAAACCAGTTGCACAGCCTTACCGCAGAATTTCAGTTTCTATTGAACAAGCGGTATCAAAGAAAATTCATGAATTAATGGCACTAGAAGTAATTGAACCGGTGAAAGGTGCACCAACATGGTCGTGGTACCAAAAGGAAATGGCCAGGCAAGAATTTGTATTGACCTGAGACGTGTTAACAAAGCAATTAAAAGAGAGAATCACCCGCTACCGGTGATTGAAGACTTTTTACCGCATTTGACAAATGGAAAGATATTCTCGAAACTCGATATTAGTAATGCATTTCATCAAGTGGAAATATCAGAACAGTCACGTCACCTCACCACATTTATCACCAACAAAGGTTTATTCAGATACATCCGGTTGATGTTTGGAATTTCGTGCGCTCCTGAAATATTCCAAAAGTTAATGGAACAAATTTTGGCCGGTTGTGACGGTTGTATGAATTTTATTGATGATATCATAGTCTATGGCTCAACACAGGAACAACACAATGATCGATTAAACAAAGTCCTTGATACATTAGAAAAATGGGGCATAACATTAAACAAGAGTAAATGTGTATTTGGTGTCAGTAAAATTGTATTTTTGGGACATGAATTGTCCGGTGATGGAATAAGACCAACACATGATAAAGTTCATGCAATCAAGCAATTTAGGTTACCGCTAAATGCGGATGAAGTTCGTAGTTTCTTAGGGTTGATTAACTATGTGGGACGATTTATCCCTGATTTAGCGACGGTGACATTTCAATTGAGGAAACTAATTAGAAGGGAAGAAAAATTCATTTGGGGCCCGAAGCAGCAGGAATCGTTTGATGAATTAAAATCAAGATTATTAAGTGAGACTGTCCTGGGGTATTACAATGTTGAAAATAGAACTCAAATAATAGCGGATGTCAGTCCGTTAGGGCTTGGAGCTGGAGTTTTAATCCAAATTTGTGATGGACAACCGAAAATAATATCGTATGCAAGTAAAAGTTTTACCAAACCAAAACAGCGTTATTGCCAGACAGAAAAGGAGGCACTGGCCTTAGTTTGGGCGGTCGAGAAATTTCATTTTTATGTATGCGGAAAGGAATTTGATCTGATTACCGATCATAAACCATTAGAAATAATGTTTGGTACAAGTTCGAGACCTTGTGCACGAATTGAACGATGTGTAATGCGACTACAGTCGTATCAGTATACTGTAATTTAAAAAAATGGAAAATATAATATCGCGGATCCTTTGTTACGGTTATATACGGAAATTGGCCAACCGCACCCATTCGATGATGAATCTGAATGTTACATAAATGAGTTAGAAGAAGCGGTTAGGCCAGTCGCGATTAAATTAATAGAAATTGACCAAGAATCGAGAAGAGATGTTGATGTACAAAATGTTAAGATTGGATTAGATTCTGGTACGTGGACTAAAGATACACAAATCTATAAAATATTTGAAAATGAACTATGCTTTTCGGGAAATATTCTATTACGAGGCACAAGAATTGTGATTCCCAGGTCGTTGCGTACTAGAACGTTAGAATTGGCACACAAATGGCAAAGTCTTGGCAGGATGTAGCCATTGATTTTATGGGGCCTTTGCTTTCCGGACATTATTTACTAGTAGTCGTTGATTATTACAGTCGTTATAAAGAAGTCGAAATAATGACATTGAATAATGATATTTACTCGGTTTGGTGTTCCAATATCAATCAGCCATGATAATGGTCCCAAATTCGACTCAGTGGAATTCAGAAACTATTTAAAAGAATGGAACATTGAATCTGTTCCATGTATCCCGTACTGGCCGCAAATGAACGGAGAAGTTGAACGTCAAAATCGATCTTTGAAAAAACTTATTATCATCAGTCAACAATTAGGGGAAAATTGGAAAAATGCGTTATTGGACTATTTATTGTGTTATCGATCAACAAAACATCCAACGACAGGTAAATCGCCTGCAGAATTAATGTTTGGGGGCCAATCCAAATGTAAGAGTGGTAATTCACAAACCAATAGTAATGTGTGTTGGTTGGACTCTGGTGCGACACATCGTATCAGTAATCAACAGAAATGCTTCACGAGTTTTGTAGAGACTTCGTTGTCAGTAAAAATTGGAGACGATAAATTTCTTAAATCTGATGGTCATGGCGATATAAACATTATGGCATTTCAAAGAGGAAAATGGTTCAAGAAACATTTAGTAAAGATTTTAAATGTTCCAACGTTGTCTACAAATTGAAAACAAAGAAGGATGTCATATCTTCAACGAGGAAGCAGTGGAAGTAAAGCAATTTCGGATCAATAGGTTGTTATTCAAGGTGGTTTCAATTAATGAACTTTCATATTATAGATGAAGACTATACATGTGAAGCTTGTGTTCAAGGCAAGTGTGTTTGGTGAAAGACTGGTTTGGTGGTGCTAAATATTTTTGAGATGGGCAATCGCACATTGGTTGAGACAATTAGTACTATGTTAATATCAAATGACTTGGATAAACGGTTTTGGGCCGAAGCCATAAATACTTTTGTGCAAATGTGATCAATCGAACCGGAAAAAGTACCGTTGAAAACGAAACACCTTTTGCGTTCGGTTGTGAAGTGTTTTTTCAACTTCCGAAAGAAAAACGGAATAAGATCGTTTCAAAATCAGTTAAATGTACATTTGTTGGTTACGATAAAAATGTAAAAGGGTTGAGAGTTTGGAGTTGAAACAATGAAAAGGTGGAAATAGTCCGCAATTTTATTTTTTTTTTTAATGAAGATAATGAAAAAGTTTTTGTTTTATTTGGGGAAAAATCAAACACACTTTTATTATTATGGACAACTACACTAACCAAATATGATCATGAGGTGATCACGATAAACCGCGTACATATAATTGTTGTATACGGTACAACTTGAATACGACGTTACAATATTATAGGGTGCAGATTAAGAACGAGTACATTACATCCCTCCACCTTTGATTAGGACACATATGTAGAAGGAGTTGTTTTCGGTCTGGCTGATCTACGGAGGGAAGGTTCATCGGTTTCAGATGGTATCTTTTTTGCTCGTTTCTTTGGCTGTATAATTTCTTGTGGTACGGTTGATTGTAGCGTGCCAGATGTTTATGGTTGAACATCATTCGGTGTTGAAATAACGTCTTCCGAATTGGCAACATCATTCGGAAGAATTAATTGAGGTTCATCTATCGGAATGGTAGTTGTATTGTTCATCTGTTCATCGGTTGCTCGACTTCGCAACTGATCAATATGACGTCTCATTGATTGTCCTTGTTCAGTATCTACAGTATAAGAAATAGGCCCTGTTGTTCTTGTAACAGAAGCAGGTATTCACTTTGGACCCAACGAGTAGTTTCGCGCTCAGACTGTGGAACCCTCAGACAGTTTTCGCAGTTGGTCGACCACTGGTTTGGTCTTGTGAACGCGAATGTTATCCGGATGCAGATGATCGAAGAAAGTTCGAATACGACGATTAAATAAGAGTTCGGCGGGTGATCTGCTGGTTGCGGTTGATGGAGTTGCATGATGGTGGTGCAGGAACTTCACCAGACGATGTTGAATGTCGCCAGAACTCTCCTTCTTAAGAAAATCTTTCGGCGTTTTGACCATTATCTCCGCCTGCCCATTTGAGCGTAGATGGCATGGAGCCACATACACCGAGCGAATACCATTCATATCACAGAATTGTCGGAATTCCGCGGAGTCGAAAGCTGTACCGTTGTCACCCACAATGATCTCTGGAATTCCATGAGTGGCAAATATCTTGCGAAGAGCCTGTATGCCACAGGCAGCTGATGTTGTGGCCACTTGAACTACCTCTAACCACTTGGAGTAAGAATCGATGAGTATGAAATAAGTCTTACAATATGGATTTTTGACTATGGTTTTGTCGTCTCCCCCCATGGGTGTACGGGAGCCTGTGCCACCTCAGGACGGTTTGATTGACACTGTTTACAAAGACGTACAGCCTTCTCTAGGTCCGCATCTAGTTTGGGCCACCATATGTAATTCCTCGCTAGTGCCTTCATTCTAACAATACCCGGATGAGCAGTGTGTAGCGCGGACAAAATTTGTACATGGTGACATGGTGGAATTATTACTCTATATCGCCAGAGGAGGCATCATTTGAGTGTACTCACTTCGGCACGATGACCCCAAAATGACTGGAACTGTTCCACGGGTTTACTCTCTGGCCAGCCCTGCAGTGTCCACTGAAGGATCTGCGAGAGAACTGGATCTTTGTTTGTCGAAGCGGCAATGTCATCGGCATGGACGGTCGGCTTGTGTACCGTATCTATAAGCAGCACCTTTTCTTCCTCTGTGACGATCGTAGTGCTCGGAACGGGAAGTTAAGACCATCAGTATTTCCCACATCCTTCCCAGCATGGTAGACGAGTTTGAATGTGTAGGCATTCAGGGAAGTACTCCAACGAATCATTCTCAGCGATTATCATTATTATTATTATTGGGGGGGCCATGCGGGCGATCAGCCACTTCGCACTGCGACCTAAAAGATCTATTGTGCTGGCCCCTGCTTAATTATTCGTCCAGTCAATATTCAGGTTCTTAATGAACCTGACAATATTACCTCCCGGTACGTGATACATACTATCTGAGCTTATTGCTCTCCCTCCTAAATGTTTACTACAGCATGTAGTTCCGCTAGAAAGACGGTAGCATTGGAGCTCAAGGACCTCGAGAGGGTTGTCCCACTCCTGTATATTCCTACTCCTGCCCCGTATTCCGTTTGATTTTACTTTTACGAGTTGCTGGGAATTGCAAATCACCTGTAGGTCACTCAGCTATACTACAGGAAGGCTTAATAAAACTGGAGGGTGCCTGGTATCCAGAGTCCGCATATTTTGGGCTGATTAACTTATCAGCCATTCATCTTTCGGCATATGCTGTTCCACCTTAGATTAGGGTTTTTTGTCAAGGTTTTCTCCTTTAGCGCCGTACTTTAGCCTGTGCCAAATGACAAAAATGTGCCAAGTGGCCTTAGTTACCAGTGGTTGCCACGAGGAGGCAGTACGTACACTTGCGAACTGTGAACAGGTTACCCCTTACACAATTGTACCCATCACGTAGCTACCTAATGACAAAACCAGAACAGCCCACGTGATGCGCACCCTACTGGGAGGTTACGGAGCTGGTAGATTAATCTACTCAACTTTGATCCCCCCCTCCAATAGACGCCAAACCACCATCATTCTCAGCGATAGGATTTGTGGAGTTGGAACATCTGTGGTAAAACGAACAAGAAGCGGCTTATGGTCCGTTACGATAACGAACTCTCGACCGTAGAGAAAATCATGAAACTTCCTCACTCCCGCAATAATCGCCAAAGCCTCGCGATCACCTTGGCTGTATCGTCGTTCTGTTTCGGTCATCGTTCTCGAGTGGCAAGCTATGGGACGCTCTTTCGTGCCAGTATGACGCCAATTCCATAGGGGGAAGCGTCACATACCAGCAACAACGGATATTTCTCACTAAATGGCATTAGAACGTTGCTGGACATCAAGGCATCTTTAAGCGCATCGAAATTATTATATTCTTATGAAGAAACTGGTGCAAAGGTTCCGCAAGCGTTGCCTTATCTTGAATAAAAAAATGGTAAAAACTAATTAAGCCTAGGAAAGCTTGTAGCTGCCCTTTATCCGTTGGTGGTGGGGTGCTTCTAATATGGTGTCGATCTTCAGTTGCATTGGGTGCAGACCTTCGGCATCAATTCTGTACCCGAGAAAATCGGTGGATGAACAACAAATTTGACATTTGTCTTGTTTCAGACGGATACCAGCTTGATCAAATCGTTGGAAGATGTCGATCAACTTCTGACATAAATCTGTATCAGACGACGCGATGACGATGATATCGTCGAAATACGGTATGACTCCCGGAATCCCTCGAAGTAGATTCTCTATGAAATTTTGGAAAATTTTTGGCGCCGTACTAATACCGAATTGGAGTCGGTTCACCTTGAATGCTCCCTTGTGTGTTGTAATTGTTTGTAATAGCGCGGATGCATCGTCTACGATGAGCTGTTGGTATGCTTGGGCGAGATCGAGTTTTGCAAATACCGAACCGTTTGGTATCGTCGATAACAGGTGATTTGCTGATGGAACCGGAAAACAATGCGGTGTGAGAACTTTATTCACCGTTGATTTGTAATCGCCGCAAATTCTCACATTGCCATCGGCCTTCGGAACAGGTACTATAGGCGTAGCCCACTCGCTGTATTCGACCGGCTCCAGAATTCCCTGTCGAACCCCTGAATTCCCTGTCGAATTTATTTAACTCAAATTCAACTGCTGCTCGCATTGCAACAGGAATTATTCGGGCTGGCAAACGTATCGGAATTACTTTTGGATCCACCTGAAGAATAATCGGAGGCCCACTGTACGAACCCAGCTCAGGTGTAAATAGGTGGCTGTATTTCACCAGTACATCGGAAAAACCAGTGTGTGTGATTGCATGAACTCCTTGAATGGAAATCCCTAACGGATCGAGCCAATCGATACCAAGAACACTGGTTTTGTTCCCGGTGGTGATGTATAACGGTAGACTGGAAACAGATTTGCCATTGTAATAAACATGTCAAAAACAAACAAACATGACAATGTTCAAACATCCCAAAATATCGATTGGATTCCGTTGGAAATCGACCAATTTCAAATTAGCCTCACGGAGTGGTGGTGATTTTCGAAACATTTTTTTAAAAGTTATCTCGGAGACAATAGTGTGCTTTGAGCCAGAATCCATTTCGAAACGACACGGAACATGGTTTATGTTGACGGTAGCAGATGTATTAACAGCAGAATGATTGGAAATAATTTTCACTTCTCTGTAACGACGATTCGAACGCTTCTGGTTGCTCTTAGGTTTGTTGCTGCTGCAGGCCATCGCACGACAAACCCGTTGGAGGTGTCCCATTATACCACAAAAGGAACACGTGGTAGTACGGTATCGGCAGGTGGATCGGTCATGGTCCTCCCCGCAGCAGACACACCCTTGTGATCGTGACGGTTTCTTCTATTGATTAGCTTTGGCCGGTGTTGCTTGATGTTTAGGCACGATTTGCCACTTGGTGGGCTTCAGCAATGACCTGTTGATTCTTCTCGGCAGCTTCTGCGGCAACGCTTCGATCGATAGCAGTATAGTAACATTGTGTCGGGATGCCAATTTAACTCTAAAGTGGTTGAAAAACAGAATAAGTCAAACTTATGCATGATAAACAGTTATTGTTATTTTTGCAGGGCCATGTGGGCCTCGCACTTCGACCTTAAAGATCTATTGTGCTGGACCCTGCTTAATTATCCGACTAGTCAATATTCAGGCTCTTAGTGTTAATAATCTCTAATAATACTGCCAGCCGGTACATGATACATACCATCTGGGCTTATTGCTCTTCCTCCTAGATGTTTACTACAGCGTGTAGTTCTGGGGACTAAGGAAATTCAAACAAAAGGGCAAATTTGTTTTAAAAGATTAAAATCCTGCGCGGAGGTGACTAATTTAACTAAATGAAGCACTTTTATGTTTCCCTACCTCGATTTACGGGTATAAATGCTCAAAGAATAAGTTGGATGCACGTCCTATTAGCAGAGGGAGGGAAGCTTTGATGCTAAAATGTTGACTTTTATTTAATTGTATGTAATTTAGTCGGCAGGTCTATGGCAGAATTAAACATAGTCTCAGTAGTAAAACGATTAGACAAATTGACGTCAATGTTAACTAAATATTGCGAATCGTTTACAATATTCTTCGAAATGATGAAATCATCTGTTACTGCTGCCAATAAATTAACACACACCTCTACTTTACATGATTGCATTTTCATTCCAGTTGTGTATATCAATAATAATAACATTGCTCATGCTTCACCAGCTCTTCAACATATTCATCCAAGCATTCCTGAACCGGTTATTATTACTGGCACATGTATCGATGTTTCTGAGTGAATAAAGTCTGTTCCCGGCATAACATTAATTTAGTCATTAACTACGTCTATAGAGTCTTTGCGTTTGTTTTTAGTAACAAATTGGATGTGTCTGAAGATGTTATAGATTGTCGATTACTGGTCTATGCTAACAAGGACGTTACCAGGCTCAATTTTGTTTCCTTCAAAATTGGGGTGGATTCTGCATTATTTCATCAGTTATTTCAACGCATTCTATGGCCAGCATGTATTTTGGTGAGAAAGTTCTATAGTCGACCAACAAATTTAACTCTGGAGGTTCTACCTATCGTCTATCACAGTCGTCTAATTCGCAATCACCTTCAGCGTCAGATACAACCAAAAAAATTTGACAATTGAAAATCGACAAAGAATAGTGGATTGCGGACCAAAGCTCACACTCTATTTATTAATCACTTTTATGCAACGATTATGATGTCATGTTTACAGAAGCTTGGTTGAAGGCTTATTTCAATACTCAGGAGTGGTTTACGCAAATTGCGATGCGGAGGTGATGATGTTTTCATGATCATATTTTATTTCGGCAGATTTTAATCTATACCAAAAATTTCTTGGTGTTGGATAAACCTGATGACCTTGGCATTATGGACTTGATTTTTTCATCATTAGAATTTTATCAGGGCATTCTAGTATTTACCACAAGCCACTCTTAATTAAATTTTATTTTGTTGAAATATTATTTGATTGAAATGATATTTTTAAATTATAATTTCGTTAAATTTTTGAAAGCTAATCATCCGTCGTTAAACAATTTTCTGGTTAGTGTCGATTGGACTGCTATTTGTTCCAAAGAAATTTGTTAGTTTGACTTATAAAACGAAAAAGGTTTTAAGATATTCAAGCACGCTGGAGATGAAAATCGTAAATTAATATATCGCGAATTATGCAGAAAGTTTAAATTTCTGAGATTTCTTGCATTTATAGATAAAAAAAGAAGCTCATAGGGCTGCCCACTGGTTATGATATAAAATAATCCTCTATTTTCAGGTCCTCACGAAATATGCAAGGCGTTTGCACAGTTTTTCAAAACCTCTTTTGATAATACCGATTTAATGAACGCTTTAGCTGACTCTGACGGTTTATACAACTCATATACTACGATCCAACTGCCTACCTCGGTGGTTATGAATGGTTTAGAAAGTTTAAATACTGCTGGTTGTTTAGGTCTGGATAGTGTCTCACCATTTGTTTTAAATAAATGCGTACATTATTTATGCGAACCTTTACTTCGTCTGTTTAATGTAAGCCTTTTGAGTAGTGATTAGAATTTCACATAAAAAATAGAATAAGTTCTCGCCAACACGGGTTTTCTTCTCACTCTTTTTTTCTAGCGACGTATTCGAGACTGCTGGAAACCGTGGACCGCTGGATGTGTTCTATATAAATTTTTCGAAAGCTTTGTGATAGACGTAAAGTTATGATATTTTGTAGAACGCGACTGTCGTTCGCAGACGTCCCATATGTTTTATTAAACGTCATAGTGGTGAGTTTTGTGATCCTTCGACTATAAAATGTCTTTACGTTACCTACGTTAGGTCAGTGTTAGAATTTGGAATCCCTTATATCATACGTATTCTAATAGAATTGAATGCATCCAGAAACAGTTTTTCATTTTTCCACTACGACGTTTGCGAAATTTAAAGCAAAATTTTGTTCGTGAACCGGTATTGCTACACAGTAGCGTGTGCCGGTATTGCTCGTGATATTTTATGCTCCAGAATTAATTGCACTGCGTGAGAGATTTAGCTTTTATGCTCCATAGCGAACTTTAAAAGTGCCATCGTTCATTTTTTCTTCATTCTCCAACAAAATTGGCAATCTGTGTTACATTTTCTAATCATGTTTGATCTTTTTTCTATCCATATACATTTTTGGGATATTTTTAATATATAAACGTAGCATTAGATCAAAAATAAAGAGGCGTAATGGATGTAATCGATAGGGGTTTGTAAATCTCAAATCGCCTGCTTCCTCACGATCTTTTTTACTAATGCAAAACATTAACAACCAAAATGTAGTTCGCAGAAGGTTTGTGGATTTTAATTGAACAGAACATTTTGAAATTCATGTAACATGTTTTCAATTTCTGAAAATTCAACAACCAAATTTGACAACATTTCACAACGAAATTTAAAAACTTTTGATGGTTAAAAGCATCACAACCACCAACCTAACGAATCAATTTTGGAACGATTCTTTATCCGTTTTGGGTCTTTTACAGAACTAACCAAATATGATCATGAGGTGATCACGATAAACGGCGTACATATAATTGTTGTATACGGTAAACACAACTTGAATACGACGTTACAATATTATAGGGTGCAGATTAGGAACGAGTACATTACAGTTTTATTAAAAATCGTTGATAAAGGTGAAAAAGTACTTTCGGACACTAATCAATGAAAGTGTTGAAAAATCGACGCCAAAAGATCCTAAGCCAAAAGGATCGTTGTATACGCTATAAAGCTCGTTTGGTAGCACGTGCTTTTATATAGGAATATGGAGTGGATTATCAATTATCTGGCAATTTGTACACGGCCCGAGATTTGTTGTGCGGTGAATAATGCTAGCCGACATATGTAAAATTGTTCGAATATTCATGTGAATTCTGTAAAAAAAATCCTTATATACATTAAGGGTTACAATTAATGTGGGTATTATTTATCAACTTCTGGTTAAGCGTTTTTTTTTTGGTTCGGGTATTGTCAGTTGGTGCTAGCTAGTTTATTAACAACTGAAAGCGAGTACATTGCAACATCACAAGCCGGAAAGGCAAAGGTCTGATTAAAAGGATTGATGTCTGAACTGATTCCAAATAAACTGTGTACATCAGCGAACAGAGTTTCACAAAAGGACATGGATCATATAGATATTAGGCATCATTTTATCCGAGATTTTGAACTGGAATATGTGTCGTCAGATGAACAAGCAGCAGATATTTAATTGATGATTAATCGTTGGCAAAGGTTAAACATAAGTTAAAGATCCAGCGCTCGTTTTGGAACTCAACAAATGGTTATCAGTAAAGAATGGGACTATATTTTTTTTAGTTACATAACGAGCACACCCAAAAGAACGTACATTTTTAACAGACATGTTTAAAAAATCTGACTTTTCGACAATTTTATCCAAAATAGGTCAAAAACTGTCGGAAACTGTCAAAAACGAAAAGCATAGAACTTTCAAAAAGTATCAAAAAATTTGCTTGTAAACTGATCTAAAAGTAAATGAAAATGAAATCCCCCATTTTTAAATTTTTAAAGATTACTGTGTCATATGTACCATTTTTCGACATCACCCATTTCTTAAAACATGCGATTTTCACGTTTAAAATCCATCAAAACAATTCGGAAGACTTTATTAAAGTGAAGTTAGCTAGGGTAAGATATGTCAAAAATATACCGATTTGTTTACGCCAAAAAGCCGTCAGAGAACATCCTCGATATTAAAATTAGCTGATCGTCAAATTATGAAACAAAAAGACAGCCTCACACATAAAAATTTCGAATATCGGGTCAGTTCTGTAGCAAATTGAAGACTCTTGGTGTGAGCAAGAAGAAAATCATGGTTTTTCGGAAGTGATACACAAATATTCCTGAAATTATTAAGTTCAATGTAGTTGGGTAATTGTACTTCTCCTGATAATTTGTACTCCAAAGTTCAGGCAATCGTTCTACTTTCTAACAGAAATTGAAATATTTACACAATGGATCAGAATCTATAGTTACAAAAATATTCCAAATGAAATGTGGGATCCTGATATACAAGAAACACTGCAGATTACAAAAATTAAATTAGCTGAACCCTATCAGCTACATATTCTATGCAATAAAACAGCAGGAGAAGTGGTCCAGAGCCGGTACTGCATTCACTGCTGAAAAATTCTTGCTATAACGGCTGATTAATCAAAAAGGGCAATTTCTTGTAAATTAGCTCTGAATTAGTCGCTTTCCATTTGCATATTTCAAGTATTTGCAAGTACCCCTTGAAATCAATAGACGCTACTATTTATCGTACTGCAGGTTGTACTCAAAGTTAATGATATTTCATATTAATTAATACCAGGTCACTTGTTTGTTCGAGCAATCTTTACTAATCACATCCCAAAGACACTAATTTTCTGTATACAATTCGATAAACTCCTCCCAAAACGATTTTTACAATGTTGACCGTCTATTATTTTTTAAAGTTGTTCCAACATTTGGGAAAAATGAACAGCTCCGATATAATATTCAAACGAAATATAGAAATCTTTAAACAATTCTCGCAGACCATACAATCGTATTAGTCGTATCATATGTCTATGACATTTTCTATATTTCCAATCGTCAATTAGCGTGAATTCTTCCAAATATATAGATAAATATGTCGAACAGCTGACAGTAGATAATTTAACAAAAACACCACAAGTACCACTTGCAAGTACTTGAAATGCGCGAATGGAAAGCAACTATTGTAATATAGCCAGACGAATGGGAAATGTCGACGAATGTAATTTATCAAAATAACAAATCGAATCGTGTAAGGTTGAAGTTGAAGTGCAAAATCGATACAAGAGACAAGAGTCCCCGGCTCAATGTTAATCTTTACGTTTTCTTTACCATCGTGAAAAACATTTCATAAGTCTGTGAGGATATTTTGAAATTCAGATTGAAGTTTTTTTGAAACTGTTTGAAAAGCAGCGACGAATTCAAGGCAGTCCAGCGATGGCTCTGCAAGTGGAGAGCCGCTAATGGAACCCAGTTTTATATGACGGCTCTGACGAGCGAATAAAAAACACATACATTTTTGTCTATCAGATCATAATTAGTAGTCAAGATGTAGGCCAATGTCATATGGACAGCTCGCCGGAAATGTGGGGCAATACAATAAATAGTTTTATGAACTATCAGAAAATAATAGAACCAAAGTGGTCCGGCTACTTAAAGTAGTAAATTTCGTTTTAAGACACCCATGTTATATAAGTCAACATAAAACATTATGAATGAAACACATTGTGCTGAAAATTTACTTAGTTACCAAAAAATGTTCAATTTACTTTTCACATAAAGATAAGAAGAAATAAAACGGCATCGTTATGATAAACCGTAGAAGAATTATTTCTAGTTGGTTACAGAGTCATTGAAAATAGCATTTTGATTTAAATGATTTTCGACAAATCATAAAAACTATTAAATACATATAATGTCCACGTATTCAAATAAATAAATAATGTGTCACCTTAAAATCGTGTGATATTATTTTTCGACATCATCGACATAGATAACTAATTATTAATGACGTCATTAATTAAACATGTTAAAACATGTTGCTAACTGCACTTTTTAAAACATTTTTTTGTTTTTTGGATTTTTATCAATCCATACGATAATCAATATCTTATTCAACAAATATTTATTAAGTTTTGAGTCATTAAAAACCACCGAACTTCTTGGTTTTTATCAACTATGTAAGTCGACTATTTTTTTACACCCCGTTATAATAATCCTATACAGCATTTCAAAATTTCATGTCGCGCGCTATTGGTCTTCGCCCTATGCGTGTGTACACAAACGACAATTGACAAGTAAAAAACTATCTACTGTAATTACCTTCAATTGTTATTGATCTACCTCTCAAAATGGACACATGATTTTAATCTAAGGTCATGATCTCATGAATTTTCTGTTTTAAATTTTTATTTATATAGGCCAAACAAAATTATTAACGCGATGCTATATTATATACCTATTTACTAGCGACTTATTTTTGATAAGAAAATGGTGAAATTTTTGTACATAAATTGCACGAATATTTTTACAATTTGTCACTGATAAACAATAAAAACCAAATACAATTTTTTTATAAAAAATGATGTGATCGTTATTTTGGTATGTAATTACTTAATAATAATAATCCAAAATATACATTTTACCTTTTTCTCTATATACTATGAATTTTAACGTAAATGAATCATGAGCACATAATTTCGAAATTAGGGTAACCAAAACTACAAATTCGATCAAAACTTAAGATAAAATATTTCCGTAAATAAATACAATTTGTAAAATAAAAAATTAGACCATTTAAATTTTTATATCCGGTTGGAATTGTGTGTAAGTAAATAGAAATTTTAATTTTCGTGTTTTTTAAATTAAAATCTAAATAATTCCTAAATTTTTTTAAAACAAAAAAAAAATAAAAAATTGTGATTAGTAAAATAAACGTGCGCTTTTTAATTTTTGATTAATTATTTTATTCAAAATTTTTGAAATTTTTTTTTTTTGCTTTCTTAGATTATAAGAATATACGGTGGTTGACGTAATGTTTGTTCTAATTCTCATTATTATTATTATTATTATTATTAATAATAAAACATTATTTGTTTATTAAGCTTTTTTTGTTTTTTTAGAATACATAAAAATAAAAACAGAATAATAAAAATTTTAGTAAATTAAGAAGTATTATAAATTAAAAGGTCAATTTACTTATAATCTGATTCGTGTACATATTTCGTTTCTTGTATTTGTCTGCGGTCATAATCCATATAAATATTTTTAATAATTTTTTTATTTTTTAATTCTTTGGGCGTTGTATACTAAATATTTATATTTGACTCGAAGATACACACAAAATAATTATTAAGTGGATTGGATTAAGTGTTAAAGATTATTTTGAAAAATAAATATTTTTTGCATTCATCATCTCTGTATCATATCGATATGTTGTGTGTTTAAATGGAATGCCATTTGGTTATTATTTAAATTAATTTGCTTTTCGATGTTAGACATTCTAATAGTTTGTTTTGCTACAAATATCAATGTAAATATTTTCATTTAGCTGTTGGAGGTTGATTAACCCATTTCTGATATTGTTCAATTAAAGAATATCTTTTTTAGGTCACCAAGATGTTGTTTTGGAATTTAGATCGAGTTTTTAATTTAGCTGTATAGTATAGGTCTAACTAAAATCACAATAAATTATTTTATTTGATACATTAAATGTGGGGAAATGATTATAGAAATATTTATACCAAATGAGATAAATAATCTTCAATGTCAAATTCAGCTGTTAAATTTTAGAAAATTGAAATAACTTTGCTTTTCAAGGTATTAATTGATTGATTAAACAAAATGTAATTTAAATTAACTTTAACTATGTACTGAGTGGGTACCAGTGCTGCCGAAGTGAGTACGATCGGAGTATTTGTACTAATTTCGCATTGTTGAGGATTATAAACTATAAAAATACCTACCATCAAAATTCTCAACATAAAACACATAAAAAATCATCAAATTGCAGCATATAACCTGAAAATATAAACAACATCATTAATACGTCATGCATATAAATCGTAACCTGAAATTTAAAACACAAGAAATTGTAATTATTGTTAGTATATTTACTTCTAAAACTTTTCATAATGCATGTACACTTTCTTAGAATTAAGAAAATCATTTATTTACTAAAATTATGTCCGTCATCGAGTTATTTAAGTTATACTTACATGTTTAAATACACCGACATTTGTTGTTAACGTCAAATTTTCCTTCACCTACAGACAAAGTAGTAAAATTTCTTGGTTGCGTACACTCATTCATTGTGTGGGACTCATTCATAAATGGTTTTAGACCAATTAACTTTTAGTACCCTTTTTGGCAAAAAGATAATAAAAAGGAAAATTAGTCAGTGTCATTTTGTGCGGCTTAGAATTTCAACTTAAGTGGATTGCCCCTACATTTGGTCCTTCGAGCCGGATAGTAACCAGCAGTGCTCCAAAACTCGAGCAATTATCAAACAATTCGAAATATCGCAGTAACGCGCTCACAGTCGAGCGATATATCATAAATCATATAAATTTGCACCACCCACTTGTGCAATAGTATACGGGTAGCCATTTTGGGACGCTACAATAAAAATCGATTCGTACAAAATACGCGTGTGATTTGTAAGTATATTGGTCATCCGCAGTGCTCCAAAGCTTGAGCAACATCATTTAATCAACGTAGTGAATTTTAACGCGCTCACAGTCGAGCGATATATCATAAATCATACAAATTTGCACCACCCACGTGTGCAATAGTATACGGGTAATCATTTTGGGCCGCTACAATAAAAATCATATGAGTAGCAGCATCTATAAATAAAATTTGAGAACGAGTTGCGTCATTTACAGATGCAGCGGTAATAAATTAATTAATTGTCTACGCGTGAAACACCATACAATCAGCGATTAAAAAGGTGGAATTAGCCGGACGCACCATCTAGAAACACTGTTACATAACGGTCAACCCTTATTGAGAACGGGATACGGGAAGTGAACAAAAGCAAACCTAATTACGATGGCGGATATACTGGCTCTAAAAAAACAACGCTCGAGTAATAAAGGTCGCCTCACGAATATTATTAATTTATTTCCTTAAAACTGCTAACGACGACACTCCAGTTGAAGAATATAAGACACGTCTAGCTCGGGTAGAACAATTGATGTCCGAATTTACCGCTATAGAAAATAAAATTTTTGACCTCCACTCGAAGAATCGGACCACGTTTACGAGGAAAATTATTATATAGCCGTAACGGGTCTTAATACGCGAATTCGAGCTAAATCTATAACTGCGGGTAATATATCACCGGATATATCGTTTAATATGACTAATGCAGCCAATCATAACGAAGTGAAATTACCAAAAATTAGTATACCGCTGTTATCAGGGGACTATAGAGAATGGCAATCGTTTTACGATATGTTTTGCTCCACCATTCACTAATCTGCCAAGTTAAGTCCGGTGCAAAAATGTCAATACCTGGTTGGTCTTTTGCGCGGTGAGGCCGCAGTACTTTTGAGGCACATTAGCATAACAGAGAGCAATTATATCGGTGCTCTAAATAAACTCAAATCTCGATACGATCGTAAGCGGCACATTATCAACGTATTTTTGCGTACTTTCATTGAACAGCCGGCAATTACAAATGCCAACCCGGATAATGTTAAGAGACTAATGGATACCTCCGATGAAGTGATACGTGGCTTAAAGGCGTTGGGTGAAAACGCTGAAAATCGAGATCATTGGTTGATCTTCCTGTTGGTTCAGAAGTTGGACGACAAGTCTCGAGTATTATGGTCTGAATATGTAGCCGATTTAGAAAATCCACAGTTCTCTAATTTTTTGAAATTTTTAGCGAGACGAATCAATGCTTTAGAAACGGTTAACATGTCGGTTAAGAAATCTACCTCGTAAATTAAAGTTAAAAGTCATGTTACAATAGAAAACCAAAATAGTACCTATATTTGTGCGCTGTGTGGTGATGGTGATCATTATTTATCATCATGCCAACAATTTAATGAAATGGATGTTGAAAAACGAAAGGATTGGGCGAAATCCAAGAATAGGTATTTTAATTGCCTGAGCCGAAGACACGTAGTAAAGGACTGTCCATCGAAAGGTCGTTGCAGAATTTGTCACAAAAGGCACTATACTCTACTTCACGAGAAAGAGGACGCGAAAACCAACTCCCAACAACCACCAGTCACAGCCGAAGCAACTACATCCCTCTGCTCGCAAAATTCGTCCAAGTACACTATATTACCAACCGCCATGATTAAAATTTTGGATTGCAATTCACGCCCATTAGTCTGTCGTGCTTTTATCTCCGAATCCTGCGTACAACGATTGGGCCTGAAGAAAACGAACGCGAGAATGTCCATAGCGGGGCTGGGCAGTTCTAACGCCGGCTTTACGAAAGGAAAAGTATCGTTAGTTATTCGACCAAATCATCATCCAGAAATGTCAATGGAAGCATTAATCCTTTCAAAAATCACTTCTAACCTACCCCATCAATCATTTGAGAACATTTATCATCGCGAATAGATGTTTTGATCGGCGCTGATTACTTCTTTGGATTGTTGGAGACTGGACAAATTAAAATCCGTGATGATAATCTCATACTACAAAAAACTGTGCTAGGTTGGATCGTTTCCGGAAGCTGCAACAGAAGAGCGGAGAATATAGATTCAATGTTTGCCATACAATCGAATGTGGACTTGGACAAAACGTTGCGTATGTTCTGGGAATTGGAATCGATTTCAACCAATGAACCCATCTTGTCCCTAGAGGAGACACTATGCGAGAACCATTTCACCACCAACACAAAAATAGATAACGATGGCCGATTCATCGTAGGATTACCGTACAAGAAATCGGTAGAGTGTTTGGGACAATCACTCCACACAGCAATACAAAGATTAAGAACTATGAAACAACGCTTCGCACGAGAACCCGAGTTCCAACTATTATACAAGGAGTTCATGCAAGAGTATCAAGCATTAAATCACATGGAAGAAATTCGGCAGCCCGACCAAGTCAATACTGGATATTATTTACCGCATCACGGAGTGTTAAAACAATCTAGCTCCACAACAAAACTGAGGGTTGTGTTTGATAGATCCTCGAAATCGACAACCGGAACATCGCTGAACGAGTGTCTCGCAGTTGGTCCTATAGTACAAAGAACGCTTTATTCTATCATTCTCAGGTTTCGAGAACTTAAGTACGTGATAACCGCCGATATCGAAAAAATGTATCGTCAGGTAAAGATTAACACAAACAATACCAATTTTCAAAAAATAGTATGGCGCGAACATTCATCTCAACCAATCCGCCATTTCAGACTATCAACCGTCACATACGGACTTGCATCATCTTCATTTTTGGTAACCAGAGTATTAAAAGAACGCGATTGGCAATTCTATTTACGTGGATGATTTAATGACAGGCGCAGATACCGAAATCGAAATCAACAAACTAAAGGAAGACATTAACCATTTGCTATTACGACATGGTCTTAACCTACGCAAATGGATGTCCAACTCATCGAACATCTATCATAATGCAGATAACGAATCCAAGGAAGACATGAAGACGATAAACGATATCCAGTCAGATGAGCTATCTCCAATTAAAATATTGGGCCTGACTTGGAATCCAGAAACCGATCACTTCGCATTTACTTCCCATTTGGCAATCACTACCGCATTCACTAATCGTACCATAGTATCTGAAGCTAGTCGACTATTCGACCCCCTGGGATGGCTGGCACCCGTTATAATCGTTACTAAGAACTTCATACAAAAGCTGTGGGCAATCAACTTAGGCTGGGACGATGCAATTCCAAAGGATGCCTCTAACAAATGGCAGCAAATTCGGAAGCAGTTAGAAGATGTTAATTTAATATCCATACCTCGGTACGTGCAAACGACTCAACAAACTGTTATGGATATACACGGATTTGCCGACGCAAGTCAAAACGCATACGGAGCTGTTGTATATCAAAGGGTGTTGACCGCTGATGGAAATATCTATGTCCATCTTATCACTGCGAAAACAAAGGTTTCTCTCTTGGCAAAGTTAATTAGTGTCGTCAAAAGTGAATCTCAAACAAATATCATTCAAGTCTACGGATGGACAGACTCGCAAATTGTGCTGGATTGGCTCTCTAGACACCCTAAGCGATGGAGCACATTCGTGGGCAATCGAACCGCCGAAATTATATCCACGCTGCCACGAAAGCATTGGAATCATGTAGCGTCAGCCGACAACCCGGCAGATTGTGCGTCTCGAGGATTATCACCACGTGAGCTGGCTCACCATCATCTATGGTGGCACGGCCCCATTTGGTTACAGAAAACCGAAGAACATTGGCCTCAACAACAAAATACGTACGATACCAGTGAAGAGGAAAACAACAAAGCATTCACATTTACTATCTTGAACGACGAAAGTAAAACTCAATGGTTCGAGTACTTGCTCTCCAGCTATTCAACATTGACAAGACTTAAAACCGTTATGGCATATATACTTCGATTTGTCAACATTATGAAGAAGCAGAACACAGCGAGAACCGTAAGCTTAATCAGAGAAGAAATATTCAGTAGTCTATACAAAATTTGCGAACACGAACAATTAAAGGTTTATCCGGAGGAAATTCAACAATTACGAGCTGGGCAGGAAGTTCACAAAACGAGTACCATCAAAGCTTTAAACCCATTCCTCGACAAAGATGGACTTCTGCACGTTGGTGGGTGATTAGAAAATGCGAACATAGAATATTCAACAAAACATCCCATAATCTTGCATCACAAATCGCAGTTGTCCATCACTCACGTTAGCCATTTCAAGACAAGAATTTTGGATTCAGCGAGGCCGAAATTTGGTACGACAAGTCATCAACCAGTGCGTTATCTGCACCAGTTTCAAAGCCAACGTTAAAACTCAGCTAATGGGAAATTTACCGAGCGCGCGGGTGGAATTAGTCCGGCCTTTCTTGAAAGTCGGGGTCGATTACGCTGGACCCATATTGATTCATATGCGGAAAGGTCGAGGTCAAAAGACATTCAAGTCTTACGTATATCTTTTCATCTGGTTGAGCACCAAGGCCATACATCTTGAACTGGTTGCTGATCTGAGTAGCGAGGCGTTCTTGGGTGCCCTCAGGAGATTCGTATCTAGACGGGGCGTAAGCCAAGAGATATTTAGCGACAATGGCACGAACTTTGTAGGCGCAGATCGAAAATTAAGGGAAGAGTTTCGCAAAATAATTCAAAATTCAAAACTTATCTCTGCTTACTCTTCTAGACAATGCATATCATGGCACTTTATTCCTCTAGCAGCACCCCATTTTGGCGGCATTTGGGAAGCTGGTGTGAAATCTGCAAAATACCACCTACAACGAGTAATTGGCAACACTATATTGACCCAGGAGGAAATGAATACATTGCTCGCAGAAATCGAGAGTATACTCAACTCGAGACCATTGTGCTCCATCATTGATGCCGATACAGACTTGCTCACACCATCGCATTTTTTGATCGGCATTCATACACAAAAATTTCAGAACTGGATATCACGTGCTCAAATCCAAGTCACTTAACGAGGTGGCAAATAGTGCAGCAGCTGAAACAGCATTTCTGGAAACGCTGGTCACTGGAATATCTCACCACCATGCAAACTCGGTCGAAATGGCAAGAAACTCAAGCTCCAGTAAAAATAGACGACGTAATTGTCTTGAAAGACAATAATACTCCTGTCAATCAATGGCTTTTGGGAAAAGTTATAACGTTGCATCCAGGAGCCGATGGCCTAGTAAGAGTGGTACGGTCACGACATCATCGGGAGAGATAGTGCGTCCTATCAACAAAATATGTGTTCTTCCCACAGCTAACGAAGACAACGCAACGGCAAGCAATATAGTATCTATTAACAACAATTAATCATTGAACCTAGTGGTTCAAGGGCGGCGGTATGTTGAGGATTATAAACTATAAAAATACCTACCATAAAAATTCTCAACATAAAACACATAAAAAATCATCAAATTGCAGCATATAACCTGAAAATATAAACAACATCATTAATACGTCATCCATATAAATCGTACCCTGAAATTTAAAACACAAGAAATTGTAATTATTATACTAATAAACCTTTACACAATATTTTAACATATCGGCTTTTGCTTGCAATAGACTAGGACCTCTATATAAAAATATTACTATAAGATAATTTCTGCAGTCGCCTAACCTTTCCAAAACAGAAAGTTGTATGGAAGTCTGGAAATAATCTTCCCAAAAAATTCTTTAGGACGTGATTTAATATGTTTAATGTATCGATCATAATAACATTAGTACGAATAGTGTTTCAAAATATTTCTTGCCTGATGACAGAAAATTTGTTCAGGTCCATGAAATAATAGGTTTTATAATAGGATTATAGAATTCACAAAATATTGCAGAATAATAAATTTCACTAAAATCCATCAACAAATCTGCTTATTGCATCCATTTGAGGCTGGAGAGAAGAGACAAATAAGATGATATGGCCGAAGGAATTTTCCAGAGCCGGATTTAATAAATTTTATATTGGGAACTGCTTAAAAATCAACTTAACATCTCAAATCTCAGACATAAATTTTTTTAAAATCCTCATCATCTTTAATACACTGCCTGGATTGGTTGTCTAAGTAAAAATACGAAAAATTGGTGAAACAATGTTTCTAATAAATGGCATAAACCAAAATATCATTAAAGGTGTTCCACAATATTTCTTGAGTTTGTCTCTTATTTTATTTAATTTATCCAAGCCCAAAAAGAGGTGACCCAAGACATTTTCCAGAGCATGAATAATTCGGTTTTATATTAGAAACTACTGATAGAATCGCTTAACAACTTAGATACAAAAATTTCACCAAAAACCATTGACAAACGTGCTCCTTTTGGTGCGGTAACCTGGAAATGTTTAAAGGCCTGGAGTGTTTATGAAAGTAAAATCAAATTTTTCCAGAAAAATTTTCTAATAACTAAAATGTGTTTTTCTAATAACCATTATAGTGTCGTGCAATATTTGTTGAATTCTGGCCATGTTTTAAGACTGACTCCATCCCTGCATCCTGAAATGTATTATCTGACTTAGCCAATATCAAGTTAGAAGGTTTAAAGCTTTTCTAGAAGAGAATTCACTGTTCTGTTGTTTTTAAAGATGATTTGTTCAGACTTCGTCCAGGTTTAGTCATTTTTTGCCTAGTCGCCCTAGGTACCTACTGTGATATCGTCTGGCTATGACATTTCTTTAAATTGCACCATAATATGTTCCAATTTTTAAAAATAAAATGACGAACATGTTCGCATACTTGACATGTCTGAATTCGCATTCCGAAGCATAAGTTGCTTTAAGATAAGTTTTCCATTTACCACATAAAAGTTAAGTGGAAATAGCTAAAAATTAAAAATGTCGCTTACGGTTTCGCTGATCGGTGGTACTCTTCTCTATGAGAAAAACTAAAAAATCTCAAAACGATAATCTAAAAATCAGTTCTTCAGTTTTTCTCAATCTTCAGTTTTTTTTTAATATTCAAATTTGGCTCAAAAACTTAAATCAATTTTAGTGTAATTTGCTGGATCGTGATTTTTTTCTAACACATAATACCAACAACTATTTATGTCTGAAGCCCGGTACACTGCTGAAGTGAAATTAAATTTCTCATATAAAACTGACACAAGCGAAAACGAAAAAGAAAATTTCACCGCTAAATTTTACTTTGTGGTAAGTAGTTTAGCTAGCGAAATGGGAGTTTTCGTATTTAAATATAAATGTCTCTATTTTATCTCTACACATTTTTCACTTCATTTTTATCTTCCTGGGGTGCGATTCCGGTTCGATATAATGGGAAATGACTTGATTTTTTTATTTCAACTAGTCGGTTGCATTTTTATTTAGAGTAGGCAAAATAAAAAATAAAGTCATTTCTCATTCTCATTTGTCATTGAGCCAGAATTCGGGTGCTGGACGATAAATGTGGAGAGAAATTTTGACAATTTCATTTGAGTTTCTGCGTTTTGAGGATAATCAACTGTCGAAGTGAATTTTATTGTATTTGTGAGTTTTATTCTAGTGTCAGAGGCAACATGAAGTTATACGCAATAAAATATTTACGAAACTCGTCATATTATCTTTCTATTTATAGAGACCAGTGAAAATTTCATTTCACTTGAACAGCGTACTAGGCTTAAGGTGTAACTATTTTACACTCCCTTCTGACTAGAAATACTCCCCTAAAAATTTGAAACGTACTCCATATAAAGTTTTCAGAGCTACAGCACTGGTGGGTACATACTTATAGAAAGGACCCCTAGGAATAATAGAAAAAAAAACTCAGGAAAGGAAGGCCTCTTTTTATGAGAAGAACGGTTTAAAAAGGCAAGGATAAGGAAAATTTGGAAATAGGGTAGATGAGGCACCTCACTTTGGAAAGGAAGTTTGTTCGTAAAGGAAGCATGATGGAAGATGTAAGTGGCTGTAAATTAGTTTCTTTATTTCTTAAAACATTGAATATTCAAGATAGTTGCATTTTTGAAAACATTTTAGGCTATAAGCAGAGTTGTTAAATTACATGTAGTTTTTAAAAATCTACATTAACTACATTTGCCATGTAGTTTATGTAGTTAATGTAGTTAATGACGTCAATGTGTTTTTATTTTTTAATTTTTTATTTTTATGCATGGTTTTGTTTTGTCTTTCTGTTCGTCTTATTCCCATTTCTTTCTGATGGAAAATTCGACATAACCTCAATTTCTTATTTATTTGTGAACTGAACGTGTTTTGTAAGTTTTTCTTAAAAACATAATATTTTTAAATAGTTACATTAATAATTTCAAGTTTTTAATCAAAATCATAAGCTAAAAAACTAAATTAAAATCGAAAATGAGTAGTAGTGGGCGGAAATTACATACTTTTTGGCAAGAAGGTCTTTTCGAACAAGTCAACAATGTTGATAAGCGTGGTCGCAAAAAAATAGGAGCTCTGTGTAAAGTGTGTAGCGCTGTTTTATAAAATATAACAAGAACTCGACTTGTTTCTCATAGGTAAGTAAAACAAAAAATTATATTAAATTAGAAACATATTCAATTCAGTGATATAGATTTCCTTTTAGAAAATTATGTTCATCATCATCACGTTTAAGCATATCGGTTTCGAAATCTCATAATGAAGCCACTGCTGAGCTAGTTACTCAGAGCAGTAGTGACTCTGAACTTGAAATAAATAATAGTAGTGGCCACGAAATTGCGGCGCAGTGTAACGTACTTCCAAAACGAATAGTAGACAAAATAAATATTAGAATACAACCATAAACCGCAAAACACTTGACAGTGTTCAATAACGAGAAATTAAATGTAATAGGTGAAATTAAAACGAAGTGTGTTGTACGAGATGAAAATCTTCAGATCAAATTTCTAGTAGTGAATGCAAATATGTCACCGATTTTGGGAAAACAAGCTTGCGAAAATTTAAAATTAGTGCTTAGAGTACAGGAACTAAAGGTTCAGGAAGAAATCTTCGACGGTTTAGATCCAAAGTTTGTAATTCAACCGGTTCGCAAAGTACCAGTAGGGGGTGCTAGAGAAAACACACGAGGCTACTCAAGTGGTATCGCCTATGGTAATAGTGAAGAAAAATGATAAACTTCGAGTTTGTCATCATCATCCATTAAAAACAGCTGAGGAGATTATGTCGAAAATCCAGAAGTCTTACAATACTGGATTGCAAAAGAGGTTTTTGGCAGATACATGTGTCACCAAGAACACAAAAATATCTGACAATGGCCACTCCTTGGGGACGATATTCATTTAAACGATTGCCGTTCGGATTAGCGTCTGCTCCGGAAGTCTTCCAGGTTGTAATGGGTCAAATCCAATCGACAATGGAGAATGTAGAGAACTCTATGGATGACATACTGATTCATGCTGAAACGTTGGAACAACTCGAAAGACTTACGTCCAGGGTAATCAAAAAGTTGATGGAATGTGGAGTGAAACTGAACAAAGACAAATGCGTATTTAATTCTCAAAAAGTAAAGTTTCTGGGCCATATTTTTAGTGTTAATGGTTTATTAGTAGATCCGGAAAAGACAAAAGCGATCCGACAGTTAAATAAACCAAACAACGTGAATGAACTGCAACGATTGCTAGGAATGGCAACATATTTGCAAAAATTCGTTCCAAATTTGTCAGGAATAACGCAACCATTCAGACTTCTACTCGAAAAAAATTCGGAATGGATATGGACTGATCAACACGATGAAGCTTTTCGAAATCTTAAAGAAGCATTTTCGTCGCCACCAGTGTTAAAATGTTTTGATACCAATCAAGATGTAAAAATACAGGTCGATGCAAGTTATAAAAGTTTTGGCATGCGTCCAAATCGTTGACCAAAGCTCAACAAAGATATCCACCAATTGAATTAGAAGCAGCAGCAGTAAGATGGGCTTGTACAAAATTCCATGGGTATGTATATGGAAAAAACTTACAGTACAAAGCGATCATAAACCAGCCAGATTGCAGAGAATACTATTAGACGTAAAACAGTTTTCACCAACGATAATTTATAAAAAAGGAACAACAATGGATCTAGCCGATACACTCAAAAATGATAGTGTTAAAGAAGAAGAAGAATTTCAAGTGTATTTAATGCTGAACATATCGAACCGTGCAAAAGCTGAACTGGTAGAAGCAACAAGAAATGATCACGAAATTCAAGAATTGATTAAAATTTCACAATCAGGATGGCCAGATGATACAAAAGGGTTGAGTGAGGTGATTAAACCGTACCATAATTTCAGAGAAGAAATTGCGTATTATAATGGTATTGCCTTTAAAGGAATGAAAATAATTGTTCCAAAATCACAAATAAAAAAAATGCTGAAAGCAATTCATCTTGGACATTTTGGTATAACAAGGTATTGCAGTAGAGCTAGGCAAATGTTCTACTGGCGTGGAATGTCTAAAGACATTGAAGATTACGTGAATAGTTGTGCTGTGTGCCAACAAAATCAAACCTCGAAACAGAAAGAACCGCTAATAAGTAAACAAGTACAAGGAAAGGAATATCTGCTGTTAGTTGATAGTTATTCGGAATTTTTTTGATTTCAAGTTGTTGAGCAGCATAAAGTCAGAGGAAGTTATCAAAGAGTTAATGTCATGGTTTTCGGGCCATGGTATTCCTGAAATACTAGAGTCGGACAATGGAATACAATATACGTCTGAAAAATTCCAAAAGTTCACGAGAGACTGGTCGATCACACAGCAATTTTTTAGTCCAAAATACGCACGCTCAAATGGTCTAGCAGAAAGATTTGTAGAGACAGCAAAGAATTTACAAACAAAGTGCAGTAAAGATGATACAGATTGTGTATCTAGCCTTATTGAACTACAGAAACATGCCTCGAAATGAACACTTACAATCACCAAACCAGAGATTGTTTAGTCATATCACCAGATCAACTATACCAACGTCAAAAGAATTACTAAAACCAGTTGTGGTAAAGAATGTATCCGAACGTCTCGGATTTAAACCAGGTGATGCAGTTAGAATCCAGTTAGATCACAGAAAATGGCTATCGGGTAAAATCAATAGTTTAACAAATGCACCAAGGTCATACCTTGTAGAAACAGCTGACGGCAGTGTTTTAAGAAGAAATTCAAATCACATTGCCAAATGCAGAGCGTCAATCCAAACACCAACAGAAATTATAGTTATGCCTCCACAAAGCAATAGTAACGGTGCTGAACAACAAACTCAAATAATAACTCAGATGCCAAATGATGACACCAACAGTTCGAACAATCTAAATAATTCCAACAGTAAGGCGAAGGAGAATACAGTCAACAATCGGGTGACTAATAATTCAGGAAGGAAATCCGTATTACAAACAAGCAGATATGGACGCATCATAAAACCAGTAATGAAATTAGACCTGTAAAAACAATAGGTTTTATCATTACTAGTTAGTAAGTAATATTAGTAGGATTAGCAAGAACTACTTTTGAGTAGTTTAGAAAAGTATTGCAATAAGTGTTAAAGCAAGTAATTCAAGAATGGAATGTATGGTTTGTAGGGTAACTCAATTATAATTAGTGTGCATAATAAAGACATGTCACTACCGATGTAACATTCTAGTACAACACACGTCTTTTATTACAATCCCTAACTGATCGCAGTCCTAAACGCAGTAACTAAATCAACCCTTAACATAACCCCAAATAACCCCAAAATAATTTCCCAACGCTATAATCAACCCGAACGTGAGCTAAATCAACCCTAACACCTAACTCAACTTCAATTTAACCTAGCTCGAACCAAATCACTCGACTCAACCCCACACTCAACGGCCAACTGAATCCCGAAAGCTACAAGCGTATATGAACGCAACTCATATCAACTCAATCTAACCTTCCACTAAACCGTCAACTCAACCCCTAATTAATCCCCATTCGAACACTCACTCAAATCCAAATCAACTTCAACTCAAACCCTATTCAACCAGCTCAAAATTCAACTCAACACCAAATTCAACGTTTAACTCAAACCCTAACTTAACCTAATTTACACCTCAACTCAACACTATACTCCACAACAACTCAACCCTAAACGCAACCCTCAACTAAACGCCCAAATCAATTCTGAAATCAACACGGTCTGAAAAACTACATGCGTACATGAACTCAACTCAGAACAGGTCAAGTTAACTTCCAACTCAAATCTCAAATAAATCCACAAATAAATCCTAAACTGAAGAGCTCATTGAATGAGAGTTTTAATGAGTTATTCAGTTTGGGGTTTATTCTTGTAATCAATCCCAACACGATTACAAATCGAGAGCTGCCCCAACTCTACCCCAAACACAACGCCCTACCCAAAACCCAAACCAACATGGCCCGAACGTACTTCATGCGTACATGAGCTCAACTCAAGCTAACTTCTGATTCAACCCATAACTCTCAACAAAAATCTTCAACTGAACCGCTCACTAAACCTCAACTCAACTCTTAGCTCTTAACTCTTAACTCTTTACTCTTTCCTTTTTATGTGAGGTGTACTACTGTATGGCACGTGCGACTGTAGGGCAGACAACGCTACTAGAAAAGGTAGCGGTGAGTAGTGGAAGGGGAGATGTCAAACTAGTAGAAGCAGAGTAGGAAACCGAGATACACGTGTAAAAGTGAATTAATAAATATGAAAGGTTAAACAAATATACAATAGTTTTATTCCGGACAACTGAAGTTGGTGGCCGGGTGTGGATGAAGCGATCGAACAAGTGGTGCGCCAATGCAACGATTGCGCAATCACAGCAAAGTCTCCATCAAAATGTACGCTTCAGGCCTGGCCGAGTCCCAGGAAAGCTTGGTCACGAATCCACATCGACTACGCCGGGCCAATCAATGATTTCTACTATCTGGTCATCGTCGACCTTTCTCCAACTGGCCAGAGCTTTTCAAAATGCGCAGCACTACCGCAGGTAAAACAATCGATAATTTGTGCGAAGTTTTCGCACGCCAAGGCATCTGCGAAACTATCGTCTCCGACAACGATCCACAATTTGTCTCGGCTGAGTTCAAACGGTTTTGTGAGGCGGATGGCATCAAACATTTGACATCAGCGCCCTATCATCCTCAATCGAACGGGCGCGCGGAACGTTTCGTCGGCATGCTCAAAACGCGGAACAAGTCCTGCGCAAATTCCTCACGTGCTTTCGCTACACACCATAACCAGCACTCGGGGACAAATCACCGTTCCAATTGATGACCGGGCGAGAAATGTGCACCAAGCTGGACTTAATTAAACCACTACCAGTGCACAACGATGGACGAAATGTTGAAATGGAGGAGCGATTCAACGCTCACCACGGCGCGAAGCACAAAGAATTCAAGGCTAGCGAGAGGGTGTTCTTCAAGTGTATGAATGGCAACGATTGGACCTGGCAGGCCGGTACAATAATTGACCGCCGAGAAAAGGTCAACTACATGTTCCAAGCAAAGATGAAGATTAGCGAACGAAATCAATTGTGAACGTGTTTCACGGCTGCGCCACCATCAGAAGAAGGCAACGTCTTGATATACACTTTCGAGTTGCGACCAACGCAACGTGTAGTGGAACCGATCATTGTTCTGCAATAACTACTCTCAGAGGAGGAACCAGGGCCAGCACTAGGTGCAAAGCCACAGCAACCCCGTAGAACCCAGCGAACAACAGCTGGAGAGCTACCGTCGCGTTTTGCTGATTACGAGTTGGCGCCGACGGCCACTCTAAACAGGGAGAACTGTGAGGTGTGCTACTGTACGACACGTGCGACTATAGGGAAGACAATGCTACTAGCAAAGGTAGCGGTGAGTAGTGGAAGGGGAGATGTCAAACTAGTAGAAGCAGAGTAGGAAACCGAGATACGCGTAAAAGTGAATTAATAAATATAAAAGGTTAAACAAATAAATATAGTTTTATTCCGGACAACTGAACTTGTCACACTTTACTCTTTACCCTTAACTCTTTACTCTTAATTCTTAACTCTTAACTCTTTACCCTTTACCCTTAACTCTTTACTCTTTACTCTTTACTCTTTACTCTTTACTCTTTACTCTTTACTCTTTACTCTTAATTCTTAATTCTTAACTCTTAACTTTTAACTCTTAACTTTTAACTCCTAACTCTTAACTCTTAACTCTTAACTCTTAACTCTTAACTCTTAACTCTTAACTCTTAACTCTTAACTCTTAACTCTTAACTCTTAACTCTTAACTATTAACTCTTAACTCTTAACTCTTAACTCTTAACTCTTAACTCTTAACTCTTAACTCTTAACTCTTAACTCTTAACTCTTAACTCTTAACTCTTAACTCTTAACTCTTAACTCTTAACTCTTAACTCTTAACTCTTAACTCTTAACTCTTAACTCTTAACTCTTAACTCTTAACTCTTAACTCTTAACTCTTAACTCTTAACTCTTAACTTTTAACTCTTAACTCTTAACTCTTAACTCTTAACTCTTAACTCTTAACTCTTAACTCTTAACTCTTAACTCTTAACTCTTAACTCTTAACTCTTAACTCTTAACTCTTAACTCTTAACTCTTAACTCTTAACTCTTAACTCTTAACTCTTAACTCTTAACTCTTATAGCCCGATTCCCATAGACGCATCACTTCATGTGATGTGATAACTATCACACCACTTCAAATATAAATTGGTATTCTCTTAGTCGCTTCATATGATGTGATACGACCAATGACAGAAAGTATACATATCGGGCAGCAATAAAAATATCCTTACAACTGACGTAATATTTGACATTTGTAGATCTATCACTAACAAATTTCAGGTGATAAATATATCATTTCAAGTGATGTTTAACTTTTTATACGACTAAGAGAATATGACTTCAAGTGATATTTATCACACCAAAGGATAAACGTCGCTTCAATCGACTAAAAGAATACCAAAACTAAAGTGATGTGATAATTATCACATCACATGAAGTGATGCGACTATGGGAATACGGCTGTTAACTCTTTACTCTTTTTACTTTACACTTTACACTTTACACTTGATACTTTACACTTTACACTTTACACTTTACTATTTACTAATCACACATATTACTCTACTCTTTACTCCAGTGGTATCTAAGCCAAATGAGTATTTTCAACAAATTTTTAAATCAACTGGACAACGCAGTAATTATTTATGTATTTAGAGTCAAAGAATTTATCGCTCTAGAATAGACGTGAGAACCATATTCGATCTTGTGGCATGCGTCCCACGAGATAACCTATTTTTCGGATAGAAAGCGTTATTAAAATATTACTTGATTGAGCGTCATTAAGATATTATTTAAGATGCGCTTCCGATTAAAACCAAATATCACTCTTTATCGTCTACGATACGGAAAGAAATTTATGTTGAAATCGATCGGATGCTGTAGCTTAATGTCATTGAGGAAAGTTCTAGTCCACGGTGCTCACCTATAACATATGCAAGCGTCACTAAGAAAAACTCCTTTCCAAAACTAGATGGATTGTAGATGGATTGTAATTTAAGGCAATGCCCATTAGAGCCCTTTCGAACTCTGTTGGCTAATGAGAAATTTTACCCACCCTAGAGCGTATGATGAGATGTCGACTCCTCTAACCGAACTCCTTAAGAAAGAAAACGCTTAAATTGGACAAGTAACACTGAAAATGCTTTGGATCAAATTAAATCTTGGTTGAGTACATCAGCTGTCATCGAATTTTCTAAATAATTTTTTATTCAGTGTGGACGCCACTTCAACTGGTATTGGAGCAGTACTGTTTCCGATCCCATATCGCTTATGTCGCAAAAACTAAATGTAGCCCAGCGCAACAACAGGGTTATTGAGCTGGAGTAGGTGGCAGCAGTTTTAGCGATTCAGAAATACCGTACATATATACCCTTCACTGACCTGGCTGAATATTTTTTTTAATATTGACGATATTATTTGCCACCAGCAAATTATTTTAGGTAACGTATCCTGATCCATTTTATCTTAAAGACACCTGCGGAACAATTGCGTAGAAAAAGATTTCATCGAGTTCGATATTACGCCGAAAAACCGCTCAACAAATTTTTTTCACTGTTTTTTTTAAATGATCCCACGCAATGCTTGATGAAGATGATGGATTGTCACATGGTTAACATAAAAAAAAAATCGTCAGTCCCGTTTTAAAAGTTAACACAAACTGTTTATTACTAAAATCTATGTACAACATTTCGACCAAAACTTGCAATACTTAAAATAAAAATAACAAAAATGTATGACTGACGATCTTTTAAAGTTCTGCACGTTAATTTTCTAAAAAATAAAAGCAGTTTGCTTTTTACAATTTTTCACGTTTGCAGATTATCTTGTTTATTAGCGAATCAGATTACTGGTAACCTAATTCGAAGAGAAATGTGGAAAATCCGTAACAAATTTTTTTTTCACGATTACAATACTTACCCAATTACTTCGTTATAGTGGGAAAAGTTGACTGGAGTATGTTCATGAACTCTACATTGTTATGATATTGTAACAATGAAAGCCAGAAAGGCATTATTTAGAAGGACGGAAAATTACAATGTTACTGTTTGGTGGCAATATTGTTACAATGTAGTGTTCGTGAACTCACACTCCCGCTAATAAGTTAACGAATATCGTATAATTTGAATTTATTTTTATCGCAGACATTATTTTTAAGTTTTACATTAAAATTTTAAAAATATTGTGAAAAATAACTTTATTATTTACAATGCAGCAAGCTGGGGAAAACAAATCTTATAAAATACGTGGTTCAACAAATTGGAATAAAAAAATAACCTACAGCATATAAAAAGACATTGTATTTTGTAATTCTATATTTCGGTGTATAATAATAAAATAAGTTAATTTACAAACGGTGTTTAAGATGCGGTTGGTTTCCTGGTCGTTCAACATTTCAACATCTTACAAAATACAATTTTTGTTATCAACATACTCGTATGTAAAATTATCATTTACAAAACAATCGGTACTTCAACACCAAATCAAGGCATTTGTTCCGGACCGAAAATTACAACAATTTCATCAAGAGTATACAAACGAAGTAACAAATAAATAATCAACAAGTTGTAACCAACAGAAAAGGCAGCCGGATTATATATCCAACCGCATTCGACGTGTACGCAACGCAGCATTCCGTGCAGGATTATTTATCAGCGACTTTGTGAATCTAAATAAAGAAGTTAACTTGTGTATTTGTCCGATTCTCCATCATGAGTTCACTGACTCAAACCGGAGATAACCCTTTCAACTGCTCGTCAGTTATAACACAAACTCCCCTACGATTGAAGTCAAATTGTTCACTTTGTGATGATCCGGACAATAACAATATGGCCCGCTGTTATAATTGCAAATCGTTGTTTCATCTGAAATGCGTGGGAGGAAGTTCAGTGAAAATGAGCTCCAAGAATTGGCAATGCCGAATATGCCGAAAACGTAAACAACCGATCATTGATAAAACTAACGAAGTGCAAACATCTGGTTTAATCCAAATCGGTGCAACAACAGCAGGTGCGAATGATGTCAACGAAGAAACATCGCAACCAAATAAAAAGGACGGTTTATCGAACGCGAACGTTTCCCCTGGTGGAACTGATGGTGATACGCAACCAAATGAAATCGTAAAGGAATCAGATGCAAAATCAATTGTTGATGAAACGAAATCAGTAATAAGCGGTCGTCGATCACATATTTCAACGAAATCATCAATTAAAAGTCGTAAAAAAGCAACAGCTCTTGCCAAACTAGAAGAGTTACGAAAAATGCAAGAGATACTCGTATACATTTCGGAGAGGTACAAAATCATTGAAGAATTCAATGAAGAGTCGCCGAACACCGACCAAGATACATTGAGTAATTTGAACTTCGACGCAAATGTGACAAAGTGGGTCAACGAAAATCGTAAAATCACGTGGGATGATACACAAACATCAAAAACAACACTCAAGCAACAACTGCAACAAGAATACCAAAAACCAATTATGAATACTGATGTTAAATTTGGGGCAGAAGATGTGAAAACAGGAGAACGAGAAAATGTAAGATCTAGCCAACAACCGCGTGGTATCAACATGGAACGGCATACAAATCGGCCGGACCGAACATTTACAACTACAACAGTCAAACTCTCTTGGTGGTCAGCAACAAATCAAAATGACTTTCTACGAAGCACAACGAACGTGATCTATTCAGATGACGAAGGCAACAACGACGTTTCCATGAAACAAATTGCATATCGTCAAGTGATCTCAAAAGATTTGGCCATCTTCTCGGGTGACCCGGGAGATTGGCCCATGTTTATCACGTCATACGTCGAATCGACAAGATTGGGGCGATTTACAAATAAAGAAAATCGTAATCGACTATTAATATGTTTGAAAGGAGAAGCATTGGAAGCGGTAAAATCCAAACTTTTGTTTCCAGAACACAGCACAAATCCGATACTTCTCAAAGAATTGGTCGGAAAATTACCTGCGGTTTGCAGAATGGAATGGGCCACCTTCAAGCAGAATCATAAAATTGTAAGTTTGTCAACGTTCAACGAATACTTGCATGATTTGGCCGAGCGAGCCGGTAGTGTTATTATGATGAAACCGGCAACATCGCATGCTTCAAAATCGAAACACTCCGATGGTCAAGTACGGCAACATGCAGCACATACCGTCATGACCACTGAAAAATCCAAAAACAGTTGTATTGTTTGTAAAGACAACGAACACGAAATACAAAATTGTAAAAAGTTCAAGAGTATGCAACCAGCCGATCGTTGGTCATTTGTTAACAAACATAAACTTTGCAAAAGATGTTTACATAATCATCGTAACAAATGTGCTTTCGATAAAGTTTGTAATGTGAACGGTTGTCCGCGCAAACACAACTATCTCTTACACAACCCAAATCTTCATTCCGATGAACCGATAAAAGATACACCATCGTCATCGAATACAACATCGTCGCCAAAAACACAAGATGAAAGTTCATCGACTAAAATAGACATGTACTCAAATCATGTGCCTTCCACTTCGAAAATGCACGCAACACATTACGGTGCAACGCAAATACTCTCGCGAGTGGTCCCAGTGGTTCTGTTCGGTAAAAAGCTTAGTGTCTTACGCTTTCCTCGACGAAGGTTCACACGTAACAATGATCGACGAAAATTTGGCCAAACAACTGGAATTGAAAGGCCCCACCGTAGATCTCGAATTATAATGGACCGGCGGAAACACACGAACCGAAATAAACAGCTTTCGTACTTCTTTTAAAATTTCTGGAATCGGTAATCCGAAACAATATCAAATGGATGACGTATACACCGTGAAATCATTGGAGCTTCCAAGACAGTCGACCCCTATCGACATCACAAAACACGAACATCTACGCGATTTACCAATAAAGGAGTACACAAACGCAAAACCACAGATCCTCATTGGTGCGGATCACGTACAATTAACTAGCACAGTTCAATTACGCGAAGGGCATCGGGAGGAGGCCGTTGCAGCAAAAACCAGAATCGGATGGGCAATTTACGGGCCGTATTGCTCAAGCGGGTATAATTCACCACCGTTTCTCGGATTTCATCGCATAGCTCTGCGATCACCAAATGATGAACTTCACGATATTGTCAAAGACTTTTTCTCCATCGAAAACTTCGGTGTAGCTTGTCCAACAAAGTTACCCGAATCGAAAAAAGATGAAAGAGCACGAACCATCATGGAAAACACATCACGGAAAATCGGTAATCAATATGAAACAGGACTTCTCTGGCGATACGAGAATGTCAAATTACCAGACAGCATGCCCATGGCAATTCGACGTTGTGCCAGTTTGAAAAACAAAATGATTCGTGAACCTGATACAGCCGTTATTCTGAACAACAAAATTTCGAAGTACGTTAAAAGTGGATACGCGCACAAATTGTCACAAACGGAAATCGATGACACAAATGATATAACCTGGTATTTACCAGTTTTCTCTGTCAAGAATCCGAACAAACCGGAAAAAACATGAATCGTTTGGGATGCTGCAGTGGAGGTCAACAAAACATCACTCAACTCTGTTCTCACCGCTCCCCGATATTCTTCTTCGTTTTCGAGAGTATCCAATCGCGATATCGGGTGACATTCGTGATATGTTTCATCAAGTAAAGATAAGAAAATCAGATCAAAACTCCCAACGATTTCTCTGGCCAAGTTTAACCGACAAACCTGATATATACGTATTAACGGTTATGGCATTTGGCGCATGTTGTTCTCCGAGCTCAACCAAGTTCGTCAAGAACAAAAACGCAATGCTATTCCAAGATGAATGCCAAGAAGCTGTTAACGAGATCGTCAAAAATCACTACGTGGACGACTGGTTGTCTAGTTTTAGTATAGAAGAAGAAGCTGTCAAGATCATCAAAGATGTCGTTTGTATTCATGCAATGGGTTGATTTCTCATTCACAAATTAATCTCCAACTCGCAAAATGTTCTTCAACAAATTAATGGATCCGCTGAACATGAACCAAGAAATCTAAATTTAGGTGGCGAAAGTGAAGCTCGCGTCCTCGGTATGTGGCGGTCTATAACAGACGAAGCATTTTTCTACTCATTGAATGTTAAACGTGCCGGTGAAAACATCATCAATGGCGAACGAGCACCCACCAAACGAGAAGTCTTGAGAGTTTTAATGATGATATATGACCCGCTCGGGTTGATCGGATTTTTCATCGTCTACATGAAAATCGTCCTCCAGAAAATCATTTCTGAACACTATGATATGTGGCTCCGGTGGACCAAATGTCTTCCCCTGTTGGAGAATATTCGCATACCACGATGTCACTTTTCTGAAACACCAATCTCAGTGCAACTGCATGTAATGGTAGACGCAAGCGAAAATGTGTTCGCAGCCGTTGCGTTCTTCCGAGTCCAAAATTTGTCTAAAACAAAAGTCGCACCACTACGTCCAATGTCAATTCCCAGACTAGAATTGCAAGCCGCAGTATTGGGAACTCGATTAAGCAAATGGATTCTAGACTCACACACCGCCAAACCGAGAAAAGTTATTTACTGGTCCGATTCACGAAAAGTTTTATGTTGGATCCGATCAGAAAATCGAAGATATCGCCAATTTGGGGCTTTTCGTTTATCCAAAATTTTAGAAACCACAAATGCCAATCAATGGGATTGGGTCCCAACAAACCTCAACATCGCGGACGAAGCAACAAAGTGGAAGGGGAATCCCGAAATTTCAATCAACAGTCGGTGGTTTGAAGGACCGCTCTTTCTTCTTGAATCCGAAGAAAAGTGGCCAGTTGAAGAAAATCATCCACCACCCCAGGAATTGGAAGAGATTATGCCAATTATGCTTCACGTTCCGACGAAAACGTCAACAATCACTCCAATAGCAACGCGATTTTCGAAATGGATGCGTCTAGTACGAACACAAACGTATGCAATGCGATTTTTTGATATTGTACATCATAAAATATCACCGCACAATAAAGATACGATCGATCCAACTGAAATTGCGAACGCCGAAAACGAAATATATCGATATGCGCAACAGGCTATCTACGCTCGTGAAATCGACCAACTAAAACAAGATTCCAATACGGCACTGGAAACTAGCAGCCTCCTTTTTCAACTGACACCCTTTCTGGATGATAATAATATCCTACGTCAGAGAGGACGGCTCTCAAAAGATACATCGATTCCGTTTGATACACGATATACCATCATCATGCCAACCGATCATTGGATAACATTTTTATTGGTTCCGTCGTGAATGAATTACGACAACGTTTTGTAATATTCCGATTACGCGTATTTCTTCAGAAACTTCGGAAAAAATGCAATATGTGCAAACTAATGAGTGCAAAACCAAGGGTGCCAATAATGGCCGATCACCCTGTATCACGTCTAGCAACACACACTGCTCCGTTTACGTATACTGGAATCGATTTTTTCGGGCCTCTCGAAGTCAAAGTAGGTCGACGTGTTGAAAACGGTGGGGCGTTCTTTTCACAGGTCTGACAATTCGCGCAATTCATATTGAGATTGTACACTCATTAGATTTTCACTCTTTCATTATGTCAATACGTAATTTTATTGCACGACGGGGTCAACCGCTTGAAATATGGACCGACAATGGTACAAATTTTCATGGCTCGAACAACGAATTACAACGCACATGGAAAGAAAATGAAAAAGATCTCCAGAACACCTTCGTTTGCATTAAGTGGAGATTTAATCCTCCAGCAGCGCCACACATGGGCGGTCGTTGGGAACGCCTCGTTAAATCCGTCATAAGGAGCATCAGACATGCTATGCCAGAACGTTATCCGAATGATGAGACATTGAGATGCTTCTTGATGGAAGCTGAGAGTTCTATCAATTCACGCCCCCTCACCTATGTACCATTGGATAACGAATCAGCCGAAGCAATTACGCCAAACCATTTGTTATTGGGCTACTCTGGAGGAGCAAAACCATTTGGACCATGTACAGATGACGTATTAACCCTGAAAAACACAACGGATGACAGACATTTTCTGGCACCGATGGATACGAGAATATCTACCAGACTTATAAAGACGAACAAAGTGGTACAAACGAGTAAAACTATCGCTAAGAATGATCTCGTCTTGATAATTAACGAAGATCACCGTAATGAATGGCAGAGAGCCATTGTTATTGAAACATACCCAGCAAAAGATGTCCAGGTACGACAATGTCTATGAAAATCAGCAAACGGCACACTTAAACGACCAGTGACAAAACTTGCAATACTGGATGTCAAGGATGTCGACCCAGATGATTCTCACCAGTCTCGACCGGGGGGAGAATGTGAAAAATAACTTTATTATTTACAATGCAGCAAGCTGGGGAAAACAAATCTTACAAAGAAAAAAGAAAAAATCAATTAAAATACGTGGTTCAACAAATTGGAATAAAAAAATAACCTATAGCATATAAAAAGACATTGTATTTTGTAATTCTACATTTCGGTGTATATTAATAAAATAATGCCCCTATTATGGTTCTCACTTAAGAGTCACTTGGCGACTTCAAGTCACCCAAATCAAATTTTGGTATTATGGTTCTCGCCGTGAGTGAGAGTAATGTCAAAATTGCTCACCTAATATTTCTCGGTGACTAGTGCGATTTTTTGTAAAGAATAAAGAAATAATGGAATAAAAAACTTTACAGTTGTTTTACAAGCAAAATACATATTTTAATTAATATTTCCTAATTAAATATTGAATAAAAATCAATTTTCTTTTTTAAAAACGTATTTTAAAATATTTTTATTGTACATGTTAACAACAAAATGCGTATGTAAGTTGTCAAACATTTTTGCTTCCTCCAGTTTCATTCGCCACAGAAAAATAAATCCACATTGTATTTTGCTATTTGCACTATTTATTAACTATTTTAACAGATAAAATATCTAATTAAACCTCATAAAATTACAAAATTAATCACAATAAATGTAAATGTGTACAAAAGACTGCTACCTATACGTCAAAAATTATAAAACTACTGTGCTGGCAAACGTCAAAACGAATGGAAATGGTCATAATTAACAAAACCAATAAGATCAGCTGCGCACAACTCTCGCCAAAATAAATGTGAGAACCATAATACCAAAATTGAACTTACACGACTTTTCGAGACACGGCGACTCGTCGGTGAGGTGAGAACCATAATAGGGGTATAAGTGAATTTACAAACGGTGTTTAAGCTGCGGTTGGTTTCCTGTTCGTTCAACATTTCAACAAATATTATTGGAGATTTTTATAAATAATAAAACAAGGTTTCAAATCAATTCTCTATTTTATAATATCTTGATAAATTTTGTAATATTCGAATTACCTGATGTAGATTTAAATAGCACACTATAAACGTTTGTCGCCTTGCAAAAATAGCAGAATGCAGCAGAGCAGAATATAAAAGGTATGGGCTACAAAAAAAAACATTTAATTTGATTTCTAAGATTTCATTTTCTGTCATTCATTTAAAACCTAGAATTGTTCAAAAATTTAAAAACTTCTAAAATAAATAATATTAAATATTAGATAAATGTTAAAGAAATAATTTAATATTTAAAATTTGAGCAAATTTAATAATAAGCGCTGCAACTTATTTTGTTGTAATAAATAATAATTAATTAATTTGTCTTACTTTAAAAATTGAAGTGGCCGGCTCAAAAAATCTCATAATCTGAAAAACAAAATCACAACCAAACTCGTGCAAAGGCAAGCAGAGAATCCAATCCAACAACCACAAAAAAAAAACTACGAAAAATTAAATGCACTAAATTTTAAATATTATAATATATAATTTTAATGATTTTTGTAATTTTTTTTACTTTTATTTGTTTTTCATCGAAAAAGTTTATAATATTTATAATTATAATAATTTATTACAATCCTATAATTATAATTTTTTTTTTTTTTTTTTTTGTTTGTTTCATATAATAAAAAGAAGACTATTTATAACATATCTACACAATTTTTTAATTTTTGCGTTTAATTTCAATTTTATTCAAATTTTACAATTTTTTTTTTTTTTTTTTTTATTCAATTTTTAACAAAATATTAAAAACAAAATAATATAATAAAATAAAAATTAAAGAAACGAAATACAAAATGTCAAAAACAATAACGTACAATAATATGTGTAATGAGGGGGAGGGAGGGGGACCGAGGAGGGGTGGAGGTATTTTTAATATGTTAATTAAAACAGTATTAGGCACGATAAAAATGGCGAAAATCTTAATTTTTGTTCGATGTATTTAGACATGTTTTTTTTTTTTTTTGTTTAATTTCGTTGAAATAGAGGGAGGGTAATTTTTCGTTGTTAGTTTGATTCCTTTCCTGAATTTTTTTTTTTTTTGTAATTTATTGGCAATTGGAACCATCTTTTAAATTTTAATTCACTGAAATTATATTTCAGGTACACACAACACATTGAGCTCAAGTTTTTTTTTTGTTCTTCTAACTATAAATATTGGCTGAATACTTGAAGATCATATAAAATAATACTGATGGTTAGAAAAGTTGCAACATAAAAATACGCAAATAAATAAAAAACTCAACTAAATAAAATTATAATATAAAAAATCATTTATTATATAAAATAATAATAATATATATATATATATGTATATATATAAAGTTATAAAATAAACAATATTTATTGATGATATTTTAACTTTTATAATAATAATAAAAATAATAAAAAAAAAATTTGTTTTTTTCAAACTATATTTTCATTTTCAAATTTTTTTCGTGTTTTTCTTGTTTTTTTTTTTATTTTATAATTACAAAAATGTTTAAAAATTAAAAAACAGTATTTTCAGTTTTTATTATACATATAATAATAATAATAATAATATTCATAATAATATATAATATATATTTTAATAATAGAATAAAAATCTATATAATATTTAATAATAATAATAATTAATAACAAATAGTCTTTGAATTTTCACAAAAAAAATAATAATAATAATAATATTAAAAACAAATTACATACAATATAAATATGTAGTTTAAAATTATAACCAGATAATTTTAGAAAATTAATCCATTTATATTCTTTTATTTTTTTTTTTTTGTGAAAATTTTTTAATTCAATTGATTTCAAATTTTTATTTTTTATTTAGTTTTTTTTTTTTTTTTAGATGAAAAAGTGAAGGAAATTATTAGGGTGTGCTCGTTTTTGTTTTGTTTATTTTTTTAAATCTTATAATAATAAATATTATTTATGTAAAAAATTAAAAATTACAATAATTTTTAATTCTTAAGGTTTTTTTTTGTTTTTTATACAAAGATAATCGATACATCGATGATTTTATTAAGGAATACAAGTATTTTTTTTTTTTTTTTATTATATCCTTATTTAATTATTTTTTATTGTTTTTTTATACTAAAACGTCAAAAAAATTAAGATTATAATAATAATAGACATTTACTTTCTCATTTCAATAATTATATATAATATATATATTGTTTGTTGTTTATTTAATTACAGAAAAAATCATAATAATAAAAAGGAATTAGAGAGTGAGAATATAATTTTTCAATATTTATTTCCTATTTTTTTTAGATATAAGAAAAATAAATATTGTAATTTTGTTGTCCTACACATTTAAAGCGGTTTTTATTATTATTTTTTTTTGCGTTTTGTTTAATTTATTTTAATTTATTTTTTTAAATAATAAATAATATTAATTATGTATTTATGTACTTATAAAAAAAAAATATTAAATTGAGATTAAAAAATGGAGAATTTATTTTTTTATGTTTTATGACTGTTTTCTTATTTTTAATTTTGTTATTTTCAAATTTATTGAAGTTTAGGTTATGCACGAAAGTAACATAAGAGAACAAATAAGAAAATATTTTTTTTTTTGTTTTTTTTTTTATAAATAATAAAATAAAAGCAATTTTTTATTATTTATTTGGCAGTTGGTTTATAAATCTTGAAAATAACAAAATACGTAAATTATATTGTAATATATAATTAAAGAAAAAACAAGAGGATTAATTATTTTTATTATTTTTTTTTTTTTTTTTTAAATAATTTTTATTATTATTTTAATTAGTTTCACAGCCTGCTTTTGTTTTTTATACCTGAATTTTTATGATTTTTTTTTATTATTTATATATTATATTTCTTCATTTTTCATCTCATATGACTTTAAAAAATAATAATAATAATTCATAATTATAAAAAAAAAAACTAATAAAAAGGTGGGTATGTTCAAATTAATTTTAACTATATATTTTTTAATTTATTATAAAAAATGCTTAAATATTATTAATTATAATTAATACTTAATAAGAAAAATCAAATAATACGAAAAGAGAGTTTGAGAATTGATATTACTGACACAATTTGAATTTTAAATGCAAATTAAAAGAAGATGATTGTCGAAATTATATTAGAAATATTTATTTTTCACGCACACGATTAAATTTATTGTCAAAAATGAAAATAATTGAAAATTATAATTCTTTTTTTGTTTATTAATTTTTCCAACAAGGCACTGATTAATATATATAATATATAGATAATATGTATATATATTATTTTAAATATTTTATATTTTATTGTAATAAAAACCGGACAGTTAATTATTATTTTTTACACATGTATCATCCCTTCTAATCTACTACTTTAAAATTCGTGATTAAAACACAGACAACTAATAAAAAAAAAATGTATTATTATTATTATTTATTTTTTATATTTAATTATATTCTTAGTAATTTTTTTGTTTGTTTATTATTTTTACTTTCATTTATTACAAAATCACAAAAATTTTGACGAAATTCTTTGGTTTTTTTCTTTATATATTTATAAAGAAAAAAGTTTTATTATTAAAAAAATAAATAAAAGAGTTTTTTTATCAAGCTTCCTTTATTTAATAATATATAAAAAAAAATAATAAATTAAAAAAAAAATTATAATTTGTATCTCATTTATAAAAAAAGATTAGTATTTATTTAGAATAATAATAATAATAATAATTATGACATAATTTTCTTTATACATAGGTATGATAATAAAAAACAAATTGAATATTTAAAACAGAAATACAGTGTGCCGAATTACTAATCGTGTGTTATCGCCAATGCCAAATACAATGGGTTTGTAACAGAGAGGTAATGAAACAAGCAAGGCCTACAATTTTTTTTATCCCGAGCGATTTTATTATACTACTCACACTGTATTCTTATATATGTGTTGTAAAAAAAAAAAATAGAATCCAAAAGTATAAAAACTGATAAATATAATATTTTATATTATTTATACATTAATTAATTATTTATAAAATTAAAATCACATTCAACTTACGAATTAACATTATTAGTACATTTTATCATTTTTATACGGTTTCTGTTATATTTTAAATTCACTGAGCAAAGTATTTTTTATGTACACAAAAAAAAAAAAAAAAAAAAACAATAAATTTGTTTAGTTTCCGTAAGTAACATAATCATTGTAATTTAATAATAAATCATTTATTGAATTGGGAAATGATAAATGACTGCCCGAGCCTGTTGACGATGTTTCAATATTGTCTAAATCGATTTGGTGTAATTCATCGGTTATAAAATTGGTTGGATTATTTAAATTAGATAACGTAGCTGAGCGTTCATATGTTTTATTTATTGCTAAATTATTATTATTATTGTTATTATTTATTGAATGAAAATTATTTGTATTAATTATACATATATTGCCACCAATTGCGTCCACACAATTAACAATACCACCATTTTGATAGTTTGAATTAATTATATAACCTGTATCATTACTAACTGTCAAAATTTCCATATCCATATTTTCTGTATCATACAACAATGTTTTACGATCGATAATATTATTATTAACACTATTACTGTTATTATTATTATAACTACTATTATTATTATTATTATTATTATTATTACTAACACTATTGTCTTGTATTTCTTGTTTTATAACAAAATTATTTAGTCCACTATTATTTATACTATTATTATTATTACTATTTAAATTATTTGTATTATTATTTGATTGTGTTATCATTGTATTACCATTTGTAATTATTGTATAATCTTTATGATCGAAGGTTGCATCATTTTGTAGCGAATTATTGGCGATTGCAAAATTAATACGATATTTATCATCCGCTTCTGCATCAAAACTATTATCAAACATTTGAAACATTTCATTATCAAATAAATTATTATTATTAGTATTATTATTATTTGTATTTAATTGGGTTACACCATTTTGGCTGTTCGTTAAATGATCAGCATTGTCTGGGACAATTAATGAATTATCATCATAAAATGCACTTTCTGGTGAATTTGGTAGCAATTCATTTGGCAACATCATTCGACCACTTGCAAACGATGTTGTATCGTACATACCAAATGATGGTGATATAGCCATCGGTGATGGTGACGATTGCTGCACTAAATTTGTAGTATTATTGCTATTATTTAGTAAACGTGATTTGGTTGTTTCAATTGATGGTAGTTTATTTCGTATCAATTTATTCAAATTATTATTTGTATCATTATTTGCCGTATGTTTTGTAATTTTACCCGAATTACTGCGACGATGATGACTACTTAACGATGATGATGTTGATGATTTTCTTGTACGATTACTACTTGTACTACTACTACTACTAGTTGTATTACTATTACAATTATTATTATTTGGTGATAATGATAAATTGGATAACGATGAATTAGAATTGGACGATGGACTATTTGGTGTTGTTTTGCTACCGCTGCTGCTGCTATTACTACTACAATTAGATGTTGGTGATGCGGCCGATGATGATGATGATTGTTTTGCGCCAGTTGCATTTTGCTTTTTACGTGGACGGTATTTATAATTAGGATATTCTTGTAAATGTAATTTACGTAAACGTTCTGCTTCATCGATATACGGTTTCTTCTCTTCATCCGTCATATCCTTCCATTTTGCCCCTAATTGTTTTGATATTTCAGCATTATGCATATCGGGTGTTACTTCGCATATTTTGCGACGTTCTAATTGACTCCACACCATAAATGGATTCATTGGACGTTTTATATGTCCTGGACTGTGTTTTTTAGTCTGAAATTTGAAGAAAAAAAAAAAATATTTATATTTATAGAGAAATCACGATTATTATTGTAGAGAATCATCTAATTACTTGAAATAGTAAAAAAGAATCAATACTGAACATAAGAAACCATTAGATCATCATCATCAGATGATTAGGATGAAGTCATAATATTTAACCTTTAGAAACGCAGCTAAAAATCGCAACCGAATTAAAAATACACCATAAGTAATAAATCATTTATGTGATTACCATCGTGATTCTAAGAAATTTGCAAAAAATTTAACGGAATATGTGTTTAGGGGAAAATATCCGGAAATAAGTAGATAACATTTCGCACATCTAATTATTACAACAAATCGATTACATAATGTCTAAAATCAACAAAATGATTGACTGGAAAAAAAGAGATTTTAGTGTGGTCACGCATATAGACATTGTATGATGATGTACAAAGTTAAATATAAGCATTTTTGCGTTACGACACAGGAAGTCCATCATGAATCAATATTATATATGTTGTATATTCGTATTTATATAAACCATAAAATTAAGATTTTAATCTAACTTTTAATTAAATTTCAATATAATAGAAAAAAAAAAAAAAAAAAGTTATCAAGGGCAGGTAAAATTCGTCTCCCTTTTATGACCTCTAACTTTTTAAGTTTTTCAGTTTAGTGTGTAATCAATCTTCCAAACCGAAAACCATTTCCAAAGAATTAATTAGCAAACAAATTTATGCGTAGAGTTTTTTTTTTTTAAGATTGAAGTTAAAGATTTTACCTTAAAAATCATTTTACCGTAAACTTAATTTTTTTTTTTTACGTACTCAACCTACGTACGATCGTTCCTTACATAACACAACAACAAAAGTGAAATATTGTTGTTATATTATTTAATTAAAATAATTTTATGTAACAATAATCAAGAAATTAAGATCAAATTTGAAAAGTCATATTATATGACGGAAGATTATCGCGCGATCAATCATTATATCTAATAAAAACGCTTATTCATAAACTCATTAGAATATGTATGTACATGTGTATGTATAGATTTTTTTTTTTTTGATTGATCCATTATCTTGACCTTGAAATGTTAGACAAAAAAAAGTTTATTAGCCTCACGATCATTTTTATGGTATTGTGAACTATTAGTCATTAATCATATTTTTATTTTTTATTTTAAACTTTTAATGGTAGTATCAATTTAGCTAGACCAATTATAGATTTTTGAGAGCTTTTTAGTATATATGTAAATGAATGAACTTTATATAATTTCCCAATAACCTTCGTAAGTATATACAATCACTTTTTAGTACGCGCGCGATCATGTATATATATAAGTATGTTGTATATTCATCACAGATATATAATTTCCGATATTGATGGTGATCGCGCAAAATGTTTTTTCTTGCGTTTCACGTATTATAAACCTTGAATAAATTATATTACTACTATTATTACCATTACTATTTTTTATGTTGTTTATTATAAGAGATATTATGTTTCAAAATTTTGTTTAGTTTTATAATTTTTTTAGGCTTAAATATGTCATAACATTATGTGATTTACAAAAAAAAAAAAAAAAAAATTTGTGAAATTTAACATAATTAATTTGGATTTTGTTTTCAATTGTATGTGTTTTACTGTGTGAAGGATAAAATCTTAATTAAAAATGCAAAAATGTTGTCATGATTGAACGTATGTATATCGTACACGATCTATTCTTATCACATAAGGTCATTTGTATGTTTTAGCAAAACTAATTGATCTTGACATAATCACATGAAATGATCTTCGATTAAAATTAATTATGAAAATATTTTTGAGCTGGTGCGAGAGATAGAGCAGCAATTAAAACATGAAAAACTAAACATATGATGATTTTATTTTTGTAAAAATGTATGTATTATAAATTACAGTCGATTGCCTTGAAAAATTATAAAAAAAAACTATCGCGTACAAGTAATATACATTTGTACATATGTTATAGTTAGGTTGCAAAACTTTTATTTACTATATGTAATATGTAGTTTAAGTCCAATTTTCTAATTTAAAATAGGAAAATAAAATTTCCAACCAAAATCGTGCAGCGGCACGACAGTGTACTTATTTATATCTTACGTACGTTAGAACAAGGAAGTAAATGTTCACCGTCCTTCTGCCGCCCGTATATGTCTATCTGGCCTCGAAGATTATAATATTTTTTTTTTTTTTTTTTTATTTAGACTTGTTTGCAACCGTATTTAGTATGTGTTTCATTTATAAAATTTCTACGTACGCAACGAAAAAAAATGTGTGTAATAGTAGCTTATTTTAACAAATTGGCGAAATGAAAACCCCCCACTAATATTAGCATTAAAAACTCATAATTCATAAAACAAAAAAAAAACTCGCGAAATAAATCAATCAATTAAAATGAGAAATATTTTATTTGATTTGTGAACCCACCCACACCCGCGCTACAACACACCATTTATTTATACACATATATATTGTGTATAAAAATAAAAGTAACTATACATATTTCTTTGGTAACTTTTTCTTTTTAATGTTATTAAACAATCGCATAACTTTTAAGTTTGCATAACATTAAAATTAATGGTTTTCACCGATCATTAAAAAATAAGGAAATAAAATGTCGGTCAAATTTGTTGTTGTAAATTACATTTGCCACGCTTTAATTCAAAATCATACTCTATTAGTCACCTTTCACCTCAATTTGTATAAGTATGTGTCTATAGTGTATTAACGATTATATTGAGTGACTCATTTGAAATGTACATATTATAATTTATTTAGATAACTTACGATATTGTGCTCAAAGGTATATGTATTTTAATTTTAAATTAAATTTATGTAAAGAACAAAATAAAAAAAATTAGGTTAATTTTAAATCGCTTGAAGACACAAGCAATAAATTATATTAAATTCTTATAAATAATAATAAGTACTAATAATAATCAAATGTATGTTCGCCTTAAGGATTTAAAATAAACAAAAATACTGTGACCCAATGGACATAATTTTCTATTCTAATATCAAATAAAAATAAATCGCGTGTCTTTAACTAATTATAACAAACAATCAAAATGTTAGAATTTAATGTTGTTTATAATAGAGAAAGTTATGTATCTATATGAGCAACAGCTCAGTATAAGAAATACGCCTTTATAATTATGTTTCATACAGAAGCTAACATCTATTCAAATCACAGAATGAGCGCGCTTGCAAATTACAACACAAAATGTTAAGGTTACTTATTTGTCAAAAAAATCATAATTTGCATATTTCGAATAACATTATTCAATGTTCCAAACGTGAATAATCATGTCGGTCTAATGAATTTTTGTGTATACCAAAGCGACAAGAAAAAAAAAAAAAAATACGTTGTAACCTCCAACCTTATTAAACATCAAATGCGGTTTTATGGTCTACTGATGAATTTCTAAGTATTCTGTCGCCAAAAAAAGGTGATTTATTTCATGATCACTTATGATATATTTTTGTTAAGATGAAACATCTGTCTTATATAGTATAAAAAATATACAAAAAAAAAAATATCCTCTATGAGCTAAACCCTCCCTCATACCTCAACTCTTATCCTCCTCAAGTTTATTATATATATTTTTAGCAAAGAGACTGGTACGTTTATTATAAAAATCCGTCTGAACTCTCATGAACTTGGTAATATTATTTTTTTTTTGTTTCTTCTACACTATATAATATTCTTTTTAGTTTGGTTCGTTTCAACTTTATTTTTTTATCGTTTTAAATCAAGTTTTTTTAGCTTCAAATTTACTGACTCATCGAGTTCTTTCTTTTTTAGTTATGCTTTTTAGTTTTATGTCTTGTGTCTTTTCTACATGCTGCATACACCATATTATTTTATTATTAACAAAAAAAAAAAAAAAAAAAATAAAACACTTTCCATCCTACTTACACTAAGAAGATGACATTAATTATTTCTATACATATTTTACAATGTGTCGATCGCGCTCATATACAGGTGATAGAAAATTAATTGCTGCAACCCCATTTCTACGGTAATACGCACGATGATCTCAATTTCCTTACGTTTTGGCGCCATTTGATTGGTGATCATGTAAGTTACTTATTAAATAATTTGTTATTTTCTTTTGTACAAACAACATAATTTATGAGCATATGAGGAAGAAAACCATACACACACAACAGTGTACAAAAAAATTATCATAACTTGATTAGAAATTTTTTTTTTTTTTTTTTGTATTGATCGCGATCAATTTAATGATTGTGTAAGAGAAATTTATGATATAATTTTAGATTAGGTTTTTCTTTTTTTATGGTTAAAAATAACATCCTTTATTTAGACGAACGAAACGAAGATAAATAAACAACATAAATATGTTGAAAACATATGTTTTCAAGAAGATGTCAAGAAACAAATAATAATAATAATAATACAAAGTAATAATAATGATTAAGAAGAATAAAGCAGAAAAACAAGTCTAATGTGTATAATATGTGATAAAACCAACCAACCAACTAACCAACATGAATATTATCATGATCATATGTTTTCGCATTTTTGCTAAAATAAAAACCGAAACATGTTATATCAAACCAACCATCAAACTATCTATCTTTACCATATATATAAATATGTATAACTATATTCAGTTAACATAAAACATATGCTTATATAATTTTGTTGTTGTTTTAGTCTTCTTCGTTTAAAGTTGTTACAAAATGAAACATAATTGTTTATTTTATATATAATTAGATGATTTTTATGACTGTACACATAGTGGAGTCGTCTTTTTTTTTTTTTTGGTTATTATAAACCTATCCGGATCAGGAAATTTTAAACAATTTTTGTTTGTTAAAATTTTTAATTTTATTTTAATCTTATTTTAATTATCGTGAGAAGGCGAGGCATCTACTTTCTAACTAAAATACAAAAAAAAATATGTCTCGTCGTACACAAAAATCTAGGGAGCGGAAAACCAAAAAACTATATTAAAATTGTTGTTTGTTTATTGATAAAAAAACGAAACTAAAACTAATTCTTGGGGGAACATATACAAGGGGGTTATACATTCACATATATGTATGTGCGGGAGACATAAATTACTTAGCAAACTCGTATATTGATAACAAAAACAATATTTAAAATTTGATAAGAAAAAATTTTGTCAAGTTCAAATAACTTACCTTGACAAATTTAATATACACACTAAATATAATCCCGGACATCTTGTCCACAATGAGAATGAGATAAGAAAACATTATAATTATGGTATGTATTTTTTGTACATGTACGGTTCGTGATTTAACCTGATTTAAAATATAGCACACGTTTACCCTGAGGATTATATACAAATCGAATGATAGATGGCAGTATTATATAGCACACGTGCATCTCTATCCAAATTCACATGTCTAAACATGATATAAACTCTCTTATAATATGGAAGACGATAAGATGAGGAAAAAAATTTATTTCTATTTAAGGTAAATAACCTAGAATGATAAGACACGTGAATAAAACCACCTCATTACTTCATCCACTCGCTAATTCTTAAATAAACAAATTTTTACTAATTTCTAATTACATTTTGGTTAAATTGCTAAACAACTTCCTAATTTGTAACTATAATAGTTTTATCGATCTAATATATTACCACACTATATTTACTTTAATAGAATACGTATGCATATAATATAGACCTTGAAACTAAATAATATTTAAATTTAAATAAAATTAAGACAAAAAACACGTTTTTCTTGTCACTTACTTCTAAAACGACTAACTATAATAATAGTGGAGTGCAACATAAATATAATTCAAGTTTATTTTGTACTGTTGATTGGGCGATATATCATAACTAAAATTATTGTATAATGGATTTGTGCGATAAATCAATCGGATATAAAACAGATTTCAACACCACATACGGTTACGATTGCGATATAATCTTGGAAGAGATAATGTATTATGATAACCGCCACAAGTTCATATTGGGAAATCATCGCATCTCTATGAGGTTTTTTGGATAATATTTTATCATATCTTTACCGAGATGTGCGGTGGCTAATCAATCCGGTTATTTTATTATCTTTATCATGTGTTTTGCGGATTATTGCACTATTTGTGACTAAAAATTTACTAAAACCTCAGAAAACAATAAAAATCGTCTGATTCTGAAAATGTTCACAAGAATTTATAAAATAGCACAGAACAAGCAAAAATTGTCTGCTTTTGTAACATTTTGATTTATTTTATTTCAAACTAAGCAAATTTGAAATTTGACAGTTTGAGAAATAGACTAAAACTTGTTTGTGCCTGTCTGTAATTACCAGATTTAATAAGAAAAAAGAAAAAATTTGATTTTCGAAAACCCAAAAATTGCAATCGAAATAAATAAAAATCACGATAAGTAATTGTTGTGTCTACGTTATAATTTCCAATATTATTTAAGATTTTGGGCAAATTACGTAAGACAAAAATTTCGATTTAGTATTAAAATTAGTCGAAAATCCAAACTTAATATAAATTATCCGACACCAATTATCCCCAATCATACATAAAAAAACCATAATTAGAAGAATAGTCAGATATTTGATATTAGTCTGCTCTGAGTTAAATTCTCCAATTTCAAAAATGACCTCAATTAATTTAAATTTTGGGCAAATTTCTTAGAATTTTTTGTGTGCGGTTTTTCGTAATGAATTTCTACGATTAATTTGACGTCTTCACAAAATTGCATCTCAAAGATCGACCCGACCGGCTTTTGCGATGTTTCACGGTGTAACACATTCCCTCAAGGAGAAGCAAAAAAAAAAAAAAAACACACAAACACGAAAAAATCGTAATCACATCACATTTTTTTATTATATAAATATTTTATTTTACTGATAATATGATTTATGCCATTTATATAATGTATATGCCCCAAATAGATAAGGGGACGTCGAAAAATGAAACATTTCTCGATATTCTGCGTCGTCACGAACATTAGAGTTAACAATATATTTCGTTTACCTTCGAACGAAACCCAAATCCGTATTGGTGGTACACAAAACACATAAAATCTAATATTTTTGGAATTTTTTAGGTCAACTACCTTTTTAAAAAAAAATGCAATTATAATTAATATTTCATTTTTGTTGTTGTTTATAAATCTATTTTAAAATTGATGATCTCTTTGAGAATATTTTAATATACATACGTCGTGCAGTAAGAATATACTATAGTATGTATAAGAAAAAATAACAAAAAAAAAAAACTTGTGTGTAGGTCGACGATCGCAAATATTTCGAAAATTTATTTTTGACGCAATTTTGTGAAAAGTTAGCAAAATGTAATCGAACTGCATAATATCTATACGATATATATGCATTTGTCGTTGTCGTCGCGAATGGGATTCACTTACAAAAAAAAAATATCAAATTTTAGGAATCTACTGACCTGTGTTGCATCAGTATACGGTGTACTTGAATTTTTATCCACAAGCATAGAACCAAATACAACATCTTGTTGAAGTTGTTGCGTTTGTGTGGTTCCAATTATTGTTGCATCCATATCATATTCATGATCTTGTCGTGACATTGTAGTATTATCCTGTGAATGTTGTGGCACCATTTTTCATTAATAACCACTAATTTATAATTTTCTTTTAATTCACTTCTTTTATTTTTTTAACTTTTTTCTTCTATTTTCCACTTATAACAAATTTTACTTATTTTCACTTTTATTTTTTTTTATATATAAACAAACAAATCAATAATATTAAATAAATATATTTCTAATTATTTCTACCAAAAACAAAAAAAAATTTTTTTTTTTTTCAAAAATACCGACTCAAGTAATTATTAGTGTTTTTCTTAAATGATAAGATGTTTGTTGCATTTTTGATTTTTAGTCACTGTCACTTCTTTAATAATATAACGTATAAAATTGCTAAACAAAATTGTGCGCTTAAGTTTAATTTGTAATATTCACACAAATAATTTCTAAATATTTTACTTTTATTTTTCACACAAAATTAAATTAAATATATATATTAATATATATATATTTCTTTATAACACAGAAAAATTAAATAAAATTACTTTATTTATTTACAGTTAAATTTTCCACGAAAATATATTTAATATAAAATAAATGTTTTCGATTTTATATCTTTTACTTTTTTTTTTGTTAAATATTGTGTACACGAGAAACAATTTTTTTTTTCTTAAGTATTTCTCAAACAGTAAAATTAAAATTAATTTACAAATTTAAATATATTAATTTTTAATTTCAAAATTTAATAATTTTTATTTCACGACCGTTCAGTTCAACAGCTGATAATGTTCTGAATGTTGTTACAACTTCCAATGCAGTGAAGAATACAAAAGGCAAAATATATTTGAACAAAAAAAATAAAAAATAAAAAAATAAAAATAATAAAAATCAGCTGTTTCACTATACAAAATTGTAAATTCTCGCGCTCTCCAACTTATATTACCCCACCAAATTTTTTCACGTTTATAATACGGTGTACTCATTCACACATTCACACAATCTTTATCGTTTTGTTTCATTCGGGCGGAGAGAGAGCATAAATAAAACACATGCGCGATTTTTTTTTATTTATTTATTTATTTATATATTCACGTTTTATATACAAAAAATTCAATTCTCTTTTCGTAGTAAATAAGCAACGAGAGAGTGAAGATAAAAAAAAAAAAAAACGTTACAAATGACGAACCCATACACAAAAAAATGTTCACCTCGCTCGGTCTTCAATTCAAATGCAATGCAATCGACGTTATATACAAACGTGATGTACTTTTCTGATTTACTTGTGTTGAGGCAAAAAAAAAAACATTTATTATGTTGTGTGCCTTTGTAGTAGTATTATTACTCAGCTGTTTTTTTGAGTTCATTCTTTTTAGTTTTTTTTTGTTTTTTTGGTGTTTGTGTGAATGTGCGATCTGCGATATAGAATAAAATAACATTATGTTGATGAGATTATATGATTATGTATTTAATATTTTGATTGTGGTAGTGATAATTATGATTTTATATTTTATTTATTTATTTAGGATAGAAGGACGGGATAAAAACGGTATATAGTTAAACAAAATATGTATACATAAATAAATAAAAGGATATACAATGTATGTATGTAGGGTTGGATTGATTAACATTCTGAGATTAGAATAATATTGCGTATTGAATTGCTTAAGGATTTAATTACGCATTGGTTTGAGGATTACTTACTGGTTACTATAGTAAAATGTCATTTAAATTGACATTAAACGGTATGGTAATGATATGTCAAGACCAATAATGCGCTTTTTTCTTTAGGACCTTTTTTAAAGAGTGAAAATGGCATTCATCATGCTTCTATTGAAGTCAAAATTTATACTATACCGTCTATTATTACATTTTCAAGTCCTGTGATGTCCATGGCCTCTCAGATTATCTTAAAGATTTTAATTGAGGTGTTTTATTTAATAACAATATTTTAGACGTAAATGTGGATAAATTTAACAACTAATTATTTGCAGCTTTTCACCGTTTCGTACCTTTGAAAAACCGTCGTAATTATAGTTCGGGACCAATTCTTCGGGACCAATTTAAATCTGAATTTGAGGCTAAATACTGCCAGTACATTAAATCGATTGTAGCTAAAATTAAAAATGACGCCTAAACAGTTTTTGGAAATTTGTGAATGATACAGTCTTTGGCGAGTGGATAGTTCCCAGCTGCTTGGAAATTCGCACAAATTGTTCCAATTTATAAATCAGGCGACCGCTCTGATATATCAAACTATCGTGATATTTCAATTTTGTCTACAATACTAAAACTTTATGAATTAATAGTAACTAATTATTTGACATTTTACACAAAACATATCATCTCAACTTTTGAGCATGGTTTCACTAGTGGTAAATCAACATGTACCAACCTTTTGCTTGTCTACAAAGTTCGTTATTGAATCAATAGGGTCTAAGGCAAAAGTTGATGCAATCTATTTTGATTTTGCTAAGACTTTTTGACGCAATTGATCACAGAATTATTACACAAAAACTTGCTGCGATTTCATCTTATTTAGTAGACAGGTAACAGTATGTTTTATTGAATCACATTTAAATCAAATTTTATCTATTGCCATTCGGGTGTTCCTCAAGGCTCCCACTTGGGCCCTATTATTTTTCTTTTATTTGTGAATGATGTTACCGATATATTTAAATTTTGCAAGGTTCTGTAAGGTTATTGCCGACGATTTGAAGATTTTTATGCGAACTCGGATTTTAGTTGATGTTGAAATAGTTTATCTAGATGGTGCTCTGCTAATAGATTATTTTGTTAATATAAGCAAATGCAGTGTTATGTCGTTCTATATGACTTTTAACCCTATAATTTCTAACTATTATTTTGAAGGTAATCAACTTAGCAGAGTAACTTAAATAAGGGATTTAGGAGTTATATTTGATACCAAATTAACTTTCTGTTTACATATTGATAACATAATACGTAAAGCCAATTCTATGTTAGGCTCCATTATACGAATGACAAAGGAGTTTCATGATATATTCTCATGTGTAAGCTTATTTGTCTCTTTGGTTAGATCACATCTTGAGTATGCTGTGGTTGTATGATATCCCCACCATACAGTACACATTGATAGATTGGAGTCAGTTCAGAGGCGATTTACCATTTATATTTTAAGGAAACTCGGGTTTCTCTCTGATCGTAGTCAGCCTAGGTGGAAACAGATAATGTGGCCTGCCGTCTGATGTAGTTAGGTACCATGATCTTTGTATTGACACTTTAAGAAAACGTCGTAAAATTGCCGCGGCTTGTGGACGGGTTAATTGTTTAGACCTCACTTCTACCAGGTGCATTTATGTTCCCAAACGAAGGTACGCCAAAGGAAATTTGGATATAATGATCCAACGGCTTCTATGTCTAGAATACTTAATAAATATTATCCTTTTTTCGATTTTTCGACGTCGAGATGCAATTCGTAAATGTGATTTTTGACTACCAATTTTGTCTGTACATATTATACATTTGTAAATTAGTATTTAAGTTAAATTTTATTTTCTAAACTTATTTAGAGATTTTGAAATTTTTATGTTTCTATTCATTAGGTTTTTTTTACTGTAGAATAGTTTGTACATTATTAAATAAATAAATTAGAAGTAGAGATGCAATTTCGCTACTTTTAAGCAAATGTACTTTTCACAAAATGTTGGTTTTTTTTTCGTTACAAATCGCTATTCGTAGGTTATTTTTTCGTTTTTATTGTAGGTTTAGAAGAGATTTATGGAACAGGATATTGGAGTATATGGAACGAATTTTCATTGACGATATATGATTATCGTTCAATGAATATTTGTTCTATATACTTCAAAACTAGGGTTGCCACAACAACAGCTGAAGATAGTTTAGAGAAATCAAAATTGGTTATAGGTTGACCGGTTAATTTCAACTTTTCGGTTAACCGATCCATTATTAACCGATTTTCAGTAGGATTTCGAATAAGTATCTTCGTGTTGCGATTTATGTATGTATTTATAAGCGTTATTAGGAGAACTCGAAATTTTTTTACATAATCGCTTACCCAGGCATCTCGATTTTCGGGTTTGGTGATTTTATATTATTTTTCAAATAAAGTTAATTTCATAAGCTGACTTACGTCATGTTACCGACTTACAGTTACATCAGGATTTTGGAAATTATAAGTAATTTTTCGAGATCGATACTCGGTTATTATTCGAATGAAAGAAATTTTAAAATTTTATTTCAGTTTTTTTTTTATCAAAAATCAGGTTTTTGGTTTGCTTCCTCAAAAATCAGGTTTTTGGTTTGCTTCCCGCTGCGATGTCGCGAAATTAATTTTGTGAAGGCGTCATCAATTTGATTGCTGCACTTAATTAAATTTTTATCATTAGTATCACCTTCATTCTCTACTTTGTTATTGAATTGATAATTTTGTTGTAAGCGATTCTAAGATTTGTTCGAAATATGTTAATCAAATGGTTGATTGACCCTGACAAATAACAATCATAATGATTAGAGTTTGTTGTACTTACGTAGATTATTCGAAATATTATAAGCATTTAGCATTGGGTTATAGGTAAGATTCTGGAAATCCGAGATTTGGAATGTTTGGAATAACCTAGATTTCCGGGGTTGACTAGCATTTTGGCATCGAAATTATTCGATATTTTTGAATTTATGCCGACGTCTTCCAGTTATTTTTCCGAGAAAGATATTTTATTATAAATTGTTAGTGGTCTTCGTAAAAATTTGGAATTTCTCGAGAATATCAAGATTATCGAGTTTTTCGAGATTATTCGAGTTTCTCTCACTGAATTTTATGTATAACAGATTTTATTAAGGATTTGATACCTTATTCGACTTTTTTCATTTTTCTCGAGATTCTTCTGATTTAAATAGCGCGAAGTTATTAATAATTATTCAATATTTTCGATATTATTTGTGAGATGTCCGTATATAGTTGAGATTTTTGGGAATATTTGAAACTATCCGAGTTCCTTGAAATAATTTTGGATTATTCCGGATATTGTGAATTTGAAAGGGCGAATTGAGTTGCTTGGTACATCGAGATTATTCGATATTTTCGAAATTAACATTGAAGATTGTTTGAAAGTTTTGAGATTTTCGAGATTACCAGCTCTGATGATGTTGATGATAATTCTTCGAGATTTTCTGTAGTTTTATGTTAAGTTGAATTCGGATATAATATGATCATTTTACAGTGTTCTTGGTTTTTTGAAGTTAATGTTTAAATATTATTAACACAAAGGGATAGGTAACAGTAATGTGTTATGTACTTGTGCCAACAGCGTTCTCAAGCAGTTGTTGGTGAAACTAAAAAAAGGCTTCGCGCTTTGTTGAACTGAATTTTTTTATGCTTCCGCAATTGATGCATTGCATTCATATACCAATCGGCCTTAGTAATAACTCCTAGTACTAACGAAAGGTTCATTCGACCACAACGAAAAATTTCGATTTTAAGAGTACAAAATAATAAATCGAATTTTCTTCGATATTTTAAAATTATGATTTAACTGAATTTCATTGAAAACCTGTCATTTGTTCTGCCAGTCAGCTGTCCGACCGGTAACCGGTTCATTGCTGTAAAAACCTACCGAACCTGTTAAAACCCGGCCAGTTGGCAACCCTATTCAAAACATTTTAGGATCCCCGAAATCATTATGTATTTCAATTATGTATTCTATGTATTATTTTATCGGCGTATATCGTCTGACAATAATTAATACTGTTATCGGTAATGATTTAAAGTCCCACGAACTCATTTTCATTGAAAATTCGTTAGACTGCCTGCACAAAGCCGTTATATTGGTGCGGATATCACAAGGCTCACAAATGTATAGATGAACAAGGAACGCTTTTTCATTTGACGTAGGGTTCGCAACTTTCCATTTTCCAAAGAAACGACATTTTAAGGAGCTTGGTTTCACAACCGCTCCCACAGTTGAGAAATTTCTTCTTTTGAATCATCATGACTTCATCGAATAATTTGTCCTTATCCATATTTAAATAGGAATTATCTACTTCTCCTTCAAATTTCGGTAAGGTGTTATTGGATAATCCCAAAATTTAAAGTTTTGATATCTAGTTTTATTTAGGTGAAATCAACATTTTTTCAAGATATCTAGAGATTTGTTTCAAATTAAAAGCTATTTTTATACAATATTCCATCAGTGTCCTAGATTTTTAAACAATTTGTTTACTTCGTAAATTTTTGATTAGAGATATTTATAAACTTGGAGAAGACAGATAATTAAATAAAAGACAAATAGAAAAAGGACATTTTAGTTTATAGAAAGTGGAAAGGATAAATTCCAGAAAATAAAGAGTGTCCTTCTCAAAAAAGAATACTTGGGAACCCTAATTTGACGATACATATAGATATCGGAGAAAACGTTCCAATGGAAAATCGTAAGCGATGTTTTTGTTAATATAGTATATAGGCAGTAGCTTCAGTACTGGCGCTGGAATAAAGGCATTCTTTTGAGTAAATCGAAAAACACTCTTTTAGCTTGTTACAGAGATATTGGCAGCTGTCGTCGGCTTAGTTTTTTTATTAAACTTAATTTGATTCTATAGCAAACGAATAGCGTTGCCAGATTAAACTTGAAAATTTCACTAAATCAGTTTTATTATATCGTGCATTGTACCAATGCAATAAAGAACACCTATTCACCATTAAGCATATCGACTTTGTATGTTTTCCAAATTTGGCGACAGGTGTTATTTTCCCAATAGGAATGCCATTAGCGACGTACTAATGATTTGTGTCAAACGAATACTGCACTATATATTCAGTGGTCGCAAAACATTTGTAAGTGCATTAAGCTATTAGTTATGAAACAGCGTACGTACAGCTTATTCGACAATTATTTTGATTCTATTAGAATTTTTGGATTTCTTGGAAATCTTCTTTCTGGAATCAACGTATTTTCATTGTTTCCAGATTTAAAAACAAAAAAATCCGGATTAAGATTCCGGCTTAACAAGTTTTACTGTAGTAATACGCTAAACTTTGATTTTATTTCTAAAATTTTTCTTAATAGATTTTATGATTTTATATGACACCTCATGGCTTAGAAATTACTTAACCGTTGTCTTTCTCGAGGTGTTCCACTTGTGATTGTACGATTAACAGTGACCGGTTCACAGCACAAACAACTATAAATAAGGGCATCATTTTCTTATCTACTACAAACATTTACATAGCATTTTGTTAAGCCGCATCTTGTGGCGCCTCTTACAAATGTGGAATGGAATTGAATTACATGTTTAAATAAATGGAAATAAAAGCAAAATGGGAAAAAAACAAAATACAATGTTGGTTTAGTGAGAGTACATATGTACTAATGTAGCATTGTTGGCTTAAAAAAAAAATTGGATTGTGTTAAATATTTTTTAAAGAAATAGATACATTTTTTGTGAGATATGCAACATATGGAAAACGTAATAAACCTTAAAAGTATGTAAGAAGTTATTTACCTTAACCAGTTTTAAGGACCACTACGACTAAACGTACCCCTAAACGAATTGACATTTGAACCATTTCTATTTTTAAACATTTCGTTAACATACAATCATTTAATATAATATTCCAATATTGCCAATTGCTGCTAAATCTGTGGTGCTAAACACAAAGTGGTTGTTTGCTGATAAGCACTTCTCGTGTCATTACCGCCATAAATTCAATAACTGAACCCTATACGCTCTATAAAACACCCTGATCGGTTTTTGTCCCTATTTTCTAAGAAAATTGTGCTCAGAACAGGCCGATGATCTTGGTTATCATTTTCTTATCTATATTTAATAGACCTTTAACCTATTTAATCCCCCATCTTTTAATGCTTTGGACACCTGAATACACTGGCAGTATTATCGTTTAATGCTTTGGATAGTAGCTAGGCTTAAATCACACATAACGTATGCCCGGTATACTTTGCTTCTAAAGTGTTTCGATGTCAATTCCTATTGTATATTCCTTTATTTATTGTCCAACTTCTATTCTACGACACTTGCTGTCGAGTGAGCTGCTTTTTCTAAACAAATCGTAGTAAACGATTCTCAGTATCACTGTTTACAATGATACCGAATGAATCGATAATGGATAGCAGCTGATATAAACAAGTAGGTGGGGAACTGCTTGAATATCAAGACTTCTCGACAAGTATCGATTACATACGAGAGTTCTGTTCAAAATTCACCACCTCAACAATCCAACGAACTGCTGTGTACTATCGTTCGGTATTAGCCAGTTTCATTGTTAGCTGAGATTGATTCCTCTCCTTAAATGGTGGGATTATCACAATGAAACCCCGGCCAAGGACAAAGATATCGCCTGAAAGTAATCGATCTTTGAAGTGAGCAGAATCCATGATTGTTTTCAAAATGCTAGCATCTGAGAAGTTTGCCTTCCATCATGCAGCTTATACGTATAACGTTTCTGCATTATTTGTACGGTGATTTATCAAGATTCGACGTGAAAATTGCCTTATGCTAAGATGTTGGCACCAAACGCCGACACAGCAGATCTGGCAAGTTTAATGTAGTTAGAAACTATTTGTGATAGCATCGTGAATGTTGTGCTTATCTTCTCTTGGGTGAACCCAGCATACAGCAGTATGTCAGGTATAAACCCAAGATATTATCTCTATTATTATTATTAGTTTATAGTCTCGTTGTCAATTGCATTGCATTAGCTAGCTCTTAATTGAATTGATGTCGATCTCGACCAGTGAACACTCTCAATGTATTGACAACTATAATAGCGTTACACTTGAAGATACTTACTATCTTTACTGCCGTGATAACCTGAATGCTAATTTATAGCTGAGAGATAGAGAAACATTTTTTTGTTTACTATAGGCTCTGGCATTACATTCCCTGCACTTCTTACCGATAGCATGACTTGTCGAAGCGAAGAGTACCCGCTGTGTGAACACGATGACCATCGCTAGCTATTTGGGAACTAGTGAGTGGGAGACTGATCGTATTATTTGTCGAAGTAGTCTCAGTGTGGAAGCTACGACGCCCTTGTTTTGCACGACCATCACCAGCACATAGTTGAGTGTCTCTTACTCTGCCCTACTAGGCCATATCTTTGCGCCTTACTTGTTCCGTAGTATTCACAATGGATGTTAGTAACCTATTCCCTCCGAAGAATCGTTGCGTCATTAACCAAAGTAATGCTTCGGCTTGAGAATGTTGTTCAACCTGTGAATTCATTCTTCCTCTTGACTAATTGAGATATTAACTCTGTTGTTGTCATTTACAGGCAAATTTTGTTACTATCCTTTATAATTATGAATAAGACACTATCTTTAGTAAGCTGACCTAGCTTTACAAATGGTTTTGTTCAAAATGAAATAATTACCGGCTATATTTTGTCTTTCTTTCGTTTGGATCGTCTTTCCGCCCACACGTTTAGTCGGTGGCCTGGCGTACGTTAGCAAATATATTTTTTTAAGTGACCATATCAAAATGGCACTAAGTGATTTTAATTCCGCAATGTATGCCCTTTACAACCTATATAGTCACTATATGAGCCAATCTTTGAGATTCGTCCTATTTTGTATAATAGAGAACAACGTCCTTGTTCCAAACGAAAGTTGACGATTTGTTAACTTTCAAAATTTTGTTGCAAGAGCCCTACGGCTCATATCGAAATGGCACAAAGAGATTTCAATTTCTCAATGTATGCTCTTTACAATCTATATAGTCACTATATGAGCCAATCTCTGAGATTTGTCCTATTTGGTATAATAGAGAACAATGTCCTTGTTCCAAACGAAATTTGACGATTCGTTAACATTAAAAATTTTGTTGCAAGAACCCTACGGCTCATATCGAAATGGCACTAAGTGATTTCTATTCCGCAATATGTGATCTTTACAATCTATATAGTCACTATATGAGCCAATCTCTTAAATTTGTCCTATTTGGTATAATAGAGAACAACGTCCTTGTTCCAAATGAAATTCGTCGATTTGTTAACTTTCAAAATTTTGTTGCAAGAGCCCTACAAATCATATCGAAATGGCACTAAGTGATTTCAATTCCGCAATTTATGCCCTTTACAACGTACATAGTCACTATATGAGCCAATCTCTGAGATTCGTCCTATTTTGTATAATAGAGAACAACGTCCTTGTTCCAAACGAAAGTTGACGATTTGTTAACATTCAAAATTTTGTTGCAAGAGCCCTACGGCTCATATCGAAATGGTACTAAGTGATTTAAATTCCGCAATTTATGCCCTTTACAACCTATATAGTCACTATATGAGCCAATCTCTGAGATTCGTCCTATTTGGTATAATAGAGAACAACGTCCTTGTTCCAAACGAAAGTTGACGATTTGTTAACATTAAAAATTTTGTTGCAAGAGCCCTACGGCTCATATCGAAATGACACTAAGCGATTTAAATTCCGAAATTTATGCCCTTTACAACCTATATAGTCACTATATGAGCCAATCTCTGAGATTCGTCCTATTTTGTATAATAGAGAACAACGTCCTTGTTCCAAACGAAAGTTGACGATTTGTTAACATTCAAAATTTTGTTGCAAGAGCCCTACGGCTCATATCAAAATGGCACTAAGTGACTTTAATTCCGCAACGTATCCCCTTTACAACCTATATAGTCACTATATGAGCCAATCTCTGAGGTTCGTCCTATTTTGTATAATAGAGAACAACGTCCTTGTTCCGAACGAAAGTTGACGATTTGTTAACATTCAAAATTTTGTTGCAAGAGCCCTACGGCTCATATCAAAATGGCACTAAGCGATTTAAATTCCGCAATTTATGCCCTTTACAACCTATAGAGTCGCTATATGAACAAATCTTTGAGATTCGTCCTATTTGGTATAATAGAAAACAACGTCCTTGTTCCAAACGAAATTCGTCGATTTATTAATTTTCAAATTTTTTTGCAAGAGCCCTACGGCTCATATCAAAATGGCACTAAGTGATTTTAATTCCGCAACGTATCCCCTTTACAACCTATATTGTCACTATATGAGCCAATCTCTGAGATTCGTCCTATTTTGTATAATAGAGAACAACGTCCTTGTTCCAAACGAAAGTTGACGATTTGTTAACATTAAAAATTTTGTTGCAAGAGCCCTACGGCTCATATCGAAATGACACTAAGCGATTTAAATTCCGAAATTTATGCCCTTTACAACCTATATAGTCACTATATGAGCCAATCTCTGAGATTCGTCCTATTTTGTATAATAGAGAACAACGTCCTTGTTCCAAACGAAAGTTGACGATTTGTTAACATTCAAAATTTTGTTGCAAGAGCCCTACGGCTCATATCAAAATGGCACTAAGTGACTTTAATTCCGCAACGTATCCCCTTTACAACCTATATAGTCACTATATGAGCCAATCTCTGAGGTTCGTCCTATTATGTATAATAGAGAACATCGTCCTTGTTCCAAACGAAAGTTGACGATTTGTTAACATTCAAAATTTTGTTGCAAGAGCCCTACGGCTCATATCGAAATGACACTAAGCGATATAAATTCCGCAATTTATGCCCTTTACAACCTATATAGTCACTATATGAGCCAATCTCTGAGATTCGTCCTATTTTGTATAATAGAGAACAACGTCCTTGTTCCAAACGAAAGTTGACGATTTGTTAACATTCAAAATTTTGTTGCAAGAGCCCTACGGCTCATATCAAAATGGCACTAAGTGACTTTAATTCCGCAACGTATCCCCTTTACAACCTATATAGTCACTATATGAGCCAATCTCTGAGGTTCGTCCTATTATGTATAATAGAGAACAACGTCCTTGTTCCAAACGAAAGTTGACGATTTGTTAACATTCAAAATTTTGTTGCAAGAGCCCTACGGCTCATATCGAAATGGCACTAAGCGATTTAAATTCCGCAATTTATGCCCTTTACAACCTATATAGTCGCTATATGAACAAATCTTTGAGATTCGTCCTATTTGGTATAATAGAAAACAACGTCCTTGTTCCAAACGAAATTCGTCGATTTATTAATTTTCAAATTTTTTTTCCAAGAGCCCTACGGCTCATATCAAAATGGCACTAAGTGATTTTAATTCCGCAACGTATCCCCTTTACAACCTATATAGTCACTATATGAGCCAATCTCTGAGATTCGTCCTATTTTGTATAATAGAGAACAACGTCCTTGTTCCAAACGAAAGTTGACGATTTATTAATTTTCAAATTTTTTTGCAAGAGCCCTACGGCTCATATCAAAATGGCACTAAGTGATTTGAATTCCGCAATATATGCCCTTTACAACCTATATAGTCACTATACGAACCAATCTCTGAGATTCGTCCTATTTTGTATAATAGAGAACAACGTCCTTGTTCCAAACGAAAGTTGACGATTTGTTAACATTCAAAATTTTGTTGCAAGAGCCCTACGGCTCATATCAAAATGGCACTAAGTGATTTTAATTCCGCAACGTATCCCCTTTACAACCTATATAGTCACTATATGAGCCAATCTCTGAGGTTCGTCCTATTTTGTATAATAGAGAACAACGTCCTTGTTCCGAACGAAAGTTGACGATTTGTTAACATTCAAAATTTTGTTGCAAGAGCCCTACGTTTTATATCGAAATGGCACTAAGCGATTTAAATTCCGCAATTTATGCCCTTTACAACCTATATAGTCACTATATGAGCCAATCTCTGAGATTCGTCCTATTTTGTATAATAGAAAACAACGTCCTTGTTCCAAACGAAAGTTGACGATTTGTTAACATTCAAAATTTTGTTGCAAGAGCCCTACGGCTCATATCAAAATGGCACTAAGTGACTTTAATTCCGCAACGTATCCCCTTTACAACCTATATAGTCACTATATGAGCCAATCTCTGAGATTCGTCCTATTTTGTATAATAGAGAACAACGTCCTTGTTCCAAACGAAAGTTGACGATTTGTTAACATTCAAAATTTTGTTGCAAGAGCCCTACGGCTCATATCAAAATGGCACTAAGTGATTTTAATTCCGCAACGTATCCCCTTTACAACCTATATAGTCACTATATGAGCCAATCTCTGAGGTTCGTCCTATTTTGTATAATAGAGAACAACGTCCTTGTTCCGAACGAAAGTTGACGATTTGTTAACATTCAAAATTTTGTTGCAAGAGCCCTACGTTTTATATCGAAATGGCACTAAGCGATTTAAATTCCGCAATTTATGCCCTTTACAACCTATATAGTCACTATATGAGCCAATCTCTGAGATTCGTCCTATTTTGTATAATAGAAAACAACGTCCTTGTTCCAAACGAAAGTTGACGATTTGTTAACATTCAAAATTTTGTTGCAAGAGCCCTACGGCTCATATCAAAATGGCACTAAGTGACTTTAATTCCGCAACGTATCCCCTTTACAACCTATATAGTCACTATATGAGCCAATCTCTGAGATTCGTCCTATTTTGTATAATAGAGAACAACGTCCTTGTTCCAAACGAAAGTTGACGATTTGTTAACATTCAAAATTTTGTTGCAAGAGCCCTACGGCTCATATCAAAATGGCACTAAGTGATTTTAATTCCGCAACGTATCCCCTTTACAACCTATATAGTCACTATATGAGCCAATCTCTGAGGTTCGTCCTATTTTGTATAATAGAGAACAACGTCCTTGTTCCGAACGAAAGTTGACGATTTGTTAACATTCAAAATTTTGTTGCAAGAGCCCTACGTTTTATATCGAAATGGCACTAAGCGATTTAAATTCCGCAATTTATGCCCTTTACAACCTATATAGTCACTATATGAGCCAATCTCTGAGATTCGTCCTATTTTGTATAATAGAAAACAACGTCCTTGTTCCAAACGAAAGTTGACGATTTGTTAACATTCAAAATTTTGTTGCAAGAGCAAAACGGCTCATATCGAAATGGCACTAAGCGATTTAAATTCCGCAATTTATGCCCTTTACAACCTATAGAGTCGCTATATGAACAAATCTTTGAGATTCGTCCTATTTGGTATAATAGAAAACAACGTGATTGTTCCAAACGAAATTCGTCGATTTATTAATTTTCAAATTTTTTTTGCAAGAGCCCTACGGCTCATATCAAAATGGCACTAAGTGATTTGAATTCCGCAACGTATCCCCTTTACAACCTATATAGTCACTATATGAGCCAATCTCTGAGATTCGTCCTATTTTGTATAATAGAGAACAACGTCCTTGTTCCAAACGAAAGTTGACGATTTGTTAACATTCAAAATTTTGTTGCAAGAGCCCTACGTTTTATATCGAAATGGCACTAAGCGATTTAAATTCCGCAATTTATGCCCTTTACAACCTATATAGTCACTATATGAGCCAATCTCTGAGATTCGTCCTATTTTGTATAATAGAAAACAACGTCCTTGTTCCAAACGAAAGTTGACGATTTGTTAACATTCAAAATTTTGTTGCAAGAGCCCTACGGCTCATATCGAAATGGCACTAAGCGATTTAAATTCCGCAATTTATGCCCTTTACAACCTATAGAGTCGCTATATGAACAAATCTTTGAGATTCGTCCTATTTGGTATAATAGAAAACAACGTCCTTGTTCCAAACGAAATTCGTCGATTTATTAATTTTCAAATTTTTTTTGCAAGAGCCCTACGGCTCATATCAAAATGGCACTAAGTGACTTTAATTCCGCAACGTATCCCCTTTACAACCTATATAGTCACTATATGAGTCAATCTCTGAGATTCGTCCTATTTTGTATAATAGAGAACAACGTCCTTGTTCCAAACGAAAGTTGACGATTTATTAATTTTCAATTTTTTTTTGCAAGAGCCCTACGGCTCATATCAAAATGGCACTAAGTGATTTTAATTCCGCAACGTATCCCCTTTACAACCTATATAGTCACTATATGAGCCAATCTCTGAGATTCGTGCTATTTGATATAATAGAGAACAACGTCTTTGTTCCAAACGAAATTCGTCGATTTATTAATTTTCAAATTTTTTTGCAAGAGCCCTACGGCTCATATCGAATGACACTAAGTGATTTGAATTCCGCAATATATGCCCTTTACAACCTATATAGTCACTATACGAACCAATCTCTGAGATTCGTTCTATTTGTTATAATAGAGAACAACGCCTTTGTTCCAAACGAAATTCGTCGATTTGTTAACTTTCAAAATTTTTTTTGCAAGAGCCCTACGGCTCATATGAAGATTTTAAAATGGCACTTAATTCGTTGATTTGCTGAAAAGAAAATTAGAAATGAATGTTAGAAATTATTTGAGTCCTACTTTATTTGAATAAATTTTTGTTAAATACACTGTTAAATGATGTACACCCGCATAAATATATGTCCAAACACTTAATTTTTCTAAAATCTGAATTTTGTCCAAAACTTCACAGCACACCGGTAGCTCAAGTTTTCAAGATACCAAAACAAGTGTGGTTGACTAGACTAATGCGGCAAATATTTTTTATCAGATTTTCTATTCCGAGATCAAACAAACTAGCGACACCAACTGGACACGAAATATTGAAAGTAAAAATTTGTAATTCACCACGGCAGTTTTCAACGTTTACACAACTAAACGATTTTTCTAATTTAATTATTTTTACGATTTGAATCATACATATCTTATTTGAAAGTGAGTGGGTCATTCAACCTTTGTCATTGTACATTGAAATATTACATATTTATTGAATAGAAATGCACACTGGTACCATTGTTGCACGATAAGCAACATATAAAATTGTTGATAGCGAGATAACGTATGTCTACTAAATATACTAACATACAAGTGGCGCTCGTTTTTTAATCAAATGATTAGTATTCATCGTTATATGTAGTTAGTGTAGCCTCGAATTATTTCATGGTTGTTTTGAACATTTGAACCACAACCACCTCTGTAATAATTTTTTTTTCTTATAAATTGTGAAATATTTAGAAATCTAATGTAGAATTACTAACAGTATACATAGAAGCTAAATGGCCGGTTTCTACACAACATTGAATTTGTATCAAAAATGTTATCATTATACAATCGAATTTAAACCAGAAAAGTAATCTTTTAATAAAAATTTATATCATCAGCGAAATCAGCTGTTCGTATTTATTTTCCATTCCGCTTTATAATGTTAAATATACTAACATATGTACATACATACATATGCGCTTACATATAAACATGTCATGCAAACATACATACGAGTACATACGTAGTCATAAATTGTTTTGTTAACCAATTCAAAATTTAATTTATTGCTCATTTTTGCTTTGCTTTGAATTTTGCATTGGTAGTTCCATTTAAATTCGTATTGAACGAGGGCGCCACTTACTGGACTTACATTGAATTTGTGAAAGATAAATACATACGTATGTAAGTTATTTCGATCTTTCGACATTCTTATACGGTTCATCTACGTTTTGAACATACAAACATAAGCAGAATATTGTGAGATAAAGTTTTTTATGTTCATATAAAATGTTTCTGTGACCGAATCCAATTCCCTCCAATTTGAGTTAATTATAAATAATTCATGTAACTCTCTAAAATACCAATCCATTTTTTTTTGTGTTTTTAAAGTGGCAACAGGAATCAATCAGTACACATAGATAATATGAAAAAAATCAATTTTCTCGTTAAGCCATGGTGACCGAACCAAGCTCATAATTATTACATTTTAAATAGATGTGTACGGTTTTATGAATTTTTTCTCGGCGGCTCACGGTTATTGGGGCCAAGGACATTTATCAAGCTTTGGCATATTAGTTCAAAGTCAAGGTTTGGTAGATGGTGTTCAGATTAAGCTTAAAGTAGACCACATTTTTAAATTTGCAAAACGGGTAATTTCTAGGAAATTAAGAAAAGGCGGTGGTCTAATTTTTAGAGAAAAAAGAATTCGTTCCTGTTGATATTAAATATTTTCTTCATATAGACCTAACAATTTCTTCTCGGTCGTTGAAGGTGAAAAACTTCCGAGTAGAAATACAAATGCATTTAGATTTCAACAGATATTTAGAGTTCTACATCAAAGGATAAAGAAAATTTCTACATCAAAGGATAAAGATTTTAGTGTTTGCTAGGTTGATTTATTTGTAATATACATTTTGCACTCCAAGTTTAACTCTTTCACAAATCAAATTAAGCATTAACAGATTAAATTTCTTTTACATAAGGTTAATTTGGAAAATGGAGCAATTACTCATCTGCTTTGCTACTAAGCATCTTGCGAAGTATCATTTGATGTTCATAAAAATCAAGAAGATATTATTGAACCTTTCTTCTTAGAAAAATATCTAACCGCAACTGAAAACTATTTCTTGTTTCCTTCATTAGGTGCGCCCATGTCTTTAGAAAGCGAATCAACATATACTTGAGCCAAACCAGTCAGTCTCAATAATCAATTAGCGGTCGTTCGACTTATAATTTCTCATTTACTGGTTCTTTTCATTACCTGTAAACCGTAAATAAAAATGAACCCATGATATAAGGAAAATGCAAATGCCAAATTAATTTAGAAATTAGTGAATGTGTTTTTTCGTTAATCTAGCAAATACTGTGCTTAGGTTGTAAGGCTAAGCGTTTGCTTGATTATCTAATTATCTAATGGTAATCGTGTATGTTAACCTTGGCTTCTGATGTTTCTAGTGACCTCTTTTGGTCTTGAATGACGGCCTCAATTGCCTCGATTCCTGGGAATTTCGAAGTTGATGTATGGTTTATAATGTCTGTAACATTTATCATCTCGCTCAGGTTGAATGACGGCAAAAAAGAAAATTTATACTTGCTGAATGGATGTGGTTGTGGTTTCAAATGTGCCATCAATTTCATGTTCGCAAATTAGATTGCAAGTTGTTCTTGAGCTAGTTACAAAGATCCATGCGTTGTATCTGTGTAGAGGAATCCAAATAGTGGTGATTGCTCTCTGAAGTATCTGGCAGATTGTTGGTATTTCGCCATCCTGTTTGAGTAACTGCATTTCACATTTGCTTTCATTAGAGCTGTAGTCATACAGCGGCTGACGTATGTTGCAGAGATATTCTCCATTTAGATGAGTGCAAGCGTTGAATTCATGAGTAGAGAGTGGCATGTATTTATCCTGATGACTTGTTACCATCAAATAACTGGAGGACGGCTGAATATACACATACTTTCTTTGATGTAGCGTAGGCACCGATATTATGTTATATAAGGTGTATCGGGTTCTCTGTACCAACGAGATTTTAACCTCGAAGATTATGATTTCTTGAATTTTTATGGTTTTGACCGTGGTGACTTTATATATATGAGCTATATCTCTATTACGAAATGGTATGTCTTGGCTTGGTTTGAGATTATTGACTATCTGTCTGGTTTGCTCCTGAAGTTGGTGTGGTGTTAATATGAGTGGACTAAGTTTGCCTTGGTGTACTTCCGTTATGGTATCGATTACTGCTGATTGGAATGTGCGGAGTTTCATCATTTCCAACATTGTATGAAGAGCAATGTCAGTGAATTCTTCGTGAAATATGAGGTCTGTTATTATTTGTTTAAGAGCTTCGAATCTTTGATTTGTTTCTTCGTGGTCGTGCTTGATGATGTTCACTGTCGTTTCTATTATAGATATCTGTTGCTGTAAAAGTTTCTAGATTAAGATTTGCTATGCTTTCTTTGTAGAAATTTCCGGCACGTTGATCAAGTACGCCAAATAGCTCATTGGCTATGGTACCAACGAAGTCAAACGGTGATCTTTTTTGACGGGCTCTTTCATTTCTTCCCTATATATTCAGTATTTCGTTTTGCTCTTCTAAGTCGATGTAGAGGCTTCGCATTTCGGATGAAATTAATCCACAGTGTATCGTATGTGTATATGTAGACTTGGAGTGCGTTATATTTTTGCATAATTCATTTAGCTGCCGAATGGATTTTTCCAGATGGTTGAGCTCGGTGCAATATACTGTTAGATTGAAGTATGTTATTTGTATCCATTCTCCATTGATTAAACTGCCTTGACCAATTTTGTCAAAGTAGATGCCCGGATTGTATTGACAGCGGGTACAGCAAGAGATTTGATTTTGTGCTTGCTCTGGTTACTCGTCTCTGTGGTGGGTTTTGTGTTTCCTTCTGGTTTGAAACATCTGTGACCATACCGTGTTGATCTGTCGCTTGTGGCTCGTCTACTGGTAGAACGGATATTTTGGTAATTGCTCTTTTACAGAGAGCATTTCCCGGGCCACGTATTGAAACTATGCGAACCAATCCGTCTGGTCCCGGGTGTGTTTCAACAATTCTACCTCTTACCCATTTTGTGGGAGGTAGATTGTCTTCAATTAAAAGCACAAGATTGCCCACTTGTATTTGTGGCCTTGATTGTAGCCATTTTGGTCGTTGTTGTAGTCTTCGCAAATATTCGTTACTCCATTTTTTCCAAAAATCTTGTTTCTGCTTTTGTAGCATCTGCCATCTTGACAAGCGATGTATGTTTGAATCTGCTAGATTTTCTTCTTACACTGCTGTTAGTGATGAGCCGATTAAAAAATGGCCAGGTTTTAGAACTTCAAGGTCTGCTATATCATGGGACATTGGGCATATTGGCCTTGAATTTAGAATGGCCTCTATTTGATTTAACAGTGTTGTTAATTCTTCATAGGTGAGCGTTGCATTTCCTATGATCTTTTTTAGGTGGGTCTTCACTGATTTGACACCAGCTTCCCATAGCCCACCAAAATGGGATGATGCAGGTGATTGAAAATGCCAAGTTATTCCCTATGTTGCTAATTGTTGAGCGACCATATCGCTGAAGTTAGCTGTTTTTTGTATATGATCCACGCCTGGATGTGAACCTTTTAAGGGCCGCAATAAATGCTTCTGTGGTGAGATCCGTTACTGCTTCTACATGTATTGCTTTGGTTGATAAGCAAATGAAGATTGCAATGTATGCCTTGTAAGTTTTACCTCCTCTGCCTTTCGTTGTTTTTATTTGCACGGGACCTGCATAATCCACTCCGGTATGCGTAAATGGTCTTGTTGGCTGAACTCGTGCGTATGGTAGGTTTCCCATCAACTGGTTACTTACTGGCTTGATTTTGAATCTGTGGCATACAATGCATTTTGAAATTACTGATTTAGTTGTCGTTCTGCCTCTTATAATACAATACTTTTTCCGGATGAAAGAGAGGGTGAGTTCGATCCCACAATGCATCATTTTCAAATGTGCATGATTGATTAAGCTTTTACTCAATTGGTGGCGGGCAGGAAGTATGGCTGGATGTTTCTCAGCCTGCCCCCTACTCGTAGAATTCCCGCTGGATCCAGAAATGGATTTAATGACAATAACTTGCTTCTTTTCTATTGGATTGTTTTTCATTAGCTGAGTTATTTCCGCGTTGTAATAATTTCGTTGTGTATGCTTCACGATAATCTTCTCAGCCTCATTTAGATCATATTTGTTGACCTTGATTTTTCTACACCTTTTTATAAAATTTATTACAGTTCTAACAACTTAGACTCTTTATTACAGTTCTAACAAGTTCTGTCATCATCCTCTGTGATTTTTTAGTTCTGTTGGTTGTTGTTTTTCTGGTTCAAAACAGTTTTATATGTTTGGCGGGTATTCGTGCTTGTTTTTGAGCCAATGTGGTCCTGACCACCAGAGCTTATGATTTATCAGTTCATCAACCGTTATTCCGCGGCTCGCGCAATCAGCTGGGTTGTCGCCTGATTTGATGTGGCGCCATTGATATGGTTCGGTAAAATTCCTAATCTCCGATACTCTGTTGGCAACATAAGTTTTATATTTCTGAATATCTCCTTGTATCCATGACAGCACTATGGTTGAATCGGTCCATGCGATAGTTGTTGCTTGCTGTATTTCTAATGCTTGTTTAAAAGAGTGCCATTTAGTCCCAGCCTTGGTAATGTTACTTTTGATTTCGTCGGCGCGACTCTTGTTTTGGCTGCTATAAGGTTGATGCTCACTTCACTTTCTTTATTGGTTACTTTTAGGTAAACGCAGGCGGCATAGGCTTGTTCTGAAGCATCGCTGAAGCCATGAGCCTCAACCTGTGATTCAGGTGTGTAATTTATCCATATTGGAACTTTTATGTCACTGAGAAGCTGTAGTTTGTCTTTAAAGTTTAACCATTGTTGACCTATGGCTTCAGGAACTGGTTCATCCCATGTGAGACCCATGAGCCATATTTTTTGTAACATTATCTTTGGTGTTATTATTACTGGTGCTAGCCATCCTAATGGATCAAATAGCTTAGCAGTCGTGGAGAGAATAATTTGTTTCGTCAACTTGCCACTTGGAATTGGTACGTTTATATTAAACTCAAATACATCCGCTTTAGGCTTCCAAAAAAGTCCAAGGGCTTTTATGCTTTGATCGATTTCAATTTTATGTGATTCTGTTAGTTCTTTGTCGGCTACGTTGATTAAGAGCTGTGTTTGGTTACTTTTACTTTTCATCGTTAACTTTTACTTTCACGCACTACTAAACGATCACGTTTATAAAATTTCTCGAGATTTTTGAAGTTTAGCATTGAAATGAGATGCGTGATGTTCGAGCCTTAATTGGTGATTCGGTGTTTCGAAACGAAGGTTATTAGAGATATTTAATAGCTCGATGTTACTCAAGAATCTTAGAGCCTATTCAAAGAAAATGATTGTTCGATAATTAACGGATTTTCCGATACTATTTGAGGATTTGATTCTTATTGGATATGGTTTTGTTGAGCTTAGCCCTAAGTTGCTTAGTAGCATTTGACAAAGTAGTATTAATAACAATAAGTTATATTTACACGAATTTTCGGAACTTTTCGAGATTTTCGTGGGTTTTCTAAATTTTTACAAGTTTTTCGACATTTCTATTTTGAAATTTATTCGAATTTTGAATGGCATTGTTCTGTGCTTTTAGCTTTGAGAACTTAATAAGTAGTATTTAGTAAATTTTTCGAGATGATGCCAAAATTTCGATATTTCTCCTTTTAGGTTATTCACGTTTTACATGGCGGTGATTAGCCCGTATAGGATTCCCTTTGGTTTTACATACTTACAGATAATTCGATATTTGAGAACTTTCAAGTATATCCAAGATACGCACTTAGAAAATTCGACATTTTTGATATTTTTCGAATTATATTCGAAATTTGTGAAGCTTCATCGATATATTTAGAAAACGTCATAATACCGAGTTGCAAAATGTTTCGTTTTGTTTGAGGCTATTGAAATGAATCACGTTCTGTTTCGTCTACTCTCGAAATCAGATACTTAATTAATGCGATGCTTGATAATAGAAAAAAAATAAGTTTTTAACTAAAAGCTTTACGTGTTCATATAGGTACAACAAGTACTTGTAGGGGTCCAAGAAAAATTTTTGGGGCGGGCTGGGGATGCGAGGAGGGGTGAGGAGGGATCTAATTTGTAGTTACGCCACTGTCCATGTTGCAATTTATGAAGTTTTGTTACAGAGGGTGGCTGAGATGAGAAATATTGTTTAAGGGAATAATTTCGTGAAATTCTTTAATGCCCCTTACTCGACGACTTTTCAAATTTTCGAAAATTCTCGAGAATTTTACTATTTTTCGGCCTCAAAAGTGAAGAAAACCCGTGGATAGAAGAAAATTTTGGATGGCCCAAGGGAGTACAATAGCTCTCATGTAAACAAAGAAGCGGTTCTCAACACGTGAAATTACCATTTGGTATTTGAGTTTTTGGTAACTGTTGGATTAAATGTGATGTCTTCATAATCGGTTTCAAAATGAATGAGTCCATACATTTTATCATTGATTTTTAGCCCAATTGTTATTGTTGCACTATATCCTCTTGATGGGGAGGCCGGCCCTATACTTTTTACATAGGGTTAGTGAAAAAATCAGCAACTATAAGCGACGTTGCTTGATGGATAAATAATGGCGCTCTTGATGTTTTCATTAATCGACTAAACATGAATTACAAAGAAAAATTATTTCTTAATCCAACGATGTCAGATTATGATTATGATCCGGTGGAAAATACGTAACATAAACACCAAATGGCCATTTTATTGGGAAAATTTTGTAAATTTCTCTCCGACTATTAAAGAACCGATGTGAAGATTTTAACGCACTTTTTACCACATTTAATGCGAACGTGAATTTGTTTAACATTAGCTGGATTTCTTGACGCATAGTGATCAGATTAAATTTTATATGTCAATATTGATTTTGGATCACAAATGGTGATCTAAAAATTAGTTCAGCTTTAAAATGTAGGTGAAAATAATTTTGTATTAAGTGGTTGGTAGTATTCGCGTGAAGTTTGTCCTAAATTTGTCCTAAAATTACAAAAACAAAATTTGGGACAAATTTAGGACAAACTTCACGCATTTGTCGACGGGCGTGAAGTTTGTCCAAAAATTGTCCTATCTTTTTACGTCTGAGAATGTATTGGTTTAATAAATAAAATATCTCGTTTTTATGAATTTTTTGCAAAATGTAATGCATTTTTATATTTTGTGACTCCTGCCTGTAATCTCAATATAATTAGAAATGTTGTTTCAAGGAGTTCCTCTTTATCGAGATAAGACCGATAGTGAGAATTTCGAAAAAAATCGATAACGTTATCAAAAGCTATAGTGCTTAGAGGTAATCCTTTTGGGTGATTCGCGAGCACTTATCGCATAGCGTTGGATTCGTTTAAGTTCTCTCTACGGTTCGTGTGATTTCCGAAAATTTTCCATGAAGCTATTTCGGGTTATGGTCTTTAGAAGTGATCCTAATGGCAGATTTGCGAGCACTTATCGTATAGCGTTGGATTCGTTGAAGTTCTCTCTACGGTTCGTGTGATTTTCGAAAATTTTCCATGACGCCATTTCGGGTTATTGTCTTTAGAAGTGATCCTTATGGCAGATTCGCGAGCACTTATCGTATAGCATTAGATTCGTTGAAGTTCTCTCTACGGTTCGTGTGACTTTCGAAAAATTTTCATGACGCTATTTCGGGTTATACCATCGGGTTATGGCACGGTACGATTAACACCTTAACCCAGCCCAACGATTTGTTTAAGGTTGACTCCCTTAGCGCCGTGTTTTAGCCTAGAAGCCAAAGAATCAGCAATCTAATTACCAGCGGTCACCACGTGGAGGTAACCCGAGCACTTGTGGAAGTTGCAAGTTACGGAGCTGGCCGCAAGTGCCCACTTGAATCCGCCGAGCAACTTCACACCTGACCACCTTGCCACTAATTAGTTTTAATAGTTTTAATCAAAACACTCTCGATGTAATTTCACTTCCGTGAACGGTATTTAAAGTTTTCTTGTGATTGGTCGACTGAATACCAATATGACCTTACGAATATGCCCGATACTCTACAAAAGCTGAGCCCTTATTTATAAGATTGCTGTTTGACACTATCTTTGAATCTGCTTTCAGTCTTAAATAACTTAATGTGACCGATTTAAAGGAGAAGGAAATAACTCCACAAACCGTAAATGAAATAAGTCGCCAAATTAATCCCCAACATTTGTACATTTACATCTTTCGTTACATTTACGTCAATTGCTGAGTTGGGGAATTATTTCAGTATGAAAGTATTTAACTTTGACAAATTTCGTTACAATTGAAAGTAAAAAATTAAGCGGAAAATCCGGAAAAGTCACTATGATTAGTTAGATAAATTTCTAAAGATTTTTAAAAAATCTAGCTTTCGTCAATAAGATTGCTAATTTTTGCGAAAAGGCTAATTTTTTTATTTTACTTAATTGCAAAGTTTAGACGTTTAGAAAACAGGTCAGAATGTCGGCGGTACTTTCGAATTTAGAATAAGTATGCTAAATTCAACTATTTGGAAAATGAGCTGCAAGCTGTTATATTTTTGAGATGATTTAACGTAAATAATCAGAATTAAGATTAGGCAGTATTTCGGTGATTTCTATATAAGCGATAAATATTTACGAAATTGCGATTAAATTTTAAAACAGCGACTTGTTAGTACAATTTATTGTTGCTTTTCAATGAATTTTCGAATGGGAAGTAAACGAGCGTTCAATTTATGCTATCTTTACACGTTTACAGATAATACAACTTATTTCATCAAATTACATCATCAACAACACATGCACCTATGTATATATTTTAATAAATCTACATACGTGCACGATCTGTAAAGCTTTAACGTTTTATGCGCATATGAAAACGAAGCTGCTGTTAAAAAATTATAAACAAACAAATCATTGACGTCTTGTTAATGATTTGAATCATCAGACTTTTGACTTTTTTTTTTTTTTTTTTAAAAATATACAATACACACGTAATTAATAAGCGTGAGAAAAATAACGTTCTTCTAAAAGACGGAATCACACGTGGTCGCGTGTGGGGATATTGGATTTCTTCCAAAAAAAAAAAAAAAAAATTGAAACTTGTTTACTATTACTAGTTACAATGTACACACGTAGGTTATGCGCTTAAAATATTTTATGAGAAACGGAAATTCTGATAAATTTATTTTTACAGCTTCGAACATAATCACGAACGCGACAATTTTCATGCCTTATTTTATTATAAAAATGTTCTCGAGGTGTCATGTGGTTATAATTACACTTATATATAGCTAATGGCTAACGTCAATATACAATATTTATGTGAAATAATAAAAATCCAATAACCTTTCATATGTGAAATTCGCCACGTACTTTTTTTTTGTTTTCATTTCATTCTTTTTTCGCGCATTTTCTAAGAATATAGACGAATGACATTTTATAATACTCAATTTATCATATTTATAGTCTCTTCATTCAACGCTGCACACATAACCGGTGCAAAAATTCATTCAACTCGCCCTGTTGTTTGATTGTGCGAGCATATCAAATGTTTAATTATGATTCGTTAGACTCTGTGTAATAATGCGCATATGTACATGCATTCACCTTTCAATTTAATTTAATCCGTGTGAATTTTTATTTTTTTTTATTTTTTTATTCACAGAAATTAATAAACACCGATTTAAAATTACAAAATAAATTCACCTCTTTGGATGAGGTCATATTACTTCATTAAAGAACCACATTTTAAAAATATAAATTCACTGAGGGCGTTGAATTATATAATTTGAAACATACATACACATACATTAAAATTTTTTACTTTTTGCGTTTCTTATAATCACACACTTGATTAGATTTTTAAACATTTTTTATTTTGATTTTATTTCAAAATGTAAAATATTTAATTTCGTTTTACAAACGAAAAAAATAAACACAAAATATTTTGGTTTTTTTGCAAAAAAACACTTTAAAATAAATAAACAAAAATCCACGGCGTGATGTACATTTTTGGCAAAAATACGAATCAAAATGCTTGTGCATGAACAGAAACGTTGTAAACCTCAATCTACATACTTGAAGGTTAGTTCGTCTATTTGAATTTTTGACACGTGAATGAATTTTATGTGTATATAGGGTGGCGAACCAAAAACATGTGTACCTTAATTTTTAACGGTACCGTAGCTCCAAAAAAAAAAAAACACGTTGTAGGCTCCTCAAACCATAATTTATAAATACTAAATAGCCATTCTTTTAAATGAGTTGTTTACTTTTTGGAATTTAATATGACTAAATTGTCACACTTACTCGTAATTATTTTATAAATGTGACATTACCCTCGAGTGAAATGACTCGTACATACACCTATTTTACAATAAATATGAATAATGTATAACGAAAAAAATAAAAATTGTTTGGCCACTCGCGGCTTCAACTTAGTTCTAAATTTGTTTATGTACACGCGCTACTTCGGCGCGCCATTTCAATTAGTAATTTAAATGAAAATAAATTGAATTGTATAATCTTGCCGTACTATAGTCTAGTTCTAGTATAACTCAATTGAATTAGATTATAGAATATATTTACTTTGTTGTATTTTGTAACGTTGTACATATAGTGGATGTTGTGTTTAGTAAATACTTAGTATATTTATATTTACACTAAACATTGTATTCCAAATAAATATTGAAAGGACCAACTGTCACGTACTGCATAATTATTTGCATAATGTATATGACAACGCTCAATGTATATTTGTAAACAATTTATTTGCGGTGTCATCTGGCATGCGCATGCTTACCAACATCAAAGTGTTTTTTTTTGTTAAACACCCGTGTTTCTTTACTGAAATCATAACTCTGTCATTAATATTGAGAATGTAGACCTTTCGAATGGTACTTACATGAATTCCACCAATTTTTTGAAAACAATTCAAAAATATAATTTTTAAAATATTTCTTTAATCTTTGGAAAATTTATTTCAGTCAATATTCCACAGACGACCAAATTTCGATCGAAGAAGACCTATTCGACAATAAAATTTATCAACTTTTCACTTTGCACTTTTCAATTTTTTTTTTTAACGTTGCGTTTTAATCTGCTCCTCACAAGTAAAAAAATATATTAAGGGCTAAATGCAAAGTGATGAGTGAAAAGAGCAAATATTTTACAAATTTTCTCGAATTTTTTATTATTGAAATGCAAAGAGCAAAATGAAAAGTGTAATTTGCGGGGACTTTTCAAATAAATGTTCTGTTTGGTTCCACAAAATCATTTCATTGTGGAATTAATTACTAAGTTAATATTTGCGAGCTGTGGTTGATTTTGAAGTTTGAATTTTTATTAAACAAAGTGGGGGGGGGGGGGCGGTTACAGTTGTCAATATCATGAAAATGCGTCAATCCACGAAGGACAGTGAATAAAATAGTAGAAATGTTCTAAAGCAATGTATGCTGGCCAGAATAGATAGGTTTTCTAAGTGTCTGTGGATGCGTTAATGGCACAATCATAAAATATTGATTCTCCTTTTTCTCATGAAGAAGAATATGTCAACATGCATGGAATTCACTCATTGAATGTAATGATGATAGTTGGCCTGGAAGTGTGTATGACTCGAGAGTGCTTCGTAACTTTTGGGTCAGTAAGAGATTTGAGGATGGGTGGAGACTATTGTTGATCACCCGTCGATATCCAAGAAATCACCAGCCAGCAATATCAACGACCTACAACAAAATAAAATAATTAGAATTAATCATGTAAATAGTTACTTAGTCTGAGTTTGATATTTCCAATATTGCCAATTTTTTGTCACTAATAATGCGAACTGGTACACTGTAATATCGGAAATAATTCTTTAAACTAACGGATGTGAAGTTTTCCACAAAATAAAAAAATTAACAAAATATGTATGTATATAAAATTTGTTAAATTAACAAAAAAATAAGTAAGTGTTAGTAAAACAGTCGGTAAAGCAATTTAAGAAAATGTATACTTGGAAACAACACTAAAACTAAAATTATTAAAAAAAATTTTATGACAAAAATCAATAAATGTCGTGCTAATTTAATCATTGAACCTATATAAATAAAAAAAAACTATCTGTGATAAATTTCTTAATTTAGTGTTTCACTGTAATGAAGATTGTCCAGCTCACAGAGATGCCTCTGGGATGTAACTTTGCAAAACGAGCATACCTAGTGTATCTACAAATAGTAATAATTTAATTAAAATAAGACGAGAATTACTATTTGTTATTAGATGCGAAATATTCATGATCTTTGATACATTTCTGAATTTAGTGTTTCACTGTTGTGCGAAATAAAATATTGGTAAATGAAATGTATCAAAAAACATGAATATTTCGCATCTAATAACAAATAGTAATTCTCGTCATATTTTAACTAAATTAATATTATTTGTAGGTACACTAAGTACGCTCATTTTGGCAAAATTACATTCCAGAGACATCTCTGTGAGCTGGGCAATCTTCATTACAGTGAAACACTAAATTCAGAAATGTATCAAAGGATCATGAATATTTCGCATCCAATAGCAAATAGTAATTCTCGTCATATTTTAACTAAATTAATATTCTTTGTAGGTACACTAAGTACGCTCAGTTTGACAAAATTACATTCCAGAGACATCTCTGTGAGCTGGGCAATCTTCATTATAGTGAAACACTAAATTCAGAAATTTATCAAAGGATCATGAATATTTCGCATCCAATAAAAAATTAAAAAAATTCGAATTAACATTTTGTAGAGTTTGATGTAAATTTTTATATTTGATGTTATTGATGATAGATGGGGTTGGTTATAGTTGATGGATGGTCCGCATATGGGAATATGGCGTGGAGGTAGTAATAAGAAACTAAGTTCAGTGTATAAAATGTTCTCGAAGGAAATACATATTATAAAGTAATAAAAAAGAGTTTCTTGTGTTTTATTTTCCAAATAATAATAATTTTGAGTTACGACAAATTCAGAAGTGGGATTGAAAGTGAAAGTCGATTATTTACCATATATAATTATTATAATTATTTTGTACGAAGTTTTGTGGAATAATTGTGAACGAAAATTTGTTTTCCCTATACGAAAGGAAACCGCGTGGAACGAAAACCAATTTGGGGCACTACGTCGAAAATCATTGTGAAATAACGGAACGAGTAATAACAATGAATAATAAACAATTAAAGTGTGAGTTGGAGAAGCGCGGATTGCCAACTAACGGGAAAAAGCAATTAATGGTGGAACGCTTATTATCATCGATGCTGCTAGCTGATACAACAAATAATACGAACGATCTCGATGAAGTTAGCGTACAAAATAATTTATCGATCGACCATAAATATGGAAGTACGGAAAATTGGGACAAGAATACCGAAATCATCGAAAGGAATATGATTGAACGTGAAAAGGAGATAGTCAAAAGAGAACGCGAACTGTTGGAAATCGAACGACGTAATTTGATTCAATGAAGGCGAGATAATGTAAAACCCATTTTATCGGCACGAGACGTGATGGAATTTTTACCGGAATTTAATCCAATCGATATCAAATCGTCGTCACCGACCCAATGGTTAAAACGAGTCGAAGCGACTCGAGATATTTACAATATTGACGAGAAATTATTATTATTCGCAATACAATCCAAATTATTTGGACCAGCGAAAATGTGGTTTTCCACTATTCAGGAAAAATGTGACAGTTTCGAACATTTCAAAAATAATTTTGTGCTAAATTTTAGTAGTAAAATAAGTGATGTTGAAATTCATGATAAGTTAAGACATCATACGAGACGATGCGAGCAACATTTACTCGAGTATTTTTATGAAATGTGTGCAATAGGGAGTGAATTATCAGACGAAAGTGTTATCAAATATATTATCATGGGAATTAACGAGTTTAACCTACAAAATTCTCTACGAACGCAAATCGTATCTACGTTAGAACAACTCCGCAAGAATATCGAATGGTACAATAGTATGCCACAAATACAACCAAAGATTAGAAACAATCAACCTATTCAACCTAGTAAATCAAATGTATCGAATATGACGACGAAAGAAAATAAACCGGATTTGACAAATTATAACCAGTCTCAAAAGTATACGTCATATAAACCCCAGCGAAGGAATTTAAATACAACTCAATGTTTTAACTGTTTAGAAGAAGGGCATTATTCTTCAAGTTGTCCAAAGCCACAACGGCGTGATAGATGCGAGCGTTGTAAGCGTGTACACTCGAGAGGACAAACAAGTTGTTTTGAACGAAAAAGTGACGTTGTAAATTCTAATACACCGACAGTTAATCTAATCCATGATGAATTCCAATTAATGTTTTATATTAATGAATTCAAGAGGAACATCTCTGGAATTATCGACACTGGAAGTCCAATTAATCTTCTAAAAGTTGGAATTGTTCCTGAAGGCTATCAAATTGACGATTTCGACGGATTGAATTATAATGGTCTAAATGGTTCAAAGTTAAGAATTCTTGGAGTTATGAATTTAAATTGTAAGATTAATTGTAATATTTTTATTCTCAGATTTTGTGTTGTGCCGAACGAAACAATGGCTTACGATTGTCTTATCGGACGGGAATTTATTCTTCATCCAAATGTAAGTTTTAAAATTTTAAGCAATTACGGAATTAAATCTATGAGTATTCGTCCGAATGTCGAAACCGAACATAAAACTCGCCGCGAACTTTTTAACGAAATCTTAAGTGTTGAATATTACCCGGATTGTAACGAATCGAAACCAATGGTAAAATTTGGACCGTTATACAATACTGCCGCGAAAGATTATGTAGTCAAAGAACGATTTAACTCGATGATAGAAAACTTTTATGAAAAGCCCCCTAAAACCAGTCCGGATGTTAAACAAGAATTAAACATTGAATTAACGAGCGAAAAGCCAATTCATCGATCCCCTAAACGACTATCGGGAAAAGAGGAACAAGTAGTAAATGAAATCTTAAATGATTTGTTAAGTAACAACATTATAAGACCGAGTAAAAGTGATTATTCCAGTAGAATAGTCCTTGTTGCTAAACGAAATGGTTCTTACCGTATGTGTGTCAACTATCGACCGTTAAATCAAATCACGGTTAAGGATCGATTTCCTCTACCAATAATCGATGATTGTCTTGATAAATTGCAAAGTAAAAAGGTATTCTCATTGATAGACTTAAAAAGTGTTTTTTACCACATAAAAGTAAACGAAAAGTCAATTAAATACACAGCTTTTGTCACTCCAAACGGTCAGTTTGAATTTCTTAAGATGCCTTTTGGTCTCACAAATGCGCCAGCAATTTTTCAAAGATTTGTTGTGAGTGTGTTTAAGGATCTTATTACTGATGGCGATGTCATTATTTATATCGACGATATCCTTATCGCGACTGAAACCGTTGAACAACATTTCGAAATTTTAGACAAAGTTTTTAACCTTTTACATAATAATTGTTTAGAAATTCAACCAGCTAAATGTAGTTTTTTCCAAACCAAAATAGATTATCTTGGATATGAGATATCCGAAAACGAAATTCGAATGTCATCAAGGCATATCGATGCAATTCAAGACTATCCTATTCCTTTAAATGTGCACGAGTTGCAACGATTCATTGGTTTAGTTAGTTTCTTTAGACGATTCATCCAGAACTTTTCAATATTAGCGAAACCGTTATACGACCTTTTGAAAAAAGATTCAAATTTTATAATGGGAAAAGTCGAGCTAGAAACGTTTCAATTACTAAAAACAAAATTAACTTCGTCACCGACATTATGTTTATATAATCCAAATGCATATACCGAATTACATACTGATGCGAGTAAGTTAGGATTCGGAGCTATATTATTCCAAAGGCAGGCTGATGAACAGCTACACCCAGTTTTATTCTATAGTAAACGTACAACCGAGCCCGAATCACGTTATCATTCATTTGAACTCGAAACGCTTGCGATCATTTACGCATTGAAACGATTTCATGTTTATGTTCATGGAATTCACATCAAAATTGTTACTGACTGTAATTCCTTGAAATGCACATTGGACAAAGTTAATGCGAATAATAGAATTATGCGATGGACGTTGTTCTTAGAGAACTATGATTATGAAATTGTACATCGGGCGAACAATCAAATGCGGCATGTCGACGCTTTGAGCCGAGCCCCTACAATTTTAATTGTCGAGTGTACTCTTTCACAAAATTTAGCGAGATTTCAGTTAACCGATTCTAATATCAAACTGATTTTTGACCAAATTCAAGAAAATGGAGATAATAAATTCTATGAGATACGTGATAATCTCTTATATAGAAAATATAATGAACGAATTCTTTTGGTAATACCCGATATGTTTGTAGACGAAATTATACGACAACATCATTATGCAGGGCATGTAGGGGTTAATAAAACAGTCGAAATGATACGAAGGAGTTTTTGGTTTTCAAATATGACCGAACGGGTGAATGAGTTTATAAAAAAATGTTTGAAATGTTTAATGTTCGAACCAAAATCTCGTAAGGAAGGTTTCCTTAATATTTTCGATAAATTCGATCGTCCATTCCACACTTTACATATCGACCATGAAGGTCCAATGAATCTAACGAGGAAAGGGAATAAATACATTTTTGCGGTTGTGGATGGATTTACGAAATATACAAAACTTTTTGCTACCAAAACGACTGCAACGCGTGAAGTGCTTGTTCATTTAAAAAGGTACTTCAGCCAGTTTAGTGTACCAACCCGAATAGTATCAGATCGTGGAACTTGTTTCACTTCTACATCGTTTAAAAAGTTTTTAACGGAACACCAGGTTCAACATGTTCTCAATGCGACGAATTCTCCTCAATCGAACGGACAGGTAGAACGAGTAAATCGAACTTTGAAATCTATTCTGGCCAAAATTTGCGATTCAGAACCTAGCAAATGTTGGGATTCGCTTTTAATTGATACGGAATTCGTGATTAATAATACCTTAAATAGAACTATTCAAACGACACCTTCGGTAGCTCTATTTGGTGTAAACCAGATTCAGAGTAATGATTTATTAAAACAATTTATTAGTTCCCAGAACACAAATGACGAAAGAAATCTTAGCGAACTTCGAACCAAAATAGTCGAAAATACGTCGACAAATCAAGAAAAATATAAGAATTATTTTGATAAAAAACGAGTTCATGCGTATGAATACAAAATTGGCGACTTTGTTTTGATTAAAAATACGGTTAACGAAATCGGAACATGTCACAAACTCTTACCCAAATTCAAAGGTCCATATGTAGTTACGCGTGTACTGCCGAATGAGCGATATGTGGTTGAAGACATTCCTGGACAGCGTTTATCACAGAAAACATTCCACGGTGTTTTTGCCGCGTTTAATATGAAACCGCTGAATATCGAAAGACAATCAGAGTCGATTGTTTCGTCAGGTACGGCCGAGTTGTAGAGTTTGATGTAAATTTTTATATTTGATGTTATTGATGATAGATGGGGTTGGTTATAGTTGATGGATGGTCCGCATATGGGAATATGGCGTGGAGGTAGTAATAAGAAACTAAGTTCAGTGTATAAAATGTTCTCGAAGGAAATACATATTATAAAGTAATAAAAAAGAGTTTCTTGTGTTTTATTTTCCAAATAATAATAATTTTGAGTTACGACAATTTCTTAAAATTTTGTATCTCCAAATTAATGTTTGCATTAATAAATGTCCTAGAATTTTCCATTAACGTTTTATCTAATAACAAGTTGTTGACCTACTATATATCAGCGCACTAATACATATTAATAGATTGTTATTTGTCGAAAACTTCACATTCGTTTAAACTATTTATAACCTCCGCCGTGTTTGCTGACTTAGCCTACAAAATTTCGTAAACGCATCAATTACTACTAAAATATACCTGTATTTTCGAGATGTCTGTTCGAATGGACCTACATGGTCAATGTGTATTGTGTGAAATGGACGATCAAACTTATTCATCAAATTTAGCAATCCTTCCATTTTTCCATCCTTTGGCTGAAACATTATGCATTTTAAACATCGCCCAATATATTCATTGACCTTATCCTGCATTTTTGGAAACCAATAGGATCTTTGGATTAAATCTATGGTTTTACTGATTCCCACATGACCAATTTCATGCATCTTTTGAATGATGCTATGTTCCAAACATTCGGGGACATAAAACATAAGTTTATCCTTATTTTTCCTGTATAACAAACTATTTCGGACCGTGTAAAAATCACTATCACAATCGGTTTTTATCTTCCTCTTGATTTCTTGGATATTTTCATCCTTTTGCTGAAGAGCACCGAGTGCCAATGAGAATGCACACTCATCAACCCACAACACCCCAGGAGTACGACTGAGTGCATCCACATGTCGCATACCTTTCCCAGGCCGGTGAACAATTTCGTAATCAAACTGCTCTAAGAACAAGGACCACCTAAGTACTCTGTTGTTGGAGTCTTTTTTCTCCAGGGTTTGTTTCAGGGAGTTGCAGTCCGTAACTATCTTAAAGTGCGTCCCGTGAAGATATATACGAAACCGCCTGAGTGCGTAAACAATGGCCAACGTCTCGAGCTCAAAGGAATGATATCTGGACTCAGCTTCGGTTGCACGCTTACTAAAATAGAATACCGGATGCAATCGACCATCTTTCTGCTTCTGCAGCAATACTGCTCCGAAACCCATCTGACTCGCGTCCGTATGAAGTTCACTAATGAGACCAGGATCAAATATTTTCAAAACTGGCTTATTGACGAGTTGTGAATTTAAACTCTCAAATGCTTCCAATTCTTTTCTACCTATCTCAAATTTAGCATTTTTCCTAATTAAAGCGAACAACGGTTGAGCTATAATGGCATAATTCAATACAAACATTCTGAAATAACTGGTCACACCCAGAAAACGGTGTAGCTCAATTGCATTTTTTGGTAACGGGTAACTATCAACAGCATCTATATGCCTAATACTGGGTTTAATTCCCTCACCATCTACTTCATAGTAGTTTGATATTACTTGGAATATGCTCATTGATTTCAGCCATTCTGTTTCTGAGGTCGCTTACGTAGTTCTCGGCTCCTTTGGAAGTTAATTCTGGTACTAATAACTCAATATCGCAGGGCAGCCGTATTTCCTTTCCAAAGAGGACTGTTAATGGCGTAATCCCCGTGGTCTCGTGTATTACACTACGATAAGCCATCATAAAGAGGGCGATATGCCGATCCCAGTTCTCCTGATTTGATCCAATTACTTTTGCCAGGTGCTTTTCTAAGGTACGGTTGAATCGCTCGACCATTCCATCGGATTGCGGATGTAGCGGTGTCGTCCTTGTCTTTTTAATACTGAGTATTTTGCACATCTCTTGGAATAAATTTGACTCAAAATTATGACCTTGATCCGAATGAAGTTCCAACGGTAATTCATATCTGCTGATCCAGTTGTTCACGAATTATCCGGCCACTGTTTGTGCTTCCTGGTTTGGTATTGGATAGGCTTCCGGCCACTTATTGAAGTAGTCGATACATACAAGGATGTATCGATTCCCACCAGCTCTAACGTTGTACTGGTGCATTCTGCCTCGGGTTCGCCTTGCTCATCCTTTGCTAGCTGCGTAAGTGTAACACTTCTTGAACCAATCTTCAACATCTTTGCGGTAGTTGATCCAGTAGAAACGTTCCCTCACTTTGGCTAAAGTTTTATTAATGCTAAGATGTCCGCCGCTTGATCCATTGTGGACTTCATTTAACACTTCCGCAATTCTACATTTTGGAAACACTGTCTGCGTTTGGATAGTTTTTCTATCCACACGGTTAAGGCTACTGATGCATTCCTTTTCCTCTATTTTGCTGCATTTTCCACATCTTGGTGCACAAGGCCTCCTTGATAAACTATCTGTATTACTGTGTACTTTAACTTTCTTCTGTTCGATGTTGAAAGTGTAGTTCTGCAGTTGTTCTATCTATCGCGCCACCTGTCCTTCTGGTTCTGTAAACTGCATTAACCATTTTAAAGTATCGTGCTCCGTTCGAATTAGAAATTGTTGTCCATACAGGTATTTGTGGAAATGTTTAACGCATTTCACAACGGCCAGCAGAAGTAGCTAATCACTCGTTCTTCCGCTCCATGTTGTTGAGACAAAACACCTTCAATTCCCACGTTGCTGGCATCCGTGTCCAAAATGAATCTTTGGCCTGGCCGAGGATATGCCAATATCGGTGTTTGGCATAATGCTGTTTTTAGTTGCTCGAATGACAAGTCTCCGGTGGTATGTGCAGAGCCCTAGGAAGCTTCTCACCAACTTTGTACTGCTTCTATTTTCTCTCGATCTGTCCGAGCTCACTTTCATTCCCGCAGTCTTAATACATCGTAACACCTTGCACATATTTTTCAGGTGTTCGTCGAAACTTTTCCCGATTATAATGATAGGTAAATGGTAAATGAGGGATGTCTTTCAGTGAAGTCCTCTAAAAAATTTGGTCCATCAGTCTCTCGAACGTAGCTGGTGCATTGCACAGGCCAAATGGCATAACGGTGAATTGCCATAGAGCGGTGCCCGGTGAAAATGCTGTTTTCTTTCGGTCTTCTTCTTGAATCGCAACTTGCCAATATCCACTCTTCAAGTTCAAGATGCTGAATAACGATGATTCTGACAATATGTCTAGTGTATCATCTATCCTGAGTAATGGGTAGCTGTCCTTCTTCGGAACTTCATTTAGTTTTCGGTAATCTACTCAAAACCTCATTAAGTCTTCTGGGTATATTTCTCCGAGGACGACGCCGGACTTTAGATGTTTAGCTTGTTCGGTTTTGGTCATTATTCGGACATGAATACTTGTGTTTTTCCATACAGTAATCCTATTCGGTATACCCCTATTGTTGGCTCTAATATTCCCACTTTCATACTCCCAGGATCCCCTGCAACACATGCGTAAGCTAAGGCTTTGCACATTGGTCCAATATCCAGAGGATCTCTTAGAATAACTCTGACTTCGTTTCCTGCATCAGTAAGGCCCAGAGGGATTTTAATATTCTGCCATATTAGTAAGCAGTCCTTCATGTCGAGCGATATTCCGTGTTTTGTCATGAAATCCAATCTCAGGATGCATTCATCTATAATATTAGCCACAATTAACTTATGCCGAAAATTGAGGCTTCCTATCTTTACAACAATATCACACTCTCCTTGGACTGCTACGCTTTCTCGTTTCTATGCATGCACAGCATATGTGTTTGATATTTAAAGAAATCCACACGCCTTGAGCGATTTGAACCAAACTGTACACAAATATTGTTTAAACTTAAGAAAGGTCACTGTTAATATCTCTAACCTCAAATTGAACCTTTTATATTTCAAATAGAATCTATAGCAAATTATATGAATGGCCAATTAGGATGGAACTTATCTATTTCTTAACGGATTTTAGTCAAATTTGACATCAGTTTGGAAATGAGATTCTAAAATGATTTTTAGATGAAGTTCTCGAACATGGCCAAGTATGAGGGAAGTTGGATATTTCTCAACCGATTATAATGAAATGTAACTTGTGCATTGGAAATAGGATTCTAAAACGATTTTCGCATGAAGTTCTGGAATATGGCTAAGTATGATCGAACTTGCGTATTACTCAACCAATTATGATGAATTCCCCTTTTGCGTTGGAAATGGGATTTTAATATGATTTTTGGATGAAGTTCTGGATTCTGGCCAAGTATGATGGAACTTGCCTATTTCTCAATCAATTATGATGAAATTCGGCTTGTATATTGGAAATGGGATTCTAAAATGATTTTTGGATGATGTTCTGGAATATGTAAAAGTATGAAGGAACTTGCCTATTTATTTAACAGATTATGATGAAATGTGACATGTGCGTTGGAAATGGGATTCTAAAATGATTTTGAAATCAAGTTCTGGAATATGACCCACATATGATTGAACTTGGCTGTTTTTCAACCGATTAGAATATTGGGAGTCAGAAATTATTTTTAGATGAAATTCTGAAATGTGGCCAGTTACGATAGAAATTTGATATTCCTTTACGGATTATATTGAAATTCGAAATTGCGAATGAGGATTTAAAATAATATTTCTAGTTTCAATACTGAGGCACGTGTCCGCTACACACTATATTTTTCTAAACAAGGCCAAACTTACCGCTCTGACATCAAATACTCAGAAAACATAACCCAAAGTTTAAAGAGGAGGATTGGCAAGAAAATTTTCTAATGTAACTTGAATATTACTACGGAGATAATTTTGATCGTTTAGCAATTGAAATAGTATGTTTAGGCTGTCTTAAAAAAACCTCAACAGCCGCATGATTCACAGAAACCTAAATGAAGCCTTATAGAAGCCATAATAAGATATTTCTCACAACATCATCTAAAAATAATTTTTTGGGTCACGTTTCCTTCTATTATCGGTTAATAGCTAAGTTATATTCTTATTGACCATATTACAGAACTTTATTCAAATGTTAATTTTCATTATAATCGGTTAAGGAATAGCCAAGCTCCATCCTATTTGGTCATTCATATAATTTGTTAAGGGTTTAATTTGAAATGTAAAAGGTTCAATTTGATACGTAAAAGTATCAATTTGAAGTGTTAAACCTGTAAGGTTATATAATGGTAAATATGATGGTAAGATGGTATACATGTATATATGATAGTATGATTGTGTGATGTTATGATGATATAGTGGTATAATGGATTGATATTGTTGTATGATGGTGTGATGGTATGATTATTTATATGATACAACGCACGACGGTATGGCGGTTTTTATTCTATAATGATGGTGTGATGGTATGAGAGTATGATGGTATGACGGTGTAATGGTATGACGGTTGGATGGTATGATGATATTGTGGTCTGACAGTAAGATGGTACGATGGTACAATGGTATGATAGTGTGATTATAGGGACGATATGATGGTACGATGGTACAGTGGTATGATGGTAAGTTTATAATAAATGATAGTATGAAGGTGTAATGGATTGTTGGTAAGAAATACATCATAGTGTGATGCTGTAGTATGAGACGGTAAGTCGACCGACCCTTTTCCGATCTATCCCACCGTCTTTGCCATTCTGTAAGAGTTGTAATGCGTTCTGATGCTCTGCTCCCTGGTTGTTCACGATGTAGGTACCATTTCTTCCTCTCCTTTGCAAGTAGATCATTTGGGATCATCCCCGCAATAACAAGTATCGCGTCATCGGATACTGTGCAGAAACCACATATTACCCTTAAGGCACCAAGGCGATACACCGATACTAACTTTTGTCTATGTGTCCCAAAGTCCATCGCATCACTTCAAACAGGTGATCCATAGAGGAGGATGGAGGTTACAACATTTGCCAGCAGCATCCTACGACACTGTCTTGACCCACCAGTGTTGGGCATAATGCGGGAGAGGGCTGCAGCTACTTTGGCAGCTTTTCTGCTCACTATGGTTAGGTGCTCCTTAAAGTTTAAGCGCGCAACAATTTCGACACCCAGATATCGTAATGAAGGATGCGAGGGTATTAAGATTCCGCCAACATCAATATTTACAATCTTTCTTACATTCTTACTGGTAATTAAGACTGCTTCGGTTTTATGGTCAGCTAGTTGGAGTCCGAATGATATCAACCACCTTTTGATAATTATAATGGTCAACCTGCATATCTCCATTATTTCCTCTATAGTATTTGCTACCACGACAACAGCAACGTCATCCGCGTAACCCACAATTTCTGCCTCATCAGGTACGCTGAGTTTCAGAACGCCATCGTACTTGAGGTACTCCTCCCGTAACGTTGTATTCCATGACACCGTCATCTGTATCATATATCAGCACTCTATTGCGGAAATAGTCTGTAATGATCCTCCTTATGCACACTGGTACTTAATAACATACATGTAGAGCATTCAGAATATGGCTCCATTTGGCCGAGTTGAATGCATTCTTGACGTCCAGGGTGACCACGGCGCAGTATTTTTTAGAGCTGCCCTTCCATCTTCTGCCGTCTGTAGCTTCCTTGGCTATTTCAACGACGTATCGAATGGCGTCGGTTGTCGACCGAGCCTTTCGAAAACCATACTGCCGCTCGGCGAGATCTCTGGCCCTTTCCACAGTTTTTTCCAATCGATTGCAGATTATGCGCTCGAGTACTTTGCCAGCCGTATCAGCATGCACAGTGGTCGGTAGGAGGATGGCTCTCCTGGAGGGTTCTTTCCCTTTGGCAACAATACTAGACGCTGTCTCTTCCAGTGTTCCGGGAATACCCCCTCCCTCAGACATGAGTTGTAAACTTCTTTGAACTCATCAGGTCTAGCTCGCATGGCAGCCTTTAATGCAATATTTGGAATATTGTCAGGTCCAGGAGCTTTTTGATTCCCAAATAGTTGGCACGCACTGGCGAGCTCTTCTCTGGATACCGGGAGAATGGGAGAATTCTCTGGGCCAGGTACTACACCGATGGCAGGGATCACATCAGTTTGCTGCGGGAATAAAGCAGTAACAATTCTGTTTAGTGTCACTGGGCAGGTGGGAGGCGATGCAGTGGAATTTCCGCATGATGGTACATCCGGCGCAATTTTGCTATCTGCTCAGTCCACCAGTATGCTGGTGGACGACGACCATCTAGAAATCGTTTTACAATGGTTGCATTACAGGCGTTGGTGATCGTATTCATCATCTGCGCCGCTTTCGCGTTAGCAGTCCTCAAGAACGTAGGTTTGAGTCGAGCTAAATTTAGTTTACGTAGAATTAGGATTTAGTTAACTTGCATTAGGGTGTGAATTGCTCGGTTTGGGGAATTATTTAAGGGTTGATTTGGTATACTTTTTGAAAGTTGGTTAAGGGTTGATTTGAAAGTTGAATAAGGGTTGATTTGGTGATTTAATTGATAGAGGTTGAGTTGTGAATTGAGTTGCAGGTTAAGCTGAAGATTGGCTTAAGAGATTCATTTTGGGATTGATTTGGGAGTTGAATTAATCAAGACCAAAGTTTTGACCAGCTTATAAGGTTTTAGCCCTTTATATTTATCTCCTTACACTTTCGCAGTTCGTCCTCTTCTCCTTTCCTCATATTGTTTGTATGATGAGCTTTGCATGTTAGATATATAAAATTCAATTAATTTAGAAAATAAATCAAATATTTTTCGAAAAAATCATACACAATCGATTGACTGGAAAGTCAAAGCCTATATCCGAATGAAATTTCGAAGGTAAAAATAATTTAAATAATCGATAAATCGAACTTTTTGATATACAATTTTTTGGTCGGTCAAACTATATTTTATAGATACTTCTGTTATATTAAACCAAATTATACCAGCAACGTCTTAAAAATTGTACGAAATTTTACCCAGTAAAACACACACAGACACATTTATTTCGCTCCAAGCAGTTCTGTACAACCACAAAGTCATAAAACTATACACCTTTTTATTATTTTATTATTTACCAGATGACACTATCAAAACAATCATTCATGTTTACCTATAGTTATAACATCATTCATATCATAAAAAAATACTAAAATAGTTATTTTGCTGTGACAGTTGGCACTGTTGACATACCACTTCATATAATTTAACTATATTTAGTAAAATTACTCAGTCGCATACATAATGCCGAGGCCAATGTAAATACAAAATGTAAGTGAATTTAATTGAAAGAGGGGGTGTCATTTAGTTTGTGCCAGCATACTATTTTTATGCGATAATTTCAATAGATTTCCGTTAATGTACGAATGTATCGTGTATACGATACCCGCAATTTTTCATAAATTACCATATACTATTGATAACAAATAAATAAACTAAAATTAAAGTCTCATTTGACAAGAGAACACAAATATTCAAATCACGTACTCTATTTTATACATACATAATATGTAGTACCTACTCCTATATTATGTACATGCACATATGCAGCTAAGAAAAAACAAAAATCGCAAATTTCCACAATATTTTTAGAATGCGGAAACCATATAAATTCTCTTTACATTAATTATTATTTAAGTTGTAGCTGATGCAACAATCAATTACGTCAAATAAATCAGCGTATTTAACGTTAAAAAACGTTAAATTCTACGAACTTTAAAAATCGTCTATAAAGTAAAACGTCCGTATACTATATACTTACTCGGTAAGTATCTAGTACAACACTACAGTAGAAAAGTAGATTGCATAAGTAAAAGAAAAATCCCAAAACTATCGTCAAGTTCATGTTCAAAAACTTTTATATGTACTTGACTGTTGTTTATTTGTGTCTATTTGTTTATATTTTTAGTATTTAGTATTTATTTTATTTTTTTTTTTTTGATTTGTCGTCTAGCTGCTGCTGTTCAAGTACGAGTATTAGAAGTTGAAAACACAAAAATAGTGAAAATAGGTTTTTATTTTCTAATGCACATTTTAAATGTATTATCTTCGTTAGTTAGTGCACGTAATTAAGAATTTTTTTTTTGCTGTATTATACGAGTATTTTGTAACAGTATTAGTACGCGTGCACATTGTGCAATCATTACAACAACATAGCGTTTTTTTCTCGCTTTATATTTTGATAAGGCGTCATTTATTTATTTATTAATTTTTTACTTATCTAGCTACGAATACATTATATATCTAAACGTATATTATAACATATTCCATGCGGACACAAAATACGCTTTCAAGGAACAAGAACAAGAAAAAATAATCTTAGAATTTATAGTATTTTGTGTTGCACCGTGTTGCATAAGAATATTTTATTAGCATTAGCTAAATTTGTTGGTTCATTACAGTTTATTTTTAGTTTTTTAAAAAAAATGTTTATTCAAATTAGTTTATTTATTTTTTATTAGATTATAGAAAAAATTTGGGATGTGTATATAGCTACATACTTAGTTGAACGTAATAGTTTATAAATAAATTATTATCAGGTATAATTACAGAAGTATGTATGCAATATGCGCATACAGTAAGAAGAATGTAGTGTTGCATGATTTGGTTTAGGTTTTAGGTGAAGGTTGTTTAGTAATAATATGTTGATTTTATTTTAAATATACTCTACGTTTACGTATTTATATACTGAAAAATCGATTAAATTACTTTTATTACGTTGGACACGTTTTTCTCATTTCACCCCACAAATTTGGGAAAGAATCCATAGCTAAATTTATAAGTTTAGTTAACCTTGTTATATGGTAAAACATCAAGAATCAACTATTACATAACTATATTGGGAATCGATGAGTTTAAGAAAAATGACAGTACAAAACCAAATTCATATTTATATGACTCGTAAGCCGTTGCAAAGCTCTCAGTTTATATTCAAGCTCCGTAATGATAGTTTTACGTTATAGTTTATCCAGACATTTGAATATCTGCTTACCTCGTTTTAGGCTGAAACATAATCTTTTCTGGAGCTCGAGTTTTTTGCAGTAGCGAAATCAAGGAAGCACGACTATCTTCATACCAGCCTTAATTAATATTGACATGTAAGGTGGTTCGGCCCATTAATTCAGTCCTTCAACAAATAGTCTTAAAAAGGGATGTGAAGTCTATCCTATATTTATCCTAAAAATACAAAAAACACAATTTGTTTGCTAGTAGGGGGAGATGGGGCAAACGCAAACATTTTTTATTTTTTCTTAATAAAACATTTAAAAATCGAACATTTGAAGTATTTTGATTTCAATTATCTTATTTTTTAAATAAGCGACTTTCATTTAAGAAAATTCCACTTCTACAAACATCAAAGAAAATAATGAGTTTTCCGCTTACTTTTACCCCTATGTTGGGGTAAAAGTAAGCAAATCAAAATTTGTAAGGGGTAAATATAAACTTAACAAAACTAAGAGAAATTTCAATTTAAACATATTTATTTATTGCAAAAATAAAAATAAAACAAGTTTTCAAATAAAAAGCTGTGTAAACTTTGGCAATTTCAGTCAGTTTGTAAAATAATAAATAATATTAACTCTTATTATTTAATTAATTCATTTCATATTATAATCAATTAAATCAACTTCATATCTATAATAATCCTTAGTGCGCAAAGTTCCTGGAATTTCAGTAGGCTCAGGCAATTTCGATATAATGTCGGTTCTGTTGATTTGGGCTATATCATCAATTATGGGAAATATAAAACATTGGTTATGTTTTCTTAAAAATTTTATGTCGAAATCAGTTTTTTCAAAAACTGTTTGGATTTGCCCGATGAAGAACTCTTGTTTCCCCTTAATTTGGTCAAATCTTACTAAAACGAAGTCACCTTGGTTTAGATTGTCATCATCCACTAAAAGATTTGGCAAATTTTCATTTTCTTGCGATATGATAGAACAATCGTCTGATTCGGGCAATTTGTCAAACAAAACTTCAGATTCAGATGTTTCGCTAATCTAAAAGAAAAAATGATTAGGTACCTGTTCAGGTTGCTTAGGTTTATCACGTTTCTTTTTATTTATCTGTTTATTTTTTTTGGCTTGATTCAAAGTAGTGATTCTATTTTTTTCCGGCGTATTAGTAAAGATTCGGGATTTCCCCCGTTCACGACCGTTTGATTTTTGATTTCGTGGAGCAGCCCTTGGAAATGGCCTTATTTGTTCAGGAGTAACAGAATATGCAGCTTGACTCGAAGTGGATGGTATTTGTGGCTGATTGTCGTTATTTGGAATATGTGCCAGTGCATCATTGTTTGAACCATTTTCAATGAACGGTCGATCGGTTACAAATGCCGCAGCAAAATCAACTTCTGTAAATGCAAGTTGAATAATCGGCCAAATTCCAGGCTTTTGAAATAATGATGTTATATTTCGTGATGTAAAGGATGTTTCATAGGCGAGATTTGCAAGTTATATCGTAGATTGTAATTAACTTCCCCGGATTAGTTAGCATAATATTAGTAAATGCGATTTTTAGTGCACTTTTAAATGGGCCAAAAACTCCTATGTCTAGAGGTTGAATTTTTGTGGGTGCAATGAGGTGGGAATAACAGAAGAAAAATCCAATCCTGGATTGAAAATTGGTTCGTATTGCTTCTGGCCAACCTATTTCTAAACACTTTATTATTTTTTGAAGAACAGGATCTTCCTTGAAGAGATAAAGAAAATTTATTAGTGAACTCAACAAAGTTAATATACGATTCTTCGCTTTTTACATCCGTGTAACATCTTCCGAGAGTATGTTAATGCATCCGCGTTTTTTTTTTTGTTTGGATGATCATGAGACCGTGATCTGTGTTACTGAGAATCGCACCTACACCCGTAGGAGGCGTAGCATCACATGAAAGTCTTGGATCAAAATTAACTAGAACATTGTTGTTCATTAATAATCTCTTACAAGCTTCGAAAGATTTTTGGCATTCGTTTGACCAATCCCAAATAACATTTTTACCTACTAATTTATATAGAGGGAATAAAATATTTGAGCCGTTTGGGAGAAATTTTGAATAATAATTTATTAAACCCAAAAAAACTTTTTAGCTTTGTAATATCAGTGGGCGGCGGAGCATTTAATATTGATTTATACTAGGTTCACTTTGACATTATACATAATGAGGCGATCAAACACTGATTCCAACCTTTTACGATAGTCCTCTATTGTTTTCCCTGCAACACAAATATCATTCAAATAAACGCCTACACCTTCAAAGCCTTCAACTACTTGGTTCATTACCTTCTGAAAAATCATAGGGGCTGAGCTTATACCAGTCCTTTGCATGTATTCACAACCAAAAATTTCTGAGTACTTTATGAAACAGCTAATTGCAAATAAGCTCTTCTTAAATCCAACGCACAGCAATAAATGTTCCCTAACAACCTCATAATTAAATCACCTATTAAGGGGATTGGATACATGTCGAATTTACTCATCGGATTTTCGATCACCTTATAAAATTTCCACATAATCGTATCGAGCCATTTTTCTTCTTAACCACAACCATTGGGGATGCCCACTCACTGTGCCTAACCGATTTAATTATACCTTCTTGCACCATTCTCTGATTTTTCCATTGACCAAGGTACTGTATACGGTTTATAGAATTTGGGTGTCGCCCCCTCTTTGAGACAAGTATCCGCAACAAAATGCTTAATCGGCTCATTCGACTGCTTAAGTTCCGCATTAAACTTTAACTTGGTAGTGTTGATATTAAAATCTATTCGCCCATTATTTTTGAAATAGTTTCGCCATCCTGGAAACAAAATGTTAATCCAATCCCTTCTAAATAGTGGTTTAAAATTCTTACACACTACTGTTAAACTAAGCGTGAATTTACTCTCAACAATTACTGAAATTTGCCCCAAAACTTCCACTTGTTGTCCCGTCAAACCTGCAAATTTGGAAAACTTTCTAGCAGTTTCTAGCTTAAGATTGGAAAAATAGTGTAAACAATTAATGTTCTAATATGTTGTCTATTTCCATGCTAAGCTTGCAATTATTAATCAATAAACTAATAGTCACGGCACTTCCATGTTCGGTTATAAAGTTTAACTCTCTTGTCGACAAGTGTTGTAGTCGATAGTCATCACTGCTACAACCTTCCGCTTCCTGTTGCTCTAGCTCTAGTTGATTAATATGTTTATTGTTATCCGTTGTCCCCCCCCCCTCCCCCAATTCGAAATTTATAAGCGTCCCTTTTTCCACACGGACGAGCAAGATGATCCGTTTTTCAGCAAGCAAAACATTGTAACCTAATTCGTGGACATGTTGATGCGGCCGATCTTTGTTGATTTTCAGATATGCTTAGTTTTGGAATATTTCGTTCAGTGGACGCCATTTGTTTTTGCTCATTATCCACAACTTGAAGATTTTGCCAGATTTTCATTGCATAATCTCAAGTTAAGTACTTCCATGATCCAATAATTTCTTTTGTAACACAGTATCTTTTACCCCACAAACAAGCCTGTCCCTTAAAGCTTCCGTGAGAAAGGCGTTAAATTCACAAGTAGAGGCTAACAACTTTAATTGAATAACGTAATCATCAATTTTCATATGACCTTGAGACCAATCCATGGACTTCAGCTATATATCATTATTTCTTGATACTACATTTTTTAATTAATGTTTAATCATGTTATAAACTACAGTACACTCTATTGTAAAAGAACTTATGCGTAAATTTAAACGTGCGTAAGCATGGAACCAATTTTGTTTAATAGAAAAAATTTAAGAGGTTTTTATGCCTAATGGAATCCATGATTTGAATTAATTTGCTTCCATATGTGCTTTTCCTCATAATCAAAAATTATAAAAGTAATAAATAAATAATTAACTGAATAAATAAATCGAACAATAATTTAAGTTTTTAACAATCACACAACAATAGAATCGAGTCTTATTTAAAGAAATGGCTTACATGCCTTTTTATATTGGTAAGTTAATTTCTAGAAGGAATTTCATGCCAATCTGTGACGAATTGAGTTAGTTCCAATTTTTAGAATCACATCCGAAATTGATACTGAAATCAAATTTTAATCATAGAAACAAAACAAAATAAGCCAGTTTCCAGAACTATATTTAGAACTCATATTGAAATTCCATTTACATTATTCAAATTCAAGTTTCAACCCAATCCATTGAGAAATGCAGAGTCCCATTTAAATTAGTAATTTTTCAAAACAAAAATGGGAAATTTTCTAGAGCCACACCCGGAACTCATTTTGACATCTCATTTTCATCGTTAATACAGAGTTTCATCCCAATCGGTTGAGAAATAGTTTAGTATCATTTAAATTGGCCATTTTCCAGAACCAAATTTGGAATTCATATTGGAATCCAATTTTCATCATACAACCGATTTTCATCCCAATCGATTAAGAAATGACTAAGTTCCATTCAAACTGGCTATTTTTCAGATCCCATTAGGCTATTTTGCAGAAATCGCATTGATAACAAAAGTCACAAAACAAGAATGAAATAAAAAACAACGCAATTGGATTTTTTTAAAGAAAAATGGAACCCGGGACCCACTGGAGGATGCCTTAAACGAATTTTCCTGAAATCAAGACTAGTCGCAATCGCTTCTGGCACTCGAAAACACCTCCTCACCAATTTTTATTAAAATCGATCGTGCCGTTTCCAAAACCCATGATACAAACACACATATAAACAATTTTATGGCGTTTAAATATAGTAGATAAAAAATGGAATTCTGGAATTATGGGCCGAAATGCCGATAATCGCTCGGAATTTTGGATTTCCAAATCTGATATTCTAGTTACTAAAAAATAATTATGGGTTTCATTTGTTGGTCGAGAAAAAAATTTGAGTGAACATTTTTGTGTTTCCAAATCATGTTGTTTACCAATTTTGCAGGATAATGGTTGCGCAATAACGTATCGTTCAGAATTTTTGTTTTGAATATAGTATCGGAAAGTTTCAAAATTTTTTGATACCATAAAATACTTAGTCTGATAGATATTTAAATTTTCTTTCGTGGCTTCCTAACAATTACAAAATTAACTCTATTAAAATTGTAACCCAAGAGAACCTTACCAATTCCTAGTAGATCTCAGGAATTAAACATTTCTTGAAGGTTAACATAGCGTATTTTGTGTAAAGAATTAGATTTACTTCCATATAAGATTCAGTTAAATCAAGAACTAAAACCAACCATTGTGCTATATTGCGCTGCATTGAGTTATCACTAAAATATAAGGGTGATTTGGGTGAGAAAGTCATCGAAAATTAAATAGTATTATATTCCATATGTAATGATATCAAATACACTTTACATTGAATAAAGAAACTCATTGAAATTGTGTATAGTTAATAACGTAATAGGAAACCCTTTAGTAGAGTTCAACAGCATAGTTTTAATCGTTTATTTGGTTGTGTTTGTGAAGCAAAAACCCTGAAAAATAAAATATTTAAATTCACATTAATCATTATTCAGTAATACACTAACGGCAACAGATAAGGTTTCACCTAAAGATTTATTTTCACTTATTTCGTTACGAGAGTTATCAATTCATCCCCTATCATCAGAGCACCTTATAATTTATAGAGCGGTAACGTAAGAAAAACTGTGATTTTATAAAGGAACTAGAAACGAGAGGAAACATCAAAAGTTCTTAATAATGACTCCTGAGATCGTATAATAATTGATTTATTTAAGCTAAATTTTATAAATTTTTTATAAAACCATTCTGGCCAAATTAAAATAAAAGTTTACCACAAATCGTTTAGTCACTAAGTCAATAAAGATTACATAGATGGCAGCATAATTTTATTAAAATTATATCAAAAAATACGAACTGGAAAAGACTGGTGTTTAAAAATTGTAGAAAAGCAAAAAATTTACAAAATATTTATGACATGTGAAAATTTTGTGATTAAACATTTCTTTCCCGATTTTTCTGCTTGGCAGTAGTAAACCTAACCAATACATCTAAAATAATTATAACCTGATTGACGGTGTGCTTTACTTTTTTTTCTGGATGAAGGATTACAGTAAGATTGTGCACCGTAGTACCAAGGAGCGTTACAGTTTGGTTAAGATTATGTTTTATCTGAAACAGTACGGCTCTATTTTCAATAAGGTTCTATTATTTAAAAAAAAAGTACCAAAAATTAAATTAAAAACACTTGACTCTTTTCGTGAACGATCGAATTTATTTGGTTGCCACAATAAAACTATAACAGGGATAAACAGGTTGGTGGTCATATCGCAAAAACAAAGATCCCAATAATTTAGTTGTTTAAATATAACAAATTTTTGAAACATTATTTTAATTAGATTCATGCCTTTTAGAAGATAAACGTTGCCGCCGAACCCTCCTCTGACGATGGTTTGAAATTCCAACATTCAGAGAAATTAAAATATTTTTTTAAAAATTTTGGTTTTTTTTAATAATTATCCACATGTTATGTATAATATACATATATATTTACCGGGTCGCGGTCGATATGGCATATTTCATCATGGAATATGACAAAGTGGCATATTTCAAAACGGCGTATAGTGCACTACGGTATAAGGTACAGTACGAAATATTTCAATATGGCATATTTCCAAACGGCATATTTCAAAACGATATATGGCATGTGGTACATTATGGCATATTTCCAAACGGCATATGGTACACTACGGCATATAAGGGTAACAAATAAATTTTACTTTCAGTCGGTGTTTCCGTTTTATTTCGACAGTTGTTTTTTTTTAAATAACCACAAAACTGGAAAGCGGTTATTAACTGTAAATATAAGTGCAATAAACCAACTGCTGTACTACATTAGTACGGTAAAAGGAATAATCGAATGTAAAATTTAAATTTGGGTTTCACCACACACCTTCGTGAAAGAATAACCCTTAAAGAAGGCAATAAAAACAATCATTGCAAAAATAAAAAATCGGCGAATTAATAAAAACCTGTAAACGTTACGACAGCACGAAAAAGCTAAAGGGTTAATTCACGTACTTTTAATTCATTGGAAGAATAAATTTAATTTTAATAAACGTAGTGAAATTCTGTTAATCGAAGAAAATTCTGATAACTGAAGAAAAATTCCAATAGGTGAAAATTTAAGGAAATAAAGGATAATTCTACTAATTAAAGGAAAATTCTGTTAGGTGAAGATTTAAAGGAAAATGCGTTAACGGAAGGAAAATTTTATTAAGAAAATGGATTTCGGCATAATCTATTAAGAAATAGCCAAGTTCCAGATTTATTTAACTTATTCAAGAACCTCATCTACGAATCATTTTAAGATCCCAGTTCCATCGCACTTGTCGAATTTCATAATAATCGGTTAAGAAACATTAAAGTTCCCTCCTTTTTGACCATATTCTAGAATTTTATCTCAAAATTTAGAACCCTCTTTTCATCGAATATGGTGAATACATCGTAATCGATTCGGATTTTTTCTTTCTAATAACTAGCCAATTATGTTGCTAAATTTTGATGTTGGTACAAATTTGGTTCCTGCTTTAAAAATAGTTTCAATGAATAAAAAAATAAATAAACCTGTAAGGCTAATACACATACGAGTACTTTTGCTTTTAAAATTAGAGTTAAATAAAAATTAAAAATTATAGATATCAAGCACTTCCCGATTATATCTTCAGTACTAATATTTTTATTTCCGCTGCGAGAGTAAATTTAAGTTTATTAAGTGAAGGAAAATTATATTAAGTGAAATAAAATTCCAATAGGTAAAGGGCAATTTTAGTAAGTATTGGGTAACTTTATTGGTTTATGATTAAAACCATTTAAGAATCCCATTTCCATCGTACTTGTTGAATTTCATCCTAATCGGTTAAGACATAACTAAGTTCCATTAAAATTTGTATATCCCAGAACTTTATCAAAAAAAAATTTAAAATCACATTTCCACCGGCACTTGTCGAATTTTATCACCATCAGTTAAGAAATAGCCGAGTTTCATCAAAATTTGCCATATTCTAGAATCATCATAATCGATTTAAAAACAACCAAACCACCATCAAAATTGACTATATGCCAGAACTTCATCTAAAATCATTTCTAGAATACCATTTCCATCGTATTTGTTGAATTTCATCATATTCTGTTAATAAATACCCTGTTAAAGTTAGCCGAAAGTTTCCAGCCGAAAGTAAAAAGTCGATAATGCAGATTATGTTATTAACATTCCAGCCGAAAATAAACAATTTGGTGGTTGTTGACAGTCAAAAGCACATAGGATGGATTGTAATAAAAACTTTTGTAAATAGCCTAACGTGGAAAACTATGTTTAACCTAGTCGTGGAAAATATCGGAAAATCAGAAGGATTCACAAAATTGACTTGTCAATAGCTATCGCAGGAAAAAATTCAGTTCAATTTTCCCGTGGGAAATATCGAAAAATTCGATTTTTCAAAAATCATTACAAAATTTGTATAAAATCAGCCTCTAAAGTGTTATATCTGGAGTTGGATTGCATTGATCAGACTTGTCAATATGTATCGCAGGAAAAAATTCTGTTCAAGTTTCCCGTGGGAAATCTCGGAAAATTCGATTTTCCAAAAATCATTACAAAATTTGTATAAATCAGCCTCTAGAGTGTTATATCTGGAGTTGGATTGCATTGATCTGACTTGTCAATATGTATCGTAGGAAAAAATTCAGTTCAATTTTCCCGTGGGAAATCTCGGAAAATTTTAAACAGTTTCCAGCCGAAAGTAAGAAATGGATGAATAAAATCCGCCTCTAGAGTGTTATGTATGAACAAATTTAGTTCAAGTTTCCTGTGGGAAATCTCGGAAAATTCGATTTTCCAAAAATCATTAGAAAATTTGTACAAAATCAGCCTCTAGAGTGTTATGTCTGGAGATGAGTTGCATTGATCTGATTTGTCAATAGCTACAGCAGGAAAAAAATTCAGTTCGAGTTTCCTATGGGAAATCTCGGAAAATGTAAAAAAGTTTCCAGGGGAAAGTCACATCAATGTATTCTAACTCCAGACATATCACTCTAGAGGCTGATTTTATTCATCCATTTCTTACTTTCGGCTGGAAACTTTTTTACATTTTCGAGATTTCCCAAGGGATATTTGAGCTGAATATTTTCCTGCGGTAGCTATTGACAAGTCAGATCAATGCACTTTACCTCCAGACATAACACTCTAGCTAGAGGCTGATTTTATACGAATTTTGTAATGATTTTTGGGAAATCGAATTTTCCGAGATTTCCATGAAAACTTGAACTGAATTTTTTTCCAACCCAACGTATATTATCTCCAGACATATCACTCTAGAGGCTGATTTTATTCATCCATTTCTTACTTTCGGCTAGAAATAGAAACTTTTTTAAATTTTCCGAGATTTCCCACAGGAAAATTGAACTGAATTTTTTTCTTGCGGTAGCTATTGACAAGTCACATCAATGCAACTCATCTCCAGACATAACACTCTAGAGGCTGATTTAATACAAATTTTGTAATGATTTTTGGAAAACCGATTTTTCCGAGATTTCCCACGGGACACTTGAACTGAGTTGTTTCCTGCGATAGTTATTGACAAGTCACATGAATGCAATCCATCTCCAGACATAACACTTTAGAGGCTCATTTTATAATTTTATACAAATTTTGTAATGATTTTTGGAAAATCGAATTTTCCGAGATTTTCCGCTTGAAACTTGAACTGAATTTTTTTCTGCGGTATCTATTGACAAGTCATGTAAATGCAACTCATCTCCAGACATAACACTCTAAAGGCTGATTTTTTACAAATTTTCTAATGGTTTTTGGAAAATGGAATTTTCCGAGATTTCCAACGGGAAACTTGATCTGAATTTTTTTCCTGCGATAGTTATTGACAAGTCATATCAATGCAATCCATCTCCAGACGTAACACTCTAGAGGCTAATTTTATTCATCCATTTCTTAATTTCGACTGGAAACTTTTTAAATTTTCCGAGATTTGGCACGGGCAACTTGAACTGAATTTTTTTCCTTCGGTAGCTATTGACAAGTCACATCAATGCAATCCATCTCCAGACAAAACACTCTATAGGCTGATTTTATGCAAATTTTGTAATGATTTTTGGAAAATCGAATTTACCGAGACTTCCCACGGGAAACTTGAACTGAATTTTTCTCCTGCGGTATCTATTGACAAGTCACATCAATGCAACTCATCTCCAGACATAACACTCTAGAGGCTGATGTAATACAAATTTTGTAATAATTTTTGGAAAATCGAATTTTCCGAGATTTCCCACGGGACACTTGAACTGAGTTTTTTCCTGCGGTAGCTATTGACAAGTCATATCAATGCAATCCATCTCCAGACGTAAAACTCTAGAGGCTGATTTTATTCATCCATTTCATACTTTCGGTTGGAAACTTTTTTAAATTTTCCGAGATTTGTTACGGGAAACTTGAACTGAATTTGTTTCCTGCGGTAGCTATTGACAAGTCGCATGAATGCAATCCATATCCAGACATAACACTTTAGAGGCTGATTTTATACAAATTTTGTAATGATTTTTGGAAAATCGAATTTTCCGAGATTTTCCGCGGGAAACTTGAACAGAATTTTTTCATTCGATAGCTATTGACAAATCACATAAAAATGATCAACTTCAGATATACGCTGTAGCTTCTCATTTTATTTCAAATTTGTGGATTCTTAAGATTTTCCGATATTTTCCACGACTAGGTTAAACAAAGTTTTCCACGTAAGACTATTTACAAAAAATTTTATTTAAATCCATGTGTCCTATTTACTTTCGGCTGATAACTACTACATTTTTTATTTTCGGCTGAAATGGTAATAACATAATCTACATTACCGACTTTTCACTTTCAGCTGGGATTACACGCTCTGCATTATCATTTGATTACTTTCGGATAGACTAACATAATCTGCATTTTCTACTTTTCAGTTTCGGCTAACTTTAACAGTATTTAATAAATTGCCAAGTTCAACACTAATTGGCGTAAAAAATCCATTTTTTTGTTTTGTTTTCATTGCAATATGCCTTATTGTACCAAATGCCATATCGAAATATGCCACCGTGTACCTTATGCCATAGTGTACCATACGCCGTACCGAAATAAGCCGTTTTGGTATATTCCGCAACGTAACACATGCCATGGTCGACATATGAAAAACATTTTACTCCCGTTAATCCGGCGAGTACACAATTCATTAGTTTTTGAAAGGTGTGAGATGAGCTCCTTCTAAACCAAATGGCATACGTATATATTGGAAATGACCTGATTCGGTGCTAAATGCCGTTTTTTGTTTGTCATCGGAATGTAACACAACTTGATGATAACCGCTTTCTAGATCTAGAGTCAAAAAATATGTAGCTTTGCCCAATTGATCAAAAATGTCTAAGATGTTAGGAAGGGGATAAACGAAAATCTACTACCACTCACCATTTTTTTTTCATTTGTGTTCGATTTCTTCGGGACTATTAGTAATGGCGAGTTCCATGTGCTCGATGTATCTCTTCCTTTGCTGAGTGTCGTAATCTATATGGTTTTGTATAAATTGGTCTAGATGCTGGAGCGAGACGAATTTCATGTGTTATTGCTGCTGTGGTACCTAGTTTATCACCGGGCAAATGCAACATTATCATTAGTAGTTTTGCGCAATTTTTGTCTGATGATTTTTTTTTTTTTGGCTGGGTGACGTCATACTTACGAATTGGAATACTTGCAAAGTTCTTATCATCGTATTTTTTATTATATGACCGATTAAGAGGTTCTAAATTACTTTGCTGTGAACACCGAATTAAAGTTTCACTCAAACAATGGAATTCGTCTAATCATCGTTTGAGTGTATCGAAGTTTCCCGAATTCTCTTCTTTTTGATCAAGGGAATTAGTTTTTGCTAATTTCTTAGCTATGTTTTTCTTTCGTTTTTTTACATTCTGGCAGAGCATGTCCGACTTTGTGACAATAATTGCAAATTTTTAGGACCATTTGATTTTATTGTTGGCTGTGGATGCGAGTTGAAACTAAATGAATTACAATGTTGAGGACTAAATATTTTGATTCACTTGTGAGCGCACAAAATTAAATTAGACGTGCTCGCTTTTTTGAAAGACGCTTTTTTCTTGAAAAGCTCGAAGGGCCGTCGATGAATTTAGCTTTTGTACTATTTTCGCAGATTCTGTTACTTCTCTATTTTTTTGTGCTTCGTTCAAATCAGCTAATAATTTTTCTACGCGGTTTGCAAATTCTTTCGCAGGTTCGTTTCTATTTTGTTTAACTGTGACTAGTTCTAATTGAATTTGTGTTAAAGGTCTCGATATGGCATTGTTCCTCACACTTAAGCAGCATTAAAGTGCCAAAGAATATGGGCAGGGACTACTGTCGATGGACTTTGTCTAGCAAAAGATTATGAATCATAAAATTATGAGCTTTAATCTTAATCGAAAGTAAAAATTCAATGAACGCCAAACAGCTGTCATCAATTAAAAACAAATTAAAAAATATGTAAAAACTATATATACTATAAATCACACAATAATCTAATTATACATAACGCGGTCATTACTCTTTGATAGTAAACTACAATATGCGATTAATTTAACGCGATATTAATGCTGACATTAAAAACTATATTATTCTATATATACACATACATACGAGTGCACTTCATTAAATTGCTGACCGGTGTAAAAAAAAAAACTTAAATCACCTAATAATAATAATCGTAGTAATTACTAATTAGTAAATATAACAGATACTATTTAAACGTTAAAACTAGGAATACAACAATTATTATTTTTTTGTTGTTAAACAAATATGAGTACTTCGCGTGGTTAGAGAGAGATAGCAATATGAAGGTTTGATACTTAAATAATATTGTTTTGAATGCACATTGGCTGACATTATGTAGTTTATTGTAAACAAACATTTTTTTTCATTTAGTACTTTTCTGTATAGTCTAATAAGGTATCTCTATACATAATAAATTTAATTAACGATCACTAATAACATGAGTGGCATGAAGAATTGAATTATTTATACGTATGGCATGAATCACTTCACTGTAGAGAACCACGTAATACTATAATTAGTACCTACTTTAAATTATTTGCTCCACATGCGGCATTTACAATGCCAAACAGATAATTTTTGAAATTTATCCAAAAAAATTCAAATAACATTTCAATCTTTTTGTTATAATGCATATTGATTGTCATAGATTCTGATATTATTCTCGCGTTTCGTATACAACATATAGGAAGAACTTTCAAAATTCTTATAAATTACATATGAGAATTGTGAACAATAAAAATGATTAGACGCGACCTTCACGCGACGGATTACATCAAACATTATTATTAAAAAAATAAGTTATTAGCTCAGGGTAATTACTACACACACACACACACACACACACACACACACACACACTTAAAAAATAAATCATTCGATTTACATTCTCTAAGTACTCTTATATCCATATACACAAATATCTAACTTAATAAACAAATCAAAATTGTAATCTACAACCAATTTCAATAAAGGCTTGGCTTTTAAAAGTACAAAATTACCAAACTGATAAAATAAAATAAAAAGTTAACGTGCACATAATACAATACACATAATAGAGTTCTCGTGTATGCAAAATTACGACACTATGCGGCTACACTAAATAATTTATTTATCACAAAACAATTAAACTATTGTTATTAAAAAAAACAACAACAATTATTTTATAAATTCTTATAAACGAAATACCGAAATTAATTTATATTTTAACAGCTGGTTTATAGAATTTCTATTTATTTAAATCAAATTAATGTCAATAGAAAATTGAAAAATAATTAAATTAAATATTTTTAGTTTTACTGTCTGTGTTACCGATTTATTAAAATATTACGCAATTATTATTATTTTGCTCAAAGCGATTGGTAAATTTTACTTTGATCTTTGTTTCTGTATAATGTTCTGTAAATTATATTGTTAGTTGTCTGCCGACTAATCAGTGGTACAATGATTATCGATTTAATTGCAATGCACATAGTGGCTGAGCCACTAATCGGCACTATATAACTTTTTTCCTGGAGCCATTCGCTACTTACTATCCAAATTTCACGTCAATCGATTTTGTCCGTAAGATTATTAAACGTTATATTTCACACGGCAGCTAGCGGGGAAATAACATAATACAACATGGATTTGAGAGGCCATAACAAAGGGCTTTGTCTCGTTTGCAGTGCAACAACATTCATTTTTTATTATTTTATTTTCCCGCTTCCTGTTTGAATTTCGGAAATTCCTCGGAATATGGCATAATATTTTTCGTTTTTTTTTTTTTTCAATTTTAAGCACCGAGATTAACAGACCTTATTCTTCCAAGGGTTTCTCTTGTTCTTCGTTGGAAATGTGTCCTTACAAACTCTTGGATAGAAACATATATTAGTGAGCATTTCTCAAAACCGGGTTTTCGGTGCTAGAATTTGTTAAACCCGGGTACCCGGTTCTGGAACTGGTTCTAACAATTTTTAAATTAAAAACAATTAAAAAATGTAATTTTTTTAGAAAAACGTTTTAAATCCATTTTTATTAACAAAAAATCACATAAAAATTCAATAACAAATAAATTCGAAATCGGAAGAATATATTTTTATATTTTGGTTCCTAACTTTCCCTTTACTTTCCTGCTTCCATTTTAAAATGTGATCTGAGGAAGCACAAAATATCCAAACTTTTGTCGTTTTGCCGTGACCGCATTTTAGTGGCAATTTTTCCACAACCAGAAAACACGCGCTCTGATTCCACACTGGTAGCTGGTATTGAATTAAGTCTATCATAGCACCTATCCAGATTCTTTCCACGATTACCCTCAACTTTAAAAAGAGCCAATTCTTTTTTTATAATATTGGTTATAATATTTTTGGTTCTTAATTGCGGAGTAATCGTGGAATTGACTTCCTTGTGAATTGCCCTATCGAGTTTATCTTCCAAAGACATCATTTTCTGAGTCAGATTCAGATGACAGATTGCTGCTGTGTGGTTTTGACATATCAGTAATCATGGACAAAATCGTCTTGTTGCTTAGACGTGCAAAATTTAATGGGGTAGCGACAAAAAACAAATTTCATTTGGGACGGATTTAGGTTTTTTGTAAAGGACATCCAAAACTCCTAGATGGATAGCATGTGCCAAGCATAGTTGCTGCTCACATGAAACTGAAAGTAATTTTCCAACTTTTTGCATCACTGCGGCACCATCCGTCGTAATGCAAACAATGTCTTCGTGTATGTTTAATCCAAATAACTCCAGCCTATCTTCAATAAGTTTGATACAACTTTCTGCCGGCAGTCCCAAATTAAAAAAGAACGCCGGTTCTTAGACGAAGTCTATTCGTCAAAAGAGAGGCTGAAACGTTTACCTTGAGATTTCAAGTCTTGAAATTCAATCTTATACTTTTGTTGCAGAATTTTCTCATATTGCATTACCATGCCTCGAATTGTAGTAGCCGATTTTGGTATATAAAAACCACGAGCCATCAGTAATTTCCCCAGGTTTATAATAATAAGCATGAATATTTTTGTGTAAACTATAATGTTCTTTTGCTTTCTAAAATAAAATTTATGGTATCTTATGGTATCAGTTCAAATCTGATTCAATTTAAATTTTAAAATAAATTATTGATGTAGGCTTCTCCCACCTCACTCACCACCTTTTGACGTTTGAATGTTTTCGTAGTTGTGTAAGTGTAAGAGTGGAAAAGAAAAATTTTTACATTGTGTGTTTTAATTTTTTTTTTTAATACGTTTTGTTGCAACATTGCTTTGTTTGTTTTTTTAACGACTGAATGGAAAATTTAAAAAAAAATAGATTCGAAAATTGGGTATTTGGCTGATATCAGAACCAATTTTCGATGCCGGAAAAATTCCGGGATTCCCGGGAAACCTGGTACCGGGTACCCGGGATTGGATTCTATACCTAGAAGACCCTATAGGAATGATATAGTAATGTTAATAAGCTGGATATAGTACGGCCTACGGAGCTTCGTTTTCAGTGTTAATTATTAATTGGTTTGTAGGAGGTTTTGGGAAGTAAATATTGAACGCACAGAGCATGTAAGGCAGAATTGCCATGCCAGGTCTACAATTCATAAAAACGTTACTCTAAAATTCGTCAGTTTCTTTACCTTCTAGCTTTACATTCAGGAAGAAGTTGGCGTAAAAACTCTCTCTCTCTCTCTCTCTTAATTAACAAACCTCCAACGGTGGATATTACGAATCATAACATTATACCATAACACTCTCAGATTATCATATATATCATCACAGCACCATACCGGAATATAGTCAAACACTCGAATCATCAAATCAGCATACCGCCTTAGTGCCATATCGTAATACCATTGCACCATCACATCATCACAACACCATACCATCAAATAACAACATACCGGCATACCACCATACCATCATACCATTGTACCATGTTACCACCATACCTTCATTTCATCATACGATCATGCATCTTATTATTAAACCATCAAAACCATCACACCATCGCTCCATCATTCGATAATACACAAACATACCATCACACCGTTATATCGTCATTTAATTATACCATCATACCATTACACATCGTACCATCATACCATTACACCATCTTACCATCACATCATCATAGTATCATTCGTCATTACCGTCACAATCACAATCACTATCATCATTCCCGTCACCATTAGTTTTCATCATCACCATAAACATCTAATTTGATGATTTATTTTTAATTTTGCACTAAATATTCAAAAATCATCTCACTCGTTGAAGTTTTAGAAATTCTTCCGTGGTAACTGTGAACGACTGACTTGGGTTACATTTGTTTTATATTTTTATTAACACGGTTTTAACATGGGACTATGGTCCATAATCATTATTAATTTTTAGGTGTCCCGCGTCGTTTTGACTAAAATAATTTGGTTTACGTGGTATCTAATTTTTAATTTGTTTGCATCTTTACACAACTCCTTCATAAAATCTCTCATTAGGATTTTTCTAAATGACGTTCATAATTTTGTCAAAATATTAGAAGTATTAAATTATGCTAAATACTGTTAAAAATTAATAAATGGTTTTTTAATGGATACACCTTTTTAAACATTTTTGTTTATCATTAATTAATTTTTTATTTGAAAATTTGGAGTTTTTTAAACGAAACTTCGCTATCCTAACATCTACCGGATGATACCATTTTTTGTGAAAGGCGATTTCCGTCAAAATTCTACCGGTACCAGATTTCATGATACCGCCTCTGATCTAAAATCATTATTTCTGCCAAGACGTGGTGAGCGACAGTTTAGTGAATTTAATATTTTTTTTGTAGCTTAATCTATCAGGATACATTTTCTTATTGTTATTCCATGGCATGTATTGGCTATATTTAAGTGGCATAAATAATAATTCTTAAAAGAAAAGAATCACATGCTATAATAAGTAAACTGAAAGTGATTTAATTTAATTATAAAATGATTAATAAATGGATATTCTTGAGGCGCAAAGTGAGCAAAATATGACTTTTTGTGGACTAAAATCTTTCTCCACTTCAATTTTTAAGGGAAAGTGCTGTTTAGGATAAAAAACAAACTATCATTTTTAATTTGTAAGTAAAGAATTATTTTTAATTAATCAAATTGAATTTATTATATAAATTTAGGTTTTTTATTAACTCTATTTATTTGGTTCAAGGTACTGCTTTTCTATGATGTACTACTTGAATTATAGCTCGGTATGGGAATGAAAAAGAAAAAGCAATACCAAAACGAAATAACCGAAATATCTCGATAACAATCGATTTGGCTTATGGTTCGTTCAATGGCTATAATAATTAGGGTTGATTTCAATAATTTACAATTTTGACATTTGACTGTCAACAATTATAACCATGTAGCAAATTATTGAAGTACATAGAGATAAGTTATTTTGTTTAAACTTTTAAATTTTCGAAATATATAATAATTTTAACTAAATAGTTTTTAATTTTTCAGATTAATTGGACTTTTGACTATAAATTATAAATTACGAGCTTTCGTATTCGTTATAAATAAATGCTAAGTATTACATTTACTGAATTGTGCAAGCTAATTCAAACCAATTTCTTTCTCGTTTTAGGTACTACTTGAGAGGAAATCCATTTCTAACATGGTCTCCCCTGTTAAGACAATTGCACATGAGATGTAATTTTCTTAACAACCATTCAAACTACAATTAAATAATAAATTATTCTAAATTTAACAATGTATATATGTATATAAAAGTGAATTTTTTTTTTTTTGTTTCAGGTATGGTTTGGTGTGACTTCGACTTCTCTGGAACTGTCGTCTAATAAAATTTGTGCTGAATTCGAATTAGGTTGTGTTGATACAGGTAGTTTCATAAGTTTGACAATTGGTCGAATTAGCTCAGTTGTATTTGTCTTCAGTTTTACAACTCGGATGATACCAACTTGGCCGGGATAGACTTTCAATATGCGGCCTAATGCCCATTTTATTGGTGGCAAGTTAGTGTCTTTAATTATGACGATATCATTAATTTGGATCGGCGTCGAATCCTTTTGCCATTTAACACGCTGAGTAAGTGAAGACAGGTAATCTAGATGCCATCTATCCCAGATACCTTGTACCCGTTTCTGGAGATTTTGATATATGTTCAATTTCCTGTCCGGAATATTTTTCAAATCGGGTTCGGGTATGGCAACCAACGGTTCTCCAATTATGAAATGTCCCGGAATCAGCACTTTTAGGTCATCAATATCGTATATTCGACATAGCGGGCGAGAATTCAAGATGGCTTCGATCTGCGTTAACATAGTGGTCATTTCTTCGTATGTAAAATTTGATGATTGGGCCTCTCACAATTCTCCACAATGTGGGGCACTTGATGAATTAAAATGAAAGTCAATTTGCTTCTGTAAACAAAAATTGAAAAATTCGTTATTATCTTGTTGTTGAATTATTTGCTTACGTAATCGTTTTAGTTCAGCATTGACTCCGATAAAATTGGAACCGTTGTCACAACAAATGTGGGAAGGACAACCTCGTCTAGCCAAAAAACGTCGTAAGACGGCTATAAATGATTCGGTGTCAAGGCTGCTTACTAACTCGAGATGTATACATTTCACTGACATGCAGACGAATAGGGCGATATAGGCTTTGGAATAAGGTGCTTTTCGTAATTGGCTTGTCTTAATTTGTATTGGACCAGCGTAATCCAACCCACAAATTGAGAATGGACGATGTTGTGTGACTCGTTCACTCGGCAGATCCTCCATCTTTGGATTATAATTCGTTTTCCTATTTCTTAGATTATTAATACGTTTAATTGATGGTTCTTTGGTAATACGATTGGAAATTGCGCCAAATACTTTAATTGTGAATTGCGCAAGCGACCTCCTGCTCGTAAAATACCTTGATCGTCTATAAACGGATCCAAGGATATTAATTTTGATTTATGATGTATTCGGGTTACTAAACGGATATTTTCTAGTTCCATTTGAAAATGTTGATGTTGTACTAGGCGGATTATCATCAGCTCCGCGTTAATTAATTCTTCAATCGTCACGTTGCCTGACATGGTATTCTCAGTTTTTAATGACATTTTCAAACACATTTTCATTTCAAAATCGGAGTATATACACCATGCACTTTTTTATCTTGAAATACGAAGAACACGATATTAATAACCTACCGATCACTGACGGAATGTTACTTGGCACGGTTAACAAAACGTTAGTTCGTCGTTCGGGTACAGTTTCAAGATGTTTTGCTGAAGAGACGCAAATTGAGGGCCAACTTTGTTCAGCCTGTTTTGAAGGGTTGATTCCTCTTGTTATTAAATCGGCAGGGTTCGATTTTGTCGGTACATATCTCCAATGGTGGCGTGGTAAAACATCTAGGATATAAGCGGTGCGATTGGCAATAAACGTCTTCCATCGTCTTGGTGTATCGGACAGCCACTTAAGAACTACGGTGGAATCACACCAAGCTATTATCTCAATTTGGTCATTGACAACTAATTCGGTTTTAATGTTTTTTATCAGTTTGGCCAATAGGAATGCTCCACATAATTCCATTCTTGGCACGCAAATCTGCTTTAGCGGGGCAACCTTTCCTTTTGCACATACCAGATTGGTAATGATGTCTCCTGGAGAACTTACGGCACGGATATAAATGACACATCCGTAAGCTTTCTCTGATGCATCATAGAACGCATGAATTTGGAGCGTTGGATTGACAAATGTATGATAACGCCGCGAAATTTCAATTTTGTGTAAGTGACTCAGTTGTTTGTAGATTGAATTAAATTCCGTGTTTACGGCTGTCGGAAGGCGGTTGTCCCAGTCAAGCTCTAATACCCATAGTCGTTGGATCATTATCTTGAACAGTATAACAACAGGTGATAACCAGCCAATTGGATCGTACATTTTGGAAATTTCGGAAAGAATTTTCCTTTTGGCCCAATTCGTATTGTGGTTTGTTAACGCAACATTGAAACTGAATGTATCGTTATTAGAGTTCCAAGTGACCCCTAGAGTTTTAGCATTCTCGTTGTCCTCTATGAGTTTAGAAGTTGTATCAATTTCTGGTCGAGAGAATGAGTCTAAAAATATTTTGGAGTTTGAGCGCCATTTCCTGAGTTGAAGTCCATTTTGATGTAAAATCTGTACAATTTGTTATTTTAATTTTATAGCTGTGTCTTCTGTATCGGCGCCAGATAACAAATCGTCAATGTAAAAATCCTTTGAAATGATATGTAGTCGGAGGCAATCTGATGTAGTGTTCTAATTGCTAAATATGGAGAACACGATAAGCCGTATGTAATCGTTTGCAGTGTGTACACTCGTATTTCTTCGGTAGGTTCATCACGCCACAAAATCAATTGGCAATTTCTATCAGCAGGGTGGACTAAAATCTGACTGTACATCTTTTCGATGTCCGCCACAAACACGATGCAATGTCATTGGAAATTCAACAGAACATTGAATTAATCTGTTTGTGATTTTGGACCTATGTGCAAGATGTCGTTTAATTAAACCAAAGTTGTTGACCGACATTAGGCGTCAAAGACGACACGAAGTTTTGTCGTGGTGCTGCTTAATTTGTATACTCCATGATGTGGTAAATAAAATTTGTGATCATCATCTTGTGGTAAGTCAAATGGTGGTACTAATATCATATGTTTCGTTTGATTATAATTATGTATAAAATCGCGATATTGATTATAGTAGTTGGTATCTTCGGAAAATCTACTATAATAGTTGGTGTCTAGAAGTCGAGCTCTTGCACTTAAGAACGAATTACCCAATTTTGTGCGAGGCTCTTTAAATAGTAAGCGTACTATCCATCGACCGTTCTCATTTTTGGTTGACGTAGATGCAAATAACTCTTGCCAGTAAACGTCGGATGGCGCCATAGGCAATAGTGCATTACATGGTGGTTCTTCTATGTTCCAAAACTTTCTTAATATCTCGTTGAAATCTTCATGATCAACGTAAGGCTGGTCTTGCATTAAGCCGATATGGCATATTGCAGAAACATCACTTCTCATGCACCGAGCTGCCAACCATCCAAAAGTAGACCTTTGAAGGTAATGCTGGTATGAACAGTTGCTCATGTTCGATTAAGCTGAAGAAATGATCGATCCCAATTAAAATATTAATCGCACGGGGTTGATGAAAGTATTGATCGGCCAATTCTACATCATTCAACCGGTCAGTGGATGGCAGTGGTATAATATTCTCAGGTATGTTTGTTGAAATCGTTTTAACAATCTGGGCCGTAATAGTGATGTTATAACTTAAAATGATTCGAGATTGAATCGTTAAAGTTGTCTTCCCGCGAGTATAACCCGCCAATGTTCCTGCTAAGCCGTAAATTTTTGTATGTGATTTTCTTCTTGATATTCTTAGGTTTTGTACTAAAGATTCGGTCCCGAATGTGCATTGTGATCCGGAATCTAAGAGTACTCGAGCTAGTTTGGTCTCTCCGCTGCGTGACTGAACATTAACGATAGCAGTGGGTAGTAGAGTATAAGTAGGTGGTAAATGTAGTCCCTGATTTTCTTGTTCTTGTAACGTTGTTGAATATGTTTGAGTTGGCGTGTTATCTGGGTTTCTTGCATGGTTTTATAAATTAGTTGACTGACTGGTTGTGGATACATCATCTGTGTTGATAACTGACTCATGTTTGATGATCGCAGAATGTGATGTAATCTCTTCTGTAAAAGAGTGTTATGTTTTCTCTTACAAATCAGGCAGCTGGTCTTGAACGTGCATTGTGATGAAAAATACCCCTTTCGCAAGCAGTTGTAGCATAATAAGCAATCTTTTACAAGTGCGTAGCGACCGTTCAAATCTTTATTTTTAAAGACTGGACACTTGTAGAGCAAATGGTCATCATAACATTCGAAGCAATTGTATTTTACTGACGTTGGATTGGTTTCCGATAAAAATGATTTGAGTTGCTTATTCGGAAGTGTTCGCCTCGACTGTATGATACACGATTCAAGGGCATCGCATCGAGTATTCAGAAATTCCATGAACTTGGAAAACGTAGGATGTTGTTCATCAACCGATGTTCTACCCCATAATTGTTTTGTGTCATCGTCAACCTTCCGAAGTAACAAGTGAATGAGCCATGGATTTTGGGTCTCAACCTCAGGCCAAATGCTGCGCAGTTTTTGTATAATTTCGACTGAATAACCAAACACTTTTCGTAGGTCCTTGTAATTCGCAACATTATATGTTTTTAGATCCAGAAATGATTGAATTAATGTTGCGACAATAGGTTTTGGTTTTTCATATCATCGATTTAATTTCATCCAGGCTTCTTCATAATTTTGGTCTGTTGTAGTGATGTGTTGGATCAGGGCTGCTGCTTCAAGGCGCAACAGACTTTTCAATTGTTGTAATTTTTGAACTCCTTTGAAATGTGTGATTGTGTATGGCGTTGACAAAAAGATCTTTAAATGATGGCCACAATTTAAAATCTCCAGTGAATGGTTCAATATTATTCTTGGGTAATTTCATAGTTTGCGTTGAATTGAGATTCTCATAAAAAGTTTTCTGCTGAGTAACGAAATGTTCGAGTGTTTGATTTAAATCATCCGACTTAGCTTGATGTTGGTTTTGCTTCAGATTCATGATGGCGTTTTCCAATGATGCTCTTGCATTGTAACTTTGTCACTGATTGATGCGTGATCATCGAATTCATCTAATTGTTCTTCAGCGGTAACTATATAAATGAAATTAATCCATTATATAATGGAACCCACTACGATAGTTTAATATGCCACCCAAACTACTCACCGCACTCTACGTCCACCATCCAATTCCTACATCCATAACTTTACTGCCAATGTTCATTTCGTTCTTCCTACATCTAATAACCATTACACAATTGTTGGTACCACCCCGTCAACTCCCACCAGCTCTCCTATAACACCCTCCTCCCACTATTTTGGCACATGGAATATACGCGGGATCAATACCGATCAAAAACGCGACGCAATCAATGACATTTTACAAGCAAATAATATCAGTATCTGCAACATCCAAGAGACCAACTTGAATTAAATGTTATTTTGGAGTCATAATCAATTTACTTGGCCATTTCCCTAATAATATTAAAATCCTCTTCATCTCTGTGTATGTCCCACCTCACACATCACCATACAATCGACGGCAATCCCCTAAAAGTTTTCACTACACTATTCTCAATCATTGACCGTTGCCCCCAATCGCGCGATTTAATCATCTTAGGAGATTTTAACGCTCACATTGGAAGCCAAGATTCTTTGGACAAGTGAAAATTATTAATGATAGAAATGTAAATACAAACATAGATTTTTGATCTGTTCGAAATATATAAACATTCCGATGCCGAAATAGAAATTTTTAATAACAATCACATTACATGTTTAGTATTATAAAATATTACATGAGAGAAAGAAACTCACTAAAATTCATTTTCGTCCTCTAATTTGTGAATTTCTTATGAAAAATCTAATTCTGGAATTTTTTTAAATTCATTTGGAAATTGTTGCACATTTAAGTTAAGATATTTCGAAACCCTGACGTGATGGAGAAATTCTGTCTTTAGAACCGGATTCAGCAAACAAAAGTAGGTCGAAAATTATTTACTACTATCAAAACATCAAAACGAAGTAACTTGCAAGTCTGAGTTATGTCTTAAACCGATAAAAATAAATTTTTGGTTTGTAGACGCTTCAGGAACAAGATCAAGGGTTATCTTTCTTAATAATTTTTCGATGTATGATTCAAATGTTTTTTTTATTTACGTTTCTATCATTAATAATTTTGATACAGTAATCCTTTGCTTTTTTTGAGGTTAGAATACAGGTTAACGGAAATATAGTAGTGACATGTGGTAACCTACCCTTTCTAGAGTGATTTAAAAAATATTCAGATGTCTTAAAAATGAAGTGGAGGCAGATTTTTGTCCACAAATAGTGAGTTTTTATCCACTGTCCGGCGTTGGAAATTGTTTTGGTTTTATGCTGGTTTTCTGTAATAGTTTTTATCGATACCTGCGAGCACACAAGGGCTTTGCCCACTTTTTACAATTTATGGTAAATATCAAATTAAGTTTTTAGAAATCTATTCTTTATCATTAATGGTTTTATTTTTGGCTACTATTGATTTTTTTAATTACTACAATCTTTTAGAACTCTACTCCAAGGACCTTGAGTAAAACTTCCAATTATTTTCGAATTTAGAGACATTTTTTCATGCAAATAAAAACGGACATAGCTTGATCGTGCCTGTGATCCGGCTCGCTTATTTCAGTTGACCATACGGCTACATCGTAAATGCTAGTAGCTGAAGGCAAGTCGCTAATAAATCCTTTGAATTCAGCTGGAATTACACCCTCTTTTAACATAGTTAAAAGATCTTTTTTTTTAAGGTTCGATAACGGTAGTCGAGTATTGTATTTTGTTTCAGTGTAATGTTATCCCAATTAATTGGATGATTATTGACTATATGAATTCGTGTTCCCTTGACATCAAACTTGAATTGTTCAAACGAATTACCAGCTAAAAAACGAAACCATTTTATGTGAAGCCAGTTTACTCTTTCATTATTAGAATCTTTCTGTTTATTTTCTATGACCTGTAGGGTCGTGGATTTTTTCTGGCCATTTCTATTATAAGATTATACTCATTTGGAGTATAAATAGTTTTATGTTTTCGACACTTTTCGATAGCGGCATGAATTAAATCAGCTTCAAGGTAGCTATGGCTGCTCTCCATAAACTTTAAATAAAGCGTTTTAAGGTTAGGATGCAATTTGGTATTCATTGCATATAAGAGAGCTGATACCACATTTTGATTCCTGTTTTCACCACCACAGGTGTCAGCATACAAGATTAAATGTTCAACGTTCGGATTTAATTGCTTTATGTAGTCACTCCCCTTTTTACCGTAGGTTTCGTCCCACAAATAGTAGGTTTCATTTTTGAATGAATCGTAGACTGTAAAGTTACAAAGAGACATTTTTCTCTTGTAGTAAATCTGGCAGTCCCCTGCAAATGGTATTTGAAGAACAGCCTGAAGGTCAAAACTTCCACACACCAATTTTGAATTGCCAACTGCATTTTTTATATCAATTTCTTTCATTTCTCGTATTTGAAGCTTTCTAGTAATATGCTCCAAATATTCTTTGTTTGTGGTAGTTGTTTTTGTGCATTCTGCTTTATTGCACTTTGAGCATTGATCCTTTTTTGGGGTAAAGATGACTAAAGGTGGTTCAAGCTTATTGAAAATGTCGCGGAATATATATTCTGAAACCTTCGGATGTCTTTCATCTTCGCATTAAAGGCGACACAAAATTGATATATTGAGATCAGGTGCCAAATCGAGACGACTACTTTTCTTTCGACTTTCTAGTGGTTGCATACAATGAAATTATTCATGTACACTGTTAAAATTTGTACCACAAGAAACAATGTAATTTTGAAAATTGTATGTACTAAATAAAATGAGCTGTGTGTGTTTTGGGTTCAGTGCGTAAAGCTTACTATGTTTCGTTAAGTGGGTTTCGTTAAATTTAATTTGACAAACTACTTAAAACATATGTATGTAATCAGTAGTAGAGAATTAGTTGTAGCTTACACATTAAAATTAAAAATAAATAAAACACATCGTTTCATGGTCCTTCGAGCCGGATGGCTTAAACCTGTTGCAGAATAACCAGAAACCATCTTGATATCCATTACCAAAACACGTGCGTGAGACCTGTTGCAGCAAGATAAGTATCACTTTGAATTTGAAAACGTTCATTAAACTTTCAAGAAATAGTGAAGAAATCGTGGTATTTTTACATTGAATTTATAAAGAAAAACTATAAGCAATTACGGATTTGTGAATTTATCGTGTATGCAGTGAAAAATAAGTAAACTATAGATATATTCCAACTAATTGTTTAAGTTAACGTAAACGGACGTGAATAGTGAATATAGTTCAAGGGTGAAGGAAGTGAATGGATTTAAAGTTGAAGGCACTTTTAAAGACTCATGCAACCCTTAAAGGGCAGATGCCGAAATTGGTGTCTTGGGTGCAAGCAATTACTGATGGAGAACTGATAGATGCCTTTAACAGCCGGTTGAATCGCACAAAACAGTTACTGAGGTCGTTTGAGAAAATTGAAGAGGGCATATTCGAGGTCGACTCGGAGCAGGAGTCAGGGATAGTTGAGTTTACCAAGCAATATTTTGTGGTGGCAGCAAGGTTGAATCATTTCATTCGTGAATACAATGACTCGCATAGCATAGAAGCGGGTAGAACAATGAATATGTCAAGGACTGAGGTCAAATTGCCTAAAATACATATCGAACCTTTCTCAGGGGACTACACAGAATGGTAATCATTTTATGACCTGTATTTGAAAACTATCCATGACAACACATCCTTAGGAACCGTACAAAAATTTCAATATCTGAAGGGCCTGCTAAAGGGTGAGGCAGCTAATTTGGTAAAACATTTTAATATCACCGAAACAAATTATTTCGAAGCCTTCAAAAAGTTAGTTGAGAGGTAAGACCGAAAATCAGAAGCAATTAAGGCATTTATACGAACATTCATTGACCAGCCTGTGGTGCAAAATCCAACGCCATCAAGCATTCGTAAAATCAACCTAAATGTTCAAAGTATCCGGCCAAATTGACCTATTGTTAGGAGTTGAACATATATTGAACCTCATTCGTGATGGCCGTTTACAGCAAAATGGTCAAACAGTAGTGGTTTGGGATGGATTATAATAGGTGGTACAGTTAATTCAAAGTTCAACGACACATCGCCAAATTTTACAAGTGTCACCGAACCAGCAATGTTTGACATTGATACCACATTACGGTTATTTGAGTCAACGACAACACGTAACAAGGATGGACGATTTATGGTGAAAATACCATTCAACAATAATAAGGACCTGTTAGGTCAATAATTTTGGATGGCAAGAAAAAGGCAAGTGTCGGTAGAAAGGAAGTTTAACGGCAACTCAACATTTAGCGGAGCTTATAAGGATTTTATGAATGAGTATATAAAGCATTATGCCATATGACAAGAATAAATAAGGAATCTGTTCAAAAGGGTACTGTATTCATTCCACATAATGGAGTATTCAAAATGGACAGCACTAGTACCAAAATGAGAGTTGTGTTTGATGTTTCGTCCAAGACATCTTCGGGTTTATCACTGAATGATACGCTCTTGGTAGGTCCACGGGTGCAACCTAGTCTACAAGAAATTTTACTCCGGTTCCGACAGTTTTGAGTGGGATTAGTAGGCGTTTTGGTGACAGAAGAAGACAGAAAATTTCAATGTATTGTGTGGAGGGATAACGAGCATAGCGATTTTGAGTGTTTTCAAATAAATACCGTCACATACGGAGCAGCAGCAGCCCCGTACTTAGCAACGCGTGTGTTGAAGGAGATAGCACGTATTAGTCAGTCTAACTATCCGTTGGTTTCTCAGGTATTAATGGCGAATACATATGTTGATGATGTAATGACTGGAGCAGATAGTTTCATAGGCGATCACTTCGAAAGATGAATTGGCAACAGTACTATCTAGTTCCGGAATGAAACTACGCAAATGAGTTTCTAACTCAAAATAATTTTTAGAAACCACACATTCCATTCGATGATCGTGAAGTTAATTTCCGAATGGTTGATGATGGAGAAGCCACTATAAAATTGTTAGGTCTACAGAAGCCAAACTATACAAAACGAGGAATATTATTAGAGAGCTGTAAGATTTTTGATCCGTTAGGCTAGTTAACGCCCGTCACACTGAAAATAAAAGGTTTATTTCAAAATATTTGGGCAACACCAACAAATTGGGACGATGAGCTGCCGCCTGATATAAAGGAAACACGGATAAGTATACGTAACAATGTTTCTGTTTTAGAGAAAATACAAATTCCTACAAGGGTTACCGAATCAACTTCACAGATTTAGTGTCGCGAGTTTGAGAGGGTATGCAGTGGTTATATGTGCCAGACACAAAACAAAAAATAGAGATCATGGGTGCATGCTGGTTACTGCAAAATTAAGGGTAGCCCCAATCAAACAACTACCGATCTCAAGGCTCGAATTATGTGCTGCTCATTTCTTAGCGAAATTACTAACTACAACAGCCACAGTGTTACGAGTTAACAAAGATAACATAATTGCATGGACCGACTCCACCATAGTGTTGGATTGGCTAAGCGATCATTCTGCAAGGTGGACAACATTTGTTGGCAATAGAACATGTTCCAGGACACATGATTCCAGCTGATCCAGTATCCAGAGGAATTGATCAGCTCGAGTTGATAAATTTGTCACAACAACATAATTACGAGACATCAGAAGAGCATAAACCCAAGTGGATAGCGTCAATGGCAGTAGATGTGAAAAACACATTATATGATGAGCTACTGACCGAATTTTCAAATTGGAATCGTTTAATAATGGTATTTGCTGTGATTTTTCGGTTCACATCAAATGCAAGATTAAAGGAGAAGGACCAATGGAACAGGACCAAGCGAAACATTTGCAAGCTGAAATTATGGCATTACAAAAGAGTAAAGAATTAAAAGACGGATTAAAATGGTTATGTCCATGTGTAGATAATAAAGGTCTAGTACGAGTTGGAGGACGACTTCAGAAATCAAAACTATCAGAAGATTCGAAGTATCCTATCATCATTTGCAACAAATCTCGTCTGGCAGAATTAATTGTGATGCACTTTCATCCTAAGTACCATCATTCTGGTATCCAATTGACGTGCAGGTTCATTTTACAAAGGTTTTGGATCATTTGCGGAAGACAGATAACTAGAAAGGTTATTGGAAAATGCGTCAAATGCTTTAGGGTCAGCGCAGAAGTAAGAGGTCAACAAATGGGTGAACTACCAGCAAATAGCTTCAGTACAAAGGCTGTACATGTTGAAGTAGTGCAAGACCTAACAACGGATTCGTTTCTAGCAGCATTAAGGCGGTTTGTATCTAGAAGATGTTTATGCAGTGACATCTATAGTTACTGTGGTAGCAATTTTATTGGAGCTAATAATCAGCTTAAGGAATTGTACACATTTATTGAACATAATAATAATCTTTTGTACTACACTCTTTTAAAGGAGCGAATTACATGGCATTTCAATCCGGAAAATGTACCACACTTTGGAGAATTATACACGCTGTTAGTTGAGATAGAGGGAATTTTAAATTCAAGACCGTTGGCTATTCTACCAGGAGGTGAATTAAATATTCTAACACCAGCCCATTTTCTCATTGGGCATTCGCTTACATTTTTTTTACAAACAAATTATCTCGGTGGCAGCTGGTACACCAACTTAAACAAACGTTTTGGAACCGGTGGCACCTTAAATACCTAACAACATTACAGTCGAGACAAAAATGGACAAAGGTACAAGGCAACATTAAAATTGGGGACATAGTGTTGTTACAAGAGGACACCTTACCGCCCACGAAATGGTTGCTTGGTAAAATTGAAAATATCGTTCATGGAAGTGATGGTTTAGTTCGAGTGGCGGAATTCAAAACCAAAGCGGGGATGTTTAAGACGCCTATTCATAAGCTATGCACACTACCAATAGATTAAATCAGGAGATTCAAGGGCGGCGGAAATTGATTATAAATTGAAGTACAAATTCGCTTATAATTTACAAATCAGTTCCAATTTTGTATAGAGACTAATATTAATTCTAACATAATACTCTAAGCCGACTTGAATAGATTGCTTGTTGATTCACGGTCATCTCTGATTTATCTCGTGTAATTTGTAAAAGTGAGTAGGTGTCATTTCGCACCACAATCGACCTTTACGAAAAATCTGGTTATATTGACCGATATAAATTTTATAATTTATTTTTTCGTGAAATTTATAAACAACAAACATTCAGCCTATAAATAATAAGCCAAGCCTAATTCAAGTAGGTAGCTTAATTTGATTTCATTTCTTTAATAAAGTGGGCGAATTGCTCAATTTACATATCAGGTATATTGATGAAATTACCCCACAACTAAAACTGAGTTAAATTAGCATTCATTAGATAAAGATTAAACACATGTTATGTATGTAGGTTTTGTTTACAACATCGAAGGTTTATTGATATGATAATTTAAGAATACTTTTATAAATTAACATACATATAATTAGAATAGAATATTTATATTTGAAACGTGTTTCGATCCCATGATTTAGTTTAATACTTTAAGGGAGGTTTCCGCCCTAACTATATAAACAAAATTTATTAAATTAGTCGAAGTATATAGACACAATTGAATTCTAATTTTTCAATGCTCCGTGCCCCGGTAATTGTGTGAAAAATTGACATACGACACGAGTAAATTTTTAATGTTTTACTACACCAAACTTTTACGAAATAAAAAATGTTCAATCATAATCATGTAATCAGAGAGTACATAGTTGAATATTTAATGATGTTCGACAATAGTCGAAATTTCCTAATAAAATCACGCTTTAATGATACTTTTATGAAGTTTTTATTTCCAAAAAACTTTCAATAAATAACTATATTAAATATTTTTTAGGGGTGTTGCATACGCACTTATAATAAAAAACAATAAATTCTAAGAAAGTATACATATGTTTTACTTATTTTAAATATCACACTTACATTTATAACCAACTATTGTCTGTCCCCTTATTTGTGCTTACCGCGCGCCATCCAAAAACATTAGAACTGTATTTAACTGTCAGTTATCAAATTAAAATCAATAAAATATAATTAATGTCTTAATTAATACCACTCAACAAAAACAAAATACGAACTAATTCATTCGCACATTGACAGTGCCCATAATTGGTAGTCCCCATTTATGAAATATGATTTCCAAATGTATGTATATATATAAAAAAAAAATATTTTTTGTCGTAGGTCACAACCATATTTCATTTTCACATAAAAACTTATATAGAAAAACAAAAAAGAAACAATAATTTGTTATCAATATTTAATCAGCGATATGAATATATGATATGTACTTACATATACGTTTTGACGATAAAGTAAAAAAAAAAAAAATAAATAATAATGATATTAAACTAGAAACCAAAATATATACATACATACATACGTATTTATATAAAAGTTTCCGAAAGCATAAATTAAAAAGTTATCGTACATAATTTACCGCACCAACAACAACACTACAACGAAAAATTCAAATGAAATTTAATACACCTACTCATAGAAGACTAAAGGTATGAAAAAATATATTGGTATAAGATTACAATTTTAAAAACTACCTCTGTGTTATATAAACAAAATTTTGAAGATTAATTAAGAATCTCGGGAGTTGAGGAGCTTTTCTAGGAAGGAATGTCTCATCAGCAACAACAAAACAACAATCAAATACCCAAAAACCAAGGGAGCATTTTTGTTGTCATAACCTGTGGTCATCAATTTGTGGTTGCTAAGCCCCACAAAAATATCTGTCAACCATTTGAAGTGCAGTACCCAAATTAGCATCAAAACTTCTAGATTACACACTATAGATAACCGCACGGTGATCTACCTTATTAGCAATTGTTTATGAGTGTGAAGTTTATGCTAAAAAAAAATAACAAAAAATTACACTGTTAAATTGGCTAATTTCCAATTGGAATTTAAATTATATGAAAATTTAAATTTTTTGTAATTTTGGATTTTTAGTACCACCAAACAGATTCTTTTCATCAGAAAACAGGTTCTTTTCATCCTTTTCAGATAGCTGGACCATCTTTTTATATCGTTAACCAAAAGCATCCAATTGTGTTGAACATTACTATATTTCAGATAATTTAGAAGTTGACTGAGTTTTGATGGTTTAAATAATTATTTAGGGCCGATCCTGGAAATGTCCCGAAGGCTTCACACATTTCTTAGAATAGCTAAGCCATGTAGCGGTCAATGTCACCAAGCCGATCCAATTATGATGAACTATAATATATTTCACAGTTTTTGGAATTTTTAATAATTTTTCATTATTTAAAAGTTTTATATCACCAATCACAGAAATGTCCACAAGGTCTTGCCTATATTTTTGAATAACTTGACCATATGCCAGTCTATGTGGTCAGTCTTATCCAATTGTGATGAACTATACTATACTTCACAGAATTTCGAATTTTTAATAATTTTATTGGATTTAAAATTCGAAATTCTGTGAAGTATAGTATAGTACATCACAATTGAATAAGACTGACCTCATAGACTGGCATATGGTCAAGTTATTCAAAAATATGGGCAAGATTTTGTGGACATCTCTGTGATCAGAGATATAACAATTTTTAAAACCAATAAAATTATTAAAAATTCGAAATTCTGTGACGTATAGTATAGTTCATCACAATTCTATAAGGTTGACCACATAGACTAGCATATGGTCAAGTTATTCAAAAATATAGGCAAGACCTTGTGGACATCTCTGTGATCGGAGATACAACAATTTTCAAAACCAATAAAATTATTAAAATTCGAAATTCTGTGAAGTATAGTATAGTTCATCACAATTGGATAAGACTGACCACATAGACTAGCATATGGTCAAGTTATCCAAAAATATAGGCAAGACCTTGTGGACATCTCTGTGATCAGAGATATAACAATTTATAAAACCAATAAGATTATTAAAAATTCGAAATTCTGTGACGTATAGTATAGTTCATCACAATTCTATAAGGTTGACCACATAGACTAGCATATGGTCAAGTTATTCAAAAATATAGGCAAGACCTTGTGGACATCTCTGTGATCGGAGATACAACAATTTTCAAAACCAATAAAATTATTAAAAATTCGAAATTCTGTGAATTATAGTATAGTTCATCACAATTGAATAAGACTGACCACATAGACTGACATATGGTCAAGTTATCCAAAAATATAGGCAAGACCTTGTGGACATCTCTGTGATCAGAGATATAACAATTTTTAAAACTAATAAAATTATCTAAAATTCGAAATTCTGTGAAGTATAGTATAGTTCATCACAATTGGATAAGACTGACCACATAGACTAGCATATGGTCAAGTTATCCAAAAATATAGGCAAGACCTTGTGGACATCTCTGTGATCAGAGATATAACAATTTATAAAACCAATAAGATTATTAAAAATTCGAAATTCTGTGACGTATAGTATAGTTCATCTCAATAGTGTAAGATTAACCACATAGACTGGCATATGGTCAAGTTATCCAAAAATATAGGCAAGACCTTGTGGACATCGCTGTGATCGGAGATACAACAATTTTTAAAACCAACAAAATTATTAAAAATTCGAAATTCTGTGAAGTATAGTATAGATAATCACAATTGGATAAGACTGACCACATAGACTGGCATATGGTCAAGTTATCCAAAAATATAGGCAGGACTTTGTGGACATCGCTGTGATCGGAGATACAACAATTTTTAAAACCAATAAAATTATTAAAAATTCGAAGTTCTGTGAAGTATAGTATAGTTCATCACAATTGGATAAGATTGACCACATAGAATAGCATATGGTCAAGTTATCCAAAAATATAGGCAAGACCTTGTGGACATCTCTGTGATCAGAGATATAACAATTTTTAAAACCAATAAAATTATTAAAAATTCGAAATTCTGTGACGTATAGTATAGTTCATCACAATTCTATAAGGTTGACCACATAGACTGGCATATGGCCAAGTTATCCAAAAATATAGGCAAGACCTTGTGGACATCTCTGTGATCGGAGATATAACAATTTTTAAAACCAATAAAATTATTAAAAATTCGAAATTCTGTGAAGTATAGTATAGTTCATCATAATTGGATAAGACTTACCACATAGACTGGCATATGGTCAAGTTATCCAAAAATATAGGCAAGACCTTGTGGACATCTCTGTGATCGGAGATTCAACAATTTTTAAAACCAATAAAATTATTACAAATTCGAAATTCTGTGAAGTATAGTATAGTTCATCACAATTGGATAAGACTGACCACATAGACTGGCATATAGTCAAGTTATCCAAAAATATATGCAAGACCTTGTGGACATCTCTGTGATCAGAGATATAACAATTTTTAAAACTAATAAAATTATTAAAAATTCGAAATTCTGTGACGTATAGTATAGTTCATCACAATTGGATAAGGTTGACCACATAGACTAGCATATGGTCAATTTATCCAAAAATATAGGCAAGACCTTGTGGACATCTCTGTGATCGGAGATACAACAATTTTCAAAACCAATAAAATTATTAAAAATTCGAAATCCTGTGAAGTATAGTATAGTTCATCACAATTGGATAAGATTGACCACATAGACTGGCATATGGTCAAGTTATCTAGAAATATAGGCAAGACCTTGTGGACATCTCTGTGATCGGAGATTCAACAATTTTTAAAACCAATAAAATTATTAAAAATTCGAAATTCTGTGAAGTATAGTATAGTTCATCACAATTGGATAAGACTGACCACATAGACTGGCATATGGTCAAGTTATCCAAAAATATAGGCAAGGGTTTGTGGACGTCTATGTGATCAGAGATATAGCAATTTTTAAAACTAATAAAATGATTAAAAATTCGAAATTCTGTGAAGTATAGTATAGTTCATCACAATTGGATAAGACTGACCACATAGACTAGCATATGGTCAAGTTATACAAAAATATAGGCAAGATCTTGTGGACATTTCTGGTGATATAAAACTTTTAAAATAATGAAAAATTATTAAAAATTCCAAAAACTGTGAAATATATTATAGTTCATCATAATTGGATCGGCTTGGTGACATTGACCGCTACATGGCTTAGCTATTCTAAGAAATGTGCGAAGCCTTCAGGACATTCATAGGATCGGCCCTAAATAATTATTTAAACCATCAAAACTCAGTCAACTTTTAAATTATCTGAAATATAGTAATGTTCAACACAATTGGATGCTTTTGGTTAACGATATAAAAAGATGGTCCAGCTATCTGAAAAGGATGAAAAGAACCTGTTTTCTGATGAAAAGAATCTGTTTGGTGGTACTAAAAATCCAAAATTACAAAAAATTTAAATTTTCATATAATTTAAATTCCAATTGGAAAATAGCTAATTTAACAGTGTAATTTTTTGTTATTTTTTTTTAGCATAAACTTCACACTCATAATTGTTTTGCTTATCGCCAACTACTTTTTTTATTTATTTTATAAGAGAAATGTCTACAAATTTGACTTAAGTTCATAATTAATACGATACAGTGTAAAAATTAGCTACAATAAAAATAAAATTAAAAAATTAGAGTTTATCCGACTCCTCGAATGAAACTTTTCAAAACCAACCTTGTACAGTTTAACAAAGATTTTCCGTAAATTTGAGAAAGGTTTTTAAAAGATGTCGCGGGTTCTCTTAAATTTGGAGACTCTGACTACTTTTCTAATATAACAATTGGTCATAACAATATACATTTTCTACTCTTAATCCGCCAAATCATAGACTCCAATTAATGTTAGATTATTTAGAACTGAAACGTGTTGAACAACAATTAAAATCGCATTCAACTTTCCCTATCTTCAACCTATAACATTCACAATGAGAGAGCATCCACAATGTTCAAAATTTCTTTTCTCAAAAGTTCAGATCACAAAATTATGCGAGCAATGTAATATTTTTTTTTTTCCTTTATTTAATATTACAACTGATTTACAAATCATTTAGTAATTTATCTTTCTTAAATGAAGATTCACATTTGACGGGCAGTAACCCAATGGTTACTCCCGTTTGAATTTACATAGTAATTATTTTTCTCTAACCTAATTAAATACAACTGCCCAATTCCAAAGGTTTCTGCCTTTGAAGTTTTCTTACTGCATTGTTGGTATCCAACAAACTTCGTATGTCTCCATTTTGGTGCCGAGATATCCGCTGAATGTGTTTCTTCGCATGATTTTGTATTTCTTCACTTACATATTCCATGTTTAAGTCCCTATGGAGGTTATCATTTCTAATGTACCATGGTGCGTTTACAATGCCACGCAGCACTTTGTTTTGAAAACATTGAATCATTTGTACATTTGTCTTCTTGGTACAACCCCAAAGTTGAATACCGTAGGTCCATACTGGTTTAAGTATTTGCTGATATAGTAGCAATTTGTTATGTATTGTAAGCTCAGAGTTTCTACCTATTAGCCAATACATTTTCCTATATTTAATGTTCAATTCTTCTTTTTTCTTTTTAACATGCTCTTTCCATCTAAGCTTGCAATCGAGAGTCATGCCGAGGTATTTGGCTGTATTTGCATTTGGAACCGGCCTTGAATTAAGTTTCACTGGAATCCAGTTAACTTTCTGGTTTGTGAAGTTTACGTGAACCGATTTTGCTTCGTTTAGGCTAATGCGCCATTTCTTTGTCCAACTGCTCACTGTGTCGGTTGCTTTTTGGAGTTTGGTCGTTGCTTCTGATATACACTTTCCAGTCGCCAGAATAGCTGTATCGTCTGCAAATGTTGCTATGGTGGCACCTTCTGTATTTGGCATATCTCTGGTGGACAGGATGTACAATATAGGACCCAGTACGCTACCCTGTGGTATGCCTGCTGATATTCTCTTTAGTTCAGAGTACTCTCGTTTATATTTTACACGGAAATGTCGGTCTGCGATATAAGATTTAAGAATTTGATAGAATTGCTTAGGTAGATCTCGATGCAATTTAAATTCAAGTCCTTTGTGCCAAACTTTGTCGAAAGCTTGTGCTACATCTAAGAAGATGCTGGAGCATATCTTCTTATTCTCAAGTGAGTCTTCGATTATATCCGTTATTCTGTGAACTTGTTCTATCGTAGAGTGATTTTCTCTAAATCCAAATTGGTGTGGTGGAATCAAATTTCTCTCTTCTATTATTGACTTGAGTCTCTTGAGCAGTAATTTTTCAAATAATTTTGAAATTACAGGAAGTAGTGAAATCGGTCTATACGACTTTATATCGTTCGCTGGTTTGCCTGGTTTGGGGATCATAATTACTTCAGCAACCTTCCATTGCCGTGGGACATATTTTAGTCTGAAGACAGCATTGATAATTTGAACCAATTTTCGTAGTCCCTTCTCGGGAATGGCTTTTACGACTTGTCCAATAATTAAATCATATCCTGGAGCTTTTTTTGCGTTCAAATTACACTTGATCTCATTTTTTAATTCCTGTAATGTTACACATCGAATATTATATTCATCAATTTTGCTAACTGTTATTATGTTTTCATCTGCTGTTTGCCTAGGTATCGGTTGAATGGTGTCTTCCAAGTGAGCTGCAAATAAAATAGCTTTTTGCTTGTCACTTTTGGCCCAGGTTCCTTCCCCATTTTTAATAGGTGGCACATGCATTTTAGTTCTTTTTAATCCCTTTGTTGCTTTCCAAAGAGAGTAATCAGTATCTTTATGTTCGGTGAGACCATTTAAGTACTTGTTGATAGTTTCATTCTTAATTTCCTTTATAAGTTGTTATAGTTTATTGCATAGAAAATTGAGGATTTTTTTGTTTTCCGGGGCGCGTGCCCTTTGCCAGGTTTTTCTTGCCTTCCGTTTCTCTCTAACTAACTCCCTGACCTCAATAGGATAATTTAGGTTCCTACGGGATTCGGTGTGACTAGCAGGAGAACTTTCCCATGCTGCTTGCTGAATAGTGCTGTTAAATACCTCTAGTTCGTCTTCCAACTGTACCGGTGTTTTAACCGGCACTCGTAGATTTATTTGCATTTCAATTAGTTCTTGAAATAGGTCCCAGTTAGTTCTATTATTTGTTAATTTAGGCAGGTTATCCTTATTAATTATAATTGTGCTGAGTGTCATGATAACAGGTGTATGATCGGAATATATCCCTTCGCTGTTTTCGATGCACATGTAATCCTCGAAGATCCCTTTCGTTACATAGAAATCAATGAGATCTGGTATTTTATTTATACCAGCAGGCCAGTATGTTGGTTTACCTCCAGAGTGGAACTCGCAGTTATTTATTCGTCCGGCTTCGAATAGCTCTTTTCCTTTATGGGTTGTAAGTCTTGATCCCCAATAGGTGTTTTTTGCATTAAAGTCACCACCAATAATAAAATTGGATCCTAGTGATCCAAAGAGTCTATTATAATCTTCTTTGTTTAGATTATAGCGTGGAGGGCAGTATAGGAAATACTGTATTCATTATTATTGTTAGTTTCAACTTTTATGGTTATAACTTGCATACTTTCTTGGTCTATACTAGGTTCTTCATAGTGTTTGAGATTCTTTTTCACTATTACTGTTGATCCTCCTCTGGGTTTTCCTCCTGGGTGAACAGCATGGTAACATTCATAATCACGTATTTTAATAAATGATGTTTTTGTCAAATGGCTCTCCGATATAAGGCAGATATCTATTTTTTCTAAATTTAGAAAAATTTCTAGCTGTGGAAAATGTTGCCCTAGTCCGTTCGCGTTCCAGGTGACAATTTTTAATGGTCTGCTCATTTTAGTATATGAGGGCTTTTGCCTCGCTCAAGGTTTGATGCATATCTAGACGCTTATATAAAGTTTCTAAACCACGTTCTTGCTTTGCTAGCCGTATATTTATGGCTTCTATGCTTCGACAAATCCTTTCAAGGGGGTTATCATTCGTAGCATTAGATGATTGCTGTACAATTTGTGAATAAGTTTTGCGCTCTGTACCTATACCTGGTGGTTTTGGCTCCGCTTGGGTTTTAGTTGGTTTCTCTTCTCTGGTAACCCTAGGGTTTTGAGGAAACTGATACATTTTGTTTCTTAGTCTTTGTAGTTCTTTGGCTACTTCACAGCCTCTATAATTTGCAGGATAATGCCCTTTATAGTTTATACATTTTGCAGGGGTGTTTCTACTTTCTGTACACTCTTTCGCGTTGTGTTTTCCAGCACATTTTACGCATCTTGGCTCCCGTCTGCAATATTTTTGCGTGTGATTGAAACCTTGGCATTTTTTGCATTGAGGTATTAGCCTCGTGTTTTTCTTTAGCGGTTCTATTTTAACCCTCATATTGAGAATTGCTTTGATGTTGAAGGTGTTTTCAACTTTCTCCTTTTTGTTAAACGTAAGCATGAAGAGTGGAAGCCCCCTTTTTTTGACTTGATTGTTCTCACCTCTCTCTCGTTTTAGGATGTTTACTGCATCTTCTATTTGCAGATCTCTTGCCTTTAGGTCCTCAATTATGTCCTCCTTCTTACACGTTGGATGAAGGCCTTTGCCATAACCTTAATTGCGCGTTCGTTTTTATCTTCGTATGTGAACCATTCTTTACCTTCCGCATTATGCTTTGTTGCTAGAGCTCTATATGTATCGGAATGTGGTGTACTGATTTTCCACACGTTATTGTTTAGTGTCACTACTCTATATTCCTTAGCTGTCACTGATTTCATTTTAGATTGTATACTAGCAAATTCTGTTATGCCGATTACATTAATTGGCGGAGGAGCCTTTTCTTTCGGTACAACCTTTTGTTGCTGTTGCTGGTGAGCTCGTTTGGTATTAGTATCACCAGTTACTAATACATTAGCTTGCGAATGATCTCCAACTTCAGGCGAGAATTCTGCTTTTCGTTTTTTGGTAGGTCTTTTCTTCCTTTTCAATACCCAATCTGTTTCTCTTATGAGATCCTCTTCATCAGTATGAAACTCATTGTTTTAACTGGTGTGAGTACTGGTTTCATTATAACAAGTTAGCGGGTTTTCAGAAATCTCTATTAGTTTGGGCTTCTTTAATTCTTCATTTTCTTTTTTTAGTTTTTCAATTTCGCTTCTTAGTTGGGTTAAAAGTACATCTACTTCACTGAGTTTTCGACAGAGTTCAGCATTTTCGTCTTTCTGATGATTTGCAGAGTTAGTATGATTGTTTGGTGATCTTAACAACATTGAACTTCTTTCGAATGGGTTTATCAATGATTGGCTCACCCCAGAATCCATTGAGCCAGCCTCGTAAGAGGGTGGATTAGCCAGCTGGGTAGTTAGTTTACCACCTGGGGTATTGTTTCCTTTTTGCGTTGTACTCATTGCTTTAAAACTGGTTATGTATCAACTACCGACCTAACCAGTATTAGTTGGTAGTGGGTCATTGAAGAGAACATCATTTGCTATGTTCTCAGTAGTCGGTTATTCCGCCGTATCTCGGTTGCCAGAGCCTCGTTAGTTAATTAGCAGGAAGTACCACGTGCAGGTGAGGTTAGCATTTGGGCTAGTATATTAAGACTATCTAAACCAGCGCCCCTTACCCCCCAGAGAGCAATGTAATATGATATAGTTCTAAACACAAGCAAAAATACATAATCAGACCGATATTCAACCTCCTTGTCTCCCTCGACAACCTCCTCCGCTCTAATAGCGTGCTATTATTTTAAAGGCCGCCCCATAATAGTTTTCAGCAAAGTATTTTAGGTAAATTTAGAAATTTAAATTCAATGTTACACGATTCATCTTATCTTAAAGACACGTATGGAAAAATTGTTGGAATTTGTATAATATTTCTTCTAAAATTTTGTTATTATTTCAGAAAAGAGTTGAACAAGTTTTATTTTACTATTTGTTGTTAAAATGACCTAAAATTTTGTGAACAGGTAGATGATGGATTTTTAAGTTTACTATCAACATAACAAAAAATCGTCGGTCCCGTTTTTGAGAAAATCTGTTTAGCACTTTTCTCTTCCACAGCAACTCCCTCTGTTCTAATGCTTATTTCTAAAATCTATCTTTGTGCAAAATTTCGACGGGAGGCAAAACAAAACTAATAAAAATGTTTGACTGGAAGGGTGGAAGGATGGAAAGACGGACACGATTTTTTTGAAGTCCTAGTCAATTTGTCGAAAAATGTAAAAATCTGGAAGAACATTTTGTTGCGCGGTTACACCCAATATAACTTCGTTATAGTAGGAAAAGTAAAAAGAGGAGAATTAAAATTGACATAAAAATATTTTCAGGTCGGAGCACAATGTATCTTCAACCTATGTTTAAAGCTATCTTTGCTTAAGTAAAAGTCGAGCAGATGATCGATTTTATTAAAACTCTTCGACATCATGTTTTCCGGTTCATTGTCACCATAGTTTGTTCTGTGTTTATTCCGATGAAGGAACTCATGATCTCTTAAATTCCTATTCGGCACCTTTATTTTAGTTGATTCCAGTATAGATGGTGCATCGATTTGATCAAGTAAAATATTTCCAACCAACAACATCCAGTAGGATATGATGGTAATCGCTTGAGTATACCGTTTTTTTTTTGGACACTCTCGATGATTCGGATAGTTTCGTCGTAAAAAGGACACCAGACATTTACAGGATATTACCGTTGAGATCTGACGTAGGCATAATACAGGATCTTGATATTGTCTCGGTCATAAATATCCTCCGTCCACCACTTAATAAAACTAAGCACGGAATTAGCTCAAGCGACATGTTTGTAAGTTATAAGTTAGACTTACACCATTCCGCTAGATTGTTGATGTGTTCCTGTAGTTTGTTGGTATAGCCGCTGTTCTCGACAGTTACGTAGCTTTTCGGATCATCTCCAGACATTTATACCTTAGAATGTTATAATACTTCAGTAATGTCGTAGATGAAGATTATAAATATTCAAATACCAACATGGGAGCGTTCTGGTAGCTCAGAAGGCGTTTGAATTAATTTTGATGTTTGGAGAAACCGAATCGCTATAAGCGTTCCAATGTTTTACAATGACTAATGGAGTCAACGGCTTTTGCAAAGTCAGTATACAACACTTGCTTGTGTTTTTATATATTAATAGAATTTCTGGTAAATTCAATAAGATTTGCCGATGCTGAACTTTTTGACATAAAGTGATGCTGACACTGCGAGATAAATCGAGGACCCAAAGATCTGAATGAGTTGCATATTACCATGTGGAAGTAGGCACTTGTAGATTCTGGCTAGTTTCAGCCTACCTGGACCGGGAGAAGGAGGTTCCTCCGGATAACCTGGAGGAGCTGATCCGTAAAGCGGAACAAACAAAGGTAGGTGTGGTACTGGGAGTTGATGCTAATGCGCATCACACTATCTGGGGAAGCACAGACATTAATGATAGGGGTGAATCGCTTTTTGATTATTTGATGAGTACTAACCTTTCAGTGTGTAATATTGGGCGGCAGCCCCACATTTATTACTAGTAACAGGCAGGAGGTTCTATACGTGACCTTGCCTCAAATAATATTCTTCATATGGTTAAAAATTAGAGGGTGGATAAGGAACACTCCTTTTCTGATCATCGATATTTAACCTATAGCCTCGATATTCACCCTGCTACCCGGGAAGCCTTCAGGAACCCTAGAAGGACCAACTGGAGCAAATATAGGGAATTATTGGAGGAAATGTTACCGACGAGGGCTATGGAGCCCCCGACGACCGTTGGGGAGCTGGAGGACATGGTGGCTAGCGTTACTAGCGCATGCAACCGATCCTTTCGTGCTGGTAGTCAAAAACACCGGTATGGTGGTTCAGGGAACTGGGAGTCTATAGAGCCAAAAATACAAGGGAGGCTCAGGATTGGTACTCCTATAAGGAGAAACTCGGAATTTATAAGAAAGAATTAAGAAAGGCACAAAGGAGGTCTTGGAGAATCTTCTGTGATAAAATGGAGGAGGTATCCGAAACCTCCCGCTTTAGAAAGATTCTTTCCAAAAGTACATCTAGTCCCAGTTTTTTGATAAAACCGGACGGATCTTGGACAGCTTCTAGTGGAGAATCTCTGCAGCTTCTCTTTGGACACACTTCCCAGGGAGCTTTGAAGACCTGTTGGTGCGTAGCAATCATCAGGAATCACTGTCAGTAATCCCAGAGGATATCGTAACCAGAAAACGGATCCTATGGGCACTGAGGGGTTTTAAACCATTTAAATTGGCTGGTCCGGATTAAATTATACCAGCTGAACTTCAAAACAACTCAGTAATTATTCTTCCTTACCTGGCAGCATATTCAAAGGGTGTTTGAAGCTGGGCTATATTCCTAGGTACTGGGCGGAGGTCAATGTGGTGTTTATATCGAAAGCGGGGAAAAGCTCACATGTCTATCCTAAGGACCTAAGACCATTAACTTTATCATCCTTTCTTTTGAAAACCTTGGAAAGGCTGCTGGATGTACATATCAGAGATAAAATAGGTGCCAGGAAGTGGGCATCGTCTCAGCATGCGTACACAAAGGGTAGATCTGTGGACACTGTGCTCTGCACGCCTTGGTGTGTACGATTGAGAAATCGATTAGTTCGAAGGAATTCTGTTTGGTGGCCTTGCTGGATATTGAAGGCGCCTCTAATAATGTGAAAGCGGAGGTAATCAAGGAGGGATTGTCATTTTTGGAGGTAGACGTTCCTCTGATAGGGTTAATCAATTATATGCTGGGAAGCAGGATTGTTAGCTCGAAGTTGGGGGACTCCACCATCAAGAGGCGAATAACTAGGGGAACCCCGCAGGGGGGGGGGTTCTGTCCCCTCTTCTCTGGAACATAGTGGTAAACGGGTTACTACTAGAATTGAAGAGAGAGAGGGTATTGAAGTTATCGCTTACGCAGACGACGTAGCTTTAGCTGTTACCGGGAAATTCCTGGGCACGATTGTAGACGTATTGCAGAATGCGCTCACCATCGTTACGAAATGGGCTGGCAAATGTGGACCTGGTATTAGCCCGTCCAAGACAGACCTAACTCTCCATGTCCTGTTTATTGTAAAAGCTTGCTTCGATTTTTCATGTTGCGTGGCACTACTTTTGGCAACATTTTTAGAGATTATTCAAGCAAGATCGCTTTACGAAATCGAAATTAATCGCGATTTTCAATGCTTTTGGAGTTTAGCTTGGCATTGATAGACATATAAACCGTTGTTACTGGCTTCAATCATATCCTTGAAATTCAAGATTGTTGTAGAGTTGCATATTTGTATGGCACCCGTTATTTTTTGCAAATTTCGAGAGAATATTATAATTCAAAATTTGTGATTTGCATTGAGTTTATTAGCAATAATTTTTGGAGATTATTCGAAAATAAACCAAAACTTTAATCGTTTGTTGTACATCAGTTTGGTGAAAACTAGGGTTTCTCATACAGAATTTTAGGGTCCCGTTTTCTGTATGAAAAGTGTGACCGAGAAATCCTCGGATTTCCATGTAGCTCAATAACCGCATAGGACTAATATACATAGTACAGAAAAACCTCAGTTGAGAGACTAATTGGGGTTTGGTTTGTTCTTATTTCCGACTGTCCCCTGATCCGAAAGTATTATTATTATTATTGATTGAAGGGCCATGTGGGCGATAAGCCACCTCGGCAGAACCTTCACGGGTAAGGCCATCAGCGGCCTCGTTTCCTTCGATTTCAGTATGACCTGGCACCCACATAAGTGTTACCTTATTTGAGCCTGCCAGATGTTAAATAACCTTCAGACATTCCCATATCAGCCTTGACTCAATGGTACAAGACCTAAGAGCCTTTAAGGCCGATTGGCTGTCTGATACAATATACATAAATCTTTGCATCGTTTATGCCTTTTGCTACGCCCATCCTAGGTGGTTTGGCGACTATTGGAGGGGGTGGGGACAAAAGTTGAGTAGATTAATCTACCAGCTCCGTAACCTTCCAGTAGGGTGCGCATCACGTGAGCTGTTCTGGTCTTGTCATTAGGCAGGTGCGTGATGGGTACAATTGTGTAAGGGGTAACCTGTTCACAATTCGCAAGTGTACGTACTGCCTCCTCGTGGCAACCACTGGTAACTAAGGCCACTTGCCACATTTTTGGCCATTTGGCACAGGCTAAAGTACAACGCTAAAGGAGAAAACCTTGACAAAAAACCCTAATCTAAGGTGGAACAGCATATGCCGAAAGATGAATGGCTGATAGGTAAATCAGCCCAAAATATGCGGACTCTGGATACAAGGCACCCTCCAGTTTTATTTAGCCTTCCTGTAGTAAAGCTGGGTGACCTACAGGTGATTTGCAATTCCCAGCAACTCGTAAAAGTAAATTCAAACGGAATACGGGACAGGAGTAGGAATATACGGGAGTGGAACAACCCTCTCGAGGTCCTTGAGCTCCAATGCTACCGTCTTTCTAGCGGAACTACATGCTGTAGTAAATATCTAGGAGGGAGAGCAATAAGCCCAGATAGTATGTATCACTTACCGGAAGGCAGTATCGTCAGGTTCATTAAGAACCTGAATATTGACTGGACGGATAATTAAGCAGGGGTCAGCACAGTAGATCTTTTAGGTCGCAGGAAGTGGCTGATCGCCCGCATGGCCCCCCAATAATAATAATAATAATACGCCTATCCTAGCGCAAGGTTCTTTAGCATGTACTTCTGCTTGAAAAACGGTAGCATTGGTACCCAAGGACTTCGAGAGGGTAATGCCACTTCCGTGTATTCCTATCTCCGCCCCCATCTACCGTTTTTGATCCATCTGTAAACCATACCATGGACCCTCGCTCAAAGGATGGTCCACCTGTACTCCACACATCCCGGTCAGGTAACCTAACACAGAATGGTTTGTGGAAGTCTAGTTTAGCTGGCATACAGTCGGAAGACATCCCTATGTAGGGTCTGTCTGAAATTCCTTAAGGATTTCTAGATGACCCACCATATTGCCTGGTTTGATCTTTCCTTCCGCCTGCATTTCGCCCGCCCTGTTCCGCTGTAACGGTGTCATTTCGAGAAGTGACTCCATAGCCGCCGTTGGACATGCTTTCATTGAGCCCGAGCGCAAGCTTTTTCCTCTTCGTAAAAGGAACAATGACAGTTTTGTTTGGATTGACACTGGAGTCCTTCCTGGTAACACCACTGCCATATTATATTGAGTGCATTTTGCATGCGATCAGAAATGACCTCATCAAGCTTGCCTCTGATTATGATAGCCACATCATCTGCATAGCCTTGGGTATCAAGCCCATGGCTACTCAGAAGGACCAGTAGTCTGTCAATAACCAATGACCACAAAAGAGGAGATAGTACGCCTCCTTGGGGACATCCCTTTACGGCCCTGATGGTTACTGACTCGCCACCTAGTCTGGCAGTAATCTCACGATGTTACAGTAAAGAAAGGATCCATCTAATTGTAGAAAGCGGAACCCTTTTTTCCATTGCTGCCCTCTCTATAGATCCATAGGAGGTATTATCAAACGCCCCCATCAATGTCCACAAAGGTACAAAGGGCAATTTCTTTATAAGTCACTGCTTTTTCAATCCTCTTGACTAGACCGCTAAGGGCCATCACAGTGGATTTACCAGTTTGATACGCAAACTGGTCCGATGCAGCGGATTTTTTTCAAGGACCTCACTTCTTATTTGATAGTCCAGGATTTTTTCCATCGTCTTCAATAGAAACGATGTGAGGCCTGGGTGTCTGTACGACCCCCACCCTTTGGTATAAAGACCACATTTACTTTCCTCCACAGTTTCGGAATATAGTTAAAAGCATAACTTGCCCGAAACATCTAGATCAAGCTGGGGAGTATTTCCACAATACCTTTTTGAAGTAAAGCTGGAAAGATCCCATCCCCTCCAGCGGATTTGAAAGGTTTGAAAAACCCAATAGCCCATCGCACCTTGCTGGGTGTGAATATTTTCCCAGAGAGACTCCAGATCCTACTGTGAGGCACATAGGCCACCTCACTTGAGGGATCATGCGAGTGCTCTTGGGCTCCTACCACTACTGAATCCGGAAAGTGGGTCTCTAGCAGTACCTCTAAAGTATCTTTCCGGTTTTCAGTGAACCTCCCATCTTGCTTCTGGAGAAGTCCTAAACCATTTGAATGATCCCTGGAAAGGACTTTCTGGAGACGAGCTGCAGAGGGCAATTCATTGATTCCCTCACAGGAATTCCCCCAGATAGCCCTTTTGGATCTTCTTAATTCGAGATCATATTCCGTCAAGGCCATCTTATACTCGCCCCATTCACCGGTGCGTTTAGCCTTGTTGAATAATCTTCTCGATTTTTCCCTCAGTTTACTTTGTGGACTCTCTTCGCTTAACCAGGCAGCTGTTCTCGTAAGCCAAGTGTATAGAATTATGCAGCTGCTTTGAACTGATCTCCAAACTCTTTGGAGACTCTATGTTCCTCACAACCGAGGGCATTTCTGATTCGAGTGAGACTCTATAAGAGTCCGAAAGTAGAAAATTTGAATATCTCGTTCAGAAATTTAGCCATACATAACGTTTTGAAGTCAAATTCAGAGGAATTAGGAAGGAACTTTGCTAGGTTTTAACCGATTATGATGAAATTCGATTTGTACGATGGAAATGGGATTCAAAAATTATATTAAGGGGAGGTTCTCATCAAGCGACCAAAAAATAAGGTGTTTTCCTGGAAGGAAGTAAATAAACATTTTAAGGTTTTTGAATGTTTATTTATGGAGTCATAAAGTAAAAATAAAATATTTTTTTTAAGAATAATAACGTCATGGCAATTGTTTATATATATTAATATTATACCTGTAAAAATTATCTGAACTTAAAAAACCAAACATTTTTATGAAATATTTAATATTTGTTGGATATTGTACCAACAATATCAATAAAAACTCGAAAATTTAAAAAATGACGGATTTTTCGTTCTTTAAAGTGGTATAAAAAAACCAGCAAATATTATCCGCATTTAGGTTTATCCTCCAATAAATTAAATGAACTTCAAAATAAAAAAATGATTCATTGAGTAGTTTTTGAGTTATCGTAAAGACAGATATAAAAACATTCAGGAAGCGCTGATAAGTAAAGCAGGAAGTTGATAAGTAAAAAAGTGGGTCGAACTATTATGCCATAACTTTTTATGAAATTTATTTCAGCCAAACTACCAAAAAATGAAATAAAAAAAAATCGAATTTTCGGACCAAGTTTAAAGAGAACCTCCGATTAAAAAAAATTCTGGATTTAAGCCAATTAGGAAGAAACACGGTTTTAATAAACAGATTGTGATGAAATTCGATAAATACGACATGAAATCGGTAAAGAAACAACCGAGTTCCATCCTAATTGACCTTATTCCAAAACTAAGAATCACACTCCGCATCATAATCGGTTAAGAAATAACCAAGTTGCTTCCTAATTGGTCATATTCAAGAACTTCATCTAAAACTTATTTTAGAATCCCAGTTCCGCCCTGCATGCTGGAATTAGCCTCTTAATCCTTCATAAATTATTCCTACACCGTTATAGAGGTAAATTAGTATTTAAGAAAAAAACATCGAAATCCCACTTTGAGAAACTGTAGTGCAAACTACAGATTAAAATAAATTTGTTGTTTGCGTGTGGATTTGAAACAGTTTCTTCTTCGTTAATCTGAAGAAAGTTTACCTACTCCTTAATTTAAGAAAGAAACAAAAACAAAGTTTAAACGACAGTTTTACAAATTCTGATGAAACTTCATCAATTTCAAAGTATTTTTATAAGGCACCTAATAAACTATTGACAATATCTTCCAATTAGATGTATACAATTTCGCTTAAGCTTTGTATATACATATTAGGTGCCATCCAGGATCTTTCGTCTCATTAAGTTCATCAGAAAAAAACCAACTTAATCGTCTCATATATTATTCCGTCTTGTCTTATTAATGTTATCCCAAAATTTTTGCAAAATCATTTAGAAGTTCAACGCCTTCCAATATCGAATCTCATGTGAATACGAAAAAAAAAACTTTATCTCGAAAAACTCACAGAAACATAAATCATCATCGTCATCATCATGATTTTCTTTCCATCCAATTTTCAAGAAATTAATTTATCAAACCAATTACCCTTTGCTAACAACAACAACAATGCAAATACCAACTTAAATATTATACAAAAAATTATAATTTCCATACGTATACTTTTGTGTTTATTTCTTGAAAATTCATCAATTTCCCATTCCTATTTTCCGGTTTCAAAGTTATCTAAAAACTGGAAAAATAGAAAAACACATACATACATATGTACGTACGACAATCAAAACCAAAAAAATACAACAAATTAAAATCAAATCATCTAACATAAATTAAGCATATATACACGAGTTATGTATACCGAACGGGAATGGTGTATCACCCATCTCACAATAATGTATAGTGGCACTAGGTATACACCGATCTACCACCACATATCATATATTATATAGAGTGTATATGGTTTGTGTACATATAGTTATAGTACTGTGTTGTAAAATATTAAAATTTTGTACCATTACTGGTGTGTGCGCGCTTGTATATTTCATTTTCCACTTTACCGAGAATACTGATAGAATTACGTGACTTCAAAAAAAATAACTAAAGAAGAATATTTTTATACGTGACTCAGATAATTTTTTTTATTTTATTTTGGTGAACAGAAATAATGTTACAACAAAACATAATTTTGTTTTTATGTATGTTGATTGTTGCTGGTTTGTTTACGTAGGTGATTCGAAAACTTAATCTTGAAATGATCATCATAATCGTGCACAATTAGAAAATTATAATTTTGTATTTGTGGTGTTTGGTTACTTCTTGTTGTAATTCGAGGTATACATACATATGTACGTAATTCCAAAAATACGAGGAGATATGGTAAACTAAATAAAACTAACTGCTCCAAGATACTCGTATGTATGTCTAAATAGACTCTTATTATTAAATCTGGAGCCCTGTCCCAATTGTCATTTACAAACTGCCGTGTAAGCAAACGGGAATACAAATCAAATAAATTGGAACATTCGCACTTACCTGTACCCACATCTCACATTTTTTATCATAGATAGTCGACAATATTACAAGATAGAATAAGGATTTTCTTCCGACAGTTAATCGTACATCAATTCGGTATTTTGAGAAAAATTAATTGGAATGAGTACCAGGCAATGGGAGCAACGCCACTGTTTTAAATTTGAGTTTTTTGAGAATTTGTATTCTAAACTTGAAAGTGAAGAAGAAAAAATTGTAAGAGAATTTATTCTGTATTAGTATGATTCGCTAGTACATAAAGCACATCACATTATGTATATATAGAAAACGACATATAGATACTAGCAAATAATTCTGATTGATACAAAAGAAAAGAGACTCTTACGCAGAATATAGAGAATTATCAGTATACATGGAGGATCTGTATAAATCTGTATAATAATAATCGGATTTAGAAGGGAAAAATCACCTCTGTGACAATAGAAATAATTACTTAGCGCAGTTTTTCTTAACTTTTCGGATCAGAAAACCAAAATTAGTTTTGGATCCTATGGTTTTCAATCATTTAGACTTCTTATTATGGCAAGGAAGGAGGACCGAGTGGTCGAGAAAGGTTGAACAACAACTTCACCAAAAAAATATCGAACATTTGTTAGGGTTTATAACAAATGAATGTCCGACTGTATGAAAACGAATGTATAAAACAACGATTATATAAACCAAATAAGCCTTTCAGGCTGCTAGTACACACTAAGCTGCCAGGAGGAGGTTTGCATCATCATATATCTCGTTTAATATCAGTTTTGTACGATATATGTAAATTAGGATAAAATAGGTACGAAGTCATAATTAAAATGTCATTTTACTTTATTTTTATCTTTATTTAAATTTTTTTAGTATAGTCAATCAATTAAAAAAAACCAAAAAAAAAATCAAATACATTCCGTCGGTGTGTCATGTTGATACAAGGGTAAATGCTTCAACATTTTTGGTCGTACAGTGCCGACAGTCTGGCCCCATTGGTTTCTATCCTGAGTCTGCTCTTTGTATTGAACTATAGACAACAGAAGATTACAAATCGTTATCTAAGCCGAGGAACTAGCGCTGTTTAATGATCTCTGTTCCTACCCTCCTATATCGTTATATTAACCATTCTAATTAGATCAATTGAGTATCAATTTTCGGTGCCATCTTATTCAAAGTAATGACCGTCTGTGTCGATGACCGATTTTCGCTTGATGATCGCTGCTTTGCAATTCGCGAGGAGTTAGTCCTAAATTTGTCCTAAAAACAACAACAACATTTTAGGACAAGTTTAGGAAAAACTTTATACGACTATATAATATTCAGAAGTTTGTCCTAGTCCCAAAACTATTTATTAGTATGAGTGAATATAATGAAATTTTGTAAGGAAAAACAAGAAAACATTGCATGGGATTTTTTTTTTTTTTTTTTTGAGATTGATGTAATTAATAAGCTCAATAATTATAATAAATAAAGGTTAAGTCAAAAACCACAATTTTCATGAATTTTCTTTAGATATTTCTAAGAGGTTTCCATTTCAAGCGTAGTAACCTCTTAGAAATATCGAAAAAAAATTCATGAAAATTTTGATTTTTGATTTAAACGTACTAAGCAAGTAAAAGTGGAATCCTAACCTACTTTTCCCCAACAATTTCCGGAAATGTGATATGTTTTGGATACAGTGGTTCTAGTTCAATGTGAAAATGTCCATTCCAGCCGTAGTAACCTTTTACAAATATCGAAAGAAAATTCATGAAAATTTTGATTTTTGGTTTTAATGTACTAAGCAAGTAAAAGTGGAATCCTAACCTACTCTTCCGCAACATTTTCCGGAAATGTGGTATGTTTGGTATAGAGTGGTTCTAATTCATTGTGGAAATGTCCATTTTAGCCGTAGTAACCACTTAGAAATTTCCAAAGAAAATTCCAAAGGAAGTTTTGATTTTTGATTTAAACGTACCAAGCAAGTAAAAGTGGAATCCTAACCTACTTTTCCCCAACATTTTCCGGAAATGTGATATGTTTTGGATATAGTGGTTCTAGTTCAATGTGAAAATGTTCATTCCAGCCGTAGTAACCTTTTACAAATATCGAAAGAAAATTCATGAAAATTTTGATTTTTGGTTTTAATGTACTAAGCAAGTAAAAGTGGAATCCTAACCTACTCTTCCTCAACATTTTCCGGAAATGTGGTATGTTTTGGATAGAGTAGTTCTAATTCATTGTGGAAATGTCCATTTTAGCCGTAGTAACCACTTAGAAATTTCCAAAGAAAATTCCAAAGGAAGTTTTGATTTTTGATTTAAACGTACCAAGCAAGTAAAAGTGGAATCCTAACCTACTTTTCCCCAACATTTTCCGGAAATGTGATATGTTTTGGATATAGTGGTTCTAGTTCAATGTGAAAATGTCCATTCCAGCCGTAGTAACCTTTTACAAATATCGAAAGAAAATTCATGAAAATTTTGATTTTTGGTTTTAACGTACTAAGCAAGTAAAAGTGGAATCCTAACCTTCTTTTCCCCAACATTTTCCGGAAATGTGATATGTTTGGTATAGAGTGGTTCTAGTTAAATGTGAAAATATCCATTTCAGCCGTAGTAACCTTTTACAAATATCGAAAGAAAATTCATGAACATTTTGATTTTTGATTTAAACATACTAAGAAAGTAAAAGTGGAATCCTAACCTACTTTTCCCCAACATTTTCCGGAAATTTGATATGTTTTGGATATAGTGGTTCTAGTTCAATGTGAAAATGTCCATTTCAGCCGTAGTAACCTTTTACAAATAGTGAAAGAAAATTCATGAAAATTTTGATTTTTGATTTAAACATACTAAGCTAGTAAAAGTGGAATCCTAACCTACTTTTCCCCAACATTTTCCGGAAATGTGATATGTTTTGGATACAGTGGTTCTAGTTCAATGTGAAAATGTCCATTCCAGCCGTAGTAACCTTTTACAAATATCGAAAGAAAATTCATGAAAATTTTGATTTTTGGTTTTAACGTACTAAGCAAGTAAAAGTGGAATCCTAACCTTCTTTTCCCCAACATTTTCCGGAAAAGTGATATGTTTTGAATAGAATGGTTCTAGTTCAATGTGAAAATTTCCATTCCAGCCGTAGTAACCTTTTACAAATATCGAATGAAAATTCATGAAAATTTTGATTTTTGGTTTTAACGTACTAAGCTAGTAAAAGTGGAATCCTAACCTTCTTTTCCCCAACATTTTCCGGAAATGTGGTATGTTTTGTACAGAGTGGTTCTAGTTCAATGTGTTACAAATATCGAAAGAAAATTCATAAAAGTTTTGATTTTTGATTTAAACGTACTAAGCAAGTAAAAGTGGAATCCTAACCTACTTTTCCTCAACATTTTCCGGAAATGTGGTATGTTTTGGATAGAGTGGTTCTAATTCATTGTGGAAATGTCCATTTTAGCCGTAGTAACTGCTTAGAAATTTCCAAAGAAAATTCCAAAGAAAGTTTTGATTTTTGATTTAAACGTACTAAGCAAGTAAAAGTGGAATCCTAACCTACTTTTCCCCAACATTTTCCGGAAATGTGATATGTTTTGGATAAAGTGGTTCTAGTTCAATGTGAAAATGTCCATTCCAGCCGTAGTAACCTTTTACAAATATCGAAAGAAAATTCATGAAAATTTTGATTTTTGGTTTTAACGTACTAAGCAAGTAAAAGTGGAATCCTAACCTACTCTTCCCCAACATTTTTCAGAAATGTGGTATGTTTTGGATAGAGTGGTTTAAATTCATTGTGGAAATGTCCATTTTAGCCGTAGTAACCACTTAGAAATTTCCAAAGAAAATTCCAAAGGAAGTTTTGATTTTTGATTTAAACGTACTAAGCAAGTAAAAGTGGAATCCTAACCTACTTTTCCCCAACATTTTCCGGAAATGTGATATGTTTTGGATAAAGTGGTTCTAGTTCAATGTGAAAATGTCCATTCCAGCCGTAGTAACCTTTTACAAATATCGAAAGAAAATTCATGAAAATTTTGATTTTTGGTTTTAACGTACTAAGCTAGTAAAAGTGGAATCCTAACCTACTCTTCCGCAACATTTTCCGGAAATGTGGTATGTTTTGGATAGAGTGGTTCTAATTCATTGTGGAAATGTCCATTTTAGCCGTAGTAACCACTTAGAAATTTCCAAAGAAAATTCCAAAGGAAGTTTTGATTTTTGATTTAAACGTACCAAGCAAGTAAAAGTGGAATCCTAACCTACTTTTCCCCAACATTTTCCGGAAATGTGATATGTTTTGGATATAGTGGTTCTAGTTCAATGTGAAAATGTTCATTCCAGCCGTAGTAACCTTTTACAAATATCGAAAGAAAATTCATGAAAATTTTGATTTTTGGTTTTAATGTACTAAGCAAGTAAAAGTGGAATCCTAACCTACTCTTCCGCAACATTTTCCGGAAATGTGGTATGTTTTGGATAGAGTGGTTCTAATTCATTGTGGAAATGTCCATTTCAGCCGTAGTAACTGCTTAGAAATTTCCAAAGAAAATTCCAAAGAAAGTTTTGATTTTTGATTTAAACGTACTAAGCAAGTAAAAGTGGAATCCTAACCTACTTTTCCCCAACATTTTCCGGAAGTGTGATATGTTTTGGATATAGTGGTTCTAGTTCAATGTGAAAATGTTCATTCCAGCCGTAGTAACCTTTTACAAATATCGAAAGAAAATTCATGAAAATTTTGATTTTTGGTTTTAACGTACTAAGCAAGTAAAAGTGGAATCCTAACCTACTTTTCCCCAACATTTTCCGGAAATGTGATATGTTTTGGATATAGTGGTTCTAGTTCAATGTGAAAATGTCCATTCCAGCCGTAGTAACCTTTTACAAATATCGAAAGAAAATTCATGAAAATTTTGATTTTTGGTTTTAACGTACTAAGCAAGTAAAAGTGGAATCCTAACCTTCTTTTCTCCAACATTTTCTGGAAATGTGATATGTTTTGGATAGAGTGGTTTTAATTCAATGTGAAAATGTCCATTTCAGCTGTAGTAAGCTTTTACAAATATCGAAAGAAAATTCATGAAAAATTCATGAAAAATTCTCAGGATGCATTAAAAGATCACCAGGGACCTTAGGTGTCTGTCCGTAGACAAGGTTCGCTGGAGTACATTCCAGGTCATCTTTGACCGAAGTTCTAATTCCAAGGAGGATACAGGGGAGTTTAGAACTCCAATTCATAGTATTTTCTCGAGCATACAGATAGGCTTTCGACTGGCGATGAAAACGTTCCACCATGTCATTGGCCTTTGTATTGTAACTTGACGTACATATTCTGTATGAAGGCAGTAAGAATGAAAGCATAACCATTTGATGGAGGTAGTGGACCAACTAAATCTACATGAATATTCTCAAACCTGGCGGAGTGTAATTTAAATCTACCAATTTCAGAACGTGTATGTCGATATACTCGTATTTTAGCTTTCTGTCAGGAAATGCATGGTTTTGCCCAATTTCCTGTGTTTACATTCATTTTTGGCCAAAAATATTTACTTGATACCAATTTACGATTAGTGCGAACTCCCGGATGTGATAAATTGTAATTGTAAATGTAATTGATCAAAACTTGATCTTCAAATTTGTTCAGAAATGTACGGTCGTAGTTCCTCCCGTCGAAGTTTCTGACCAAATATTCTTGTCTGAAATGTTATCATATATTTTCACAAGTTTGCATTTGTGCTCACGTTGGGAATAGTTACACATTTCAATAAGTTCATTATCAGTTTCTTGCAAGGCGATTAATTTTTGGTTATTTAGGTTAGCAAGCCGAATTGTAAAAATATTGGCTACATCAGGTCTACTAAGTGGGTCGGCCACAATATTACTTTCACACTTAATATATCGAATATCTGTGGTGAACTGTGATATATAATTTAAGTGCCGACTTGGACTACGTTCTGTCTTAGATGAAGTCGCTGTACACAGAGGTTTGCAATCTATAAAAACCGTGAAAAGCATTCCTTCCACAAAGTGTCGGAAGTGTTTAATCGCGTAGTAAATGGCCAATAACTCTCTATCAAATGCGGAATACTTCCTCTCAGCAGGAGAGAGCTTCTTGGAAAGAAATCCGCTTGGTTCACGAGTACACCGCCTAGAGAAGAAGAGAAAGCCTAGAAAGCTTATTTGACAATTCTCCATTGGATGTGCCAAAAGTGTACACTGGGCGAGGGCTGACTTAATTTTATTAAAAGCCACCTCACACTCAGGATTCCATGAGAAAATAATTTTTTTCGTTACTTGTTTTAAATTTTTCATTATGCTCATGAATTGGAGCAAGTAACTCTGCTAAGTGTGGGCTAAACCTGTGGTAAAAATTTGCCATACCAACGAATTTTTGTACCTGCCGTACAGAACTAGGTTAAGGGAAATCCCTAATTGCCGCTATTCTTTTAGATGATGGTAAAATTCCGTCTTTCGTTATTTCGTGACTGAGAAATTCGATCCGATTTACTCCAAATTCACACTTCGAGGGCACGAAAATAATTTTTCTAGGTGTAATTTATGTTCTTCGTGCAAGTGACTAGCCACTAAAATATCGTCGATGTATCCAAACACAAAATCGAGTCCATTGGTCACTTCATTCAAAAAACGTTGGAATGTTTGGGCTGCATTTCGCAAACCATAGGGTATTCTAACAAACTCGAAGTGACCAAATGGAACTGTAATTGCTGTTTTGTAGATATCTTCTTTTGCTACTGGTATTTGGTTGTAGGCTCGCACTAAGTCTATTTTAGAAAATATGGTACAACCACGGAGATTTAGAGAAAAATTATGTATATGGGGCAATGAGTAACGGTCGGGCATCGTCACCGCAAACCTAACATAGACACATGCTCAAATTCCGAACGTGCTATTTTATAGCGCTCAGAGTTCAGCCTTCTAGGTACATCATATCTCGGTTCCTGAGTCAAAGTAGGAAACTGGAGAAGGAGTTTACCATATTCTCCGTTAATCATGTGTAACCGCGGTGAAAATGAATCAACGCATTTAACAATTGTATTAATTGAGAGATTTGTTTTAGTATCTTTCAAAATTCGGTTTTTTAAATCAATAGTTAATCCGAATTTAATTAAAAAATCAACACCTAATATGGGTTTCGTTATATTTCCTATTACAAAAGGGTGCTTAAATTCTCGACGTAGACCTAAATCGACATCAAAAAGTCGGGTACAGAACGGCACCGGATGAACCAGTAATTTGTTCTAAACTGCGGTAAAATTCAGATGGAGATTTGTCTCCTATTAGTGTTGACTCAATGAATCTTTCTACACGTTGCGTTTCGGATAAGGTTTTACGTTTAATTAACCCTTCACGAAGAGCATCATATTTATTTGTATTTGGAAGTTTTGTAATTATGTGTTTAAGTACTTTTTATTTTCGTTTGTAATTTTTTTACTTCAAAAACGGCCTCCATTTGAGTAAACTATAAATCAGGCATGTGTGCCCAAAAAGGCGGATAAGCCACATGTACCTGAGATCCCGCAATTTCTGATTTATCATCCTTAAGTGTCAGTTACAAAACAATTTTCGTCAGGTCCATTTTCTCAATTTGAGCGTTTCTGCGGTCTTTGTTAAAAACCCCATCAACTAGTTTTCAACATTCTGAAATATTTCCATTAGCACTATCAAATTAATTTTTATAAAAGTCCACCTTCGCCAGAATCACATCACGTTTAACAATTTTATTTAATTCATCGAAACGATTTTTTAAAACTGAATCATTCAAATTTCGAGCTAACCTTCTAGATAATTAATTCTTAAACCTAATTTTACTCAGCAATATAGGTGTAATCCATGGCTTAATAATTTTGTTCTTTGATTTATATTCAACCATCGAGGAATTTTTGCTTATATACAATTTTAATCTATAGACATATCTGTTTGCGTACAATATATAAAATTCATTCTTTGATTTGTTTAATTTCCCGGAGAGTTGACCTGGATACCCGATGTTCAAAGTTTCACCCAACCCACCTCTGGAATCCGTAAAAAGGACCCCTCCGGATATTACATATTTTGAAACTCTTTGACTAGAGTTCCAGCTGGCCACCCAGTACCAATTTTAAATTTGTTGGAATTACTTGTGTGATTTATTACAGCAGCAGTTCTATCCCTTCCGACAGCTTCGTCACAACCAAGACCAGTAATTAGCAGGTTTAATAGCTTTTGTAATTTGCTCTTTTGTAATTGTACTAACCTGGGGTGCTACGAAAACTAGAATTTTTGTAATACTTTTACACTAACTCACAATACGAAAATTTTCGTAATGGTTTAAGAATAGCACCCCTGATCTTTTATTTTCTCCTTCGGAGTAATATACACTGGTAATAATAATATGTCAGCAAAAGTGGGTTTGTTTTTATCTTTTGTTATCTGTTTATCAATATAGGAATCTGATGACCTTTCTTTATTACAGCTTTTAATTCCTTTTAGATTAGGTTAGGTTTGGGTGGCGGTCCACTAGGACCAGGCATAGACCGCAGCCATACCACGTATAATTGTTTTCTCTAATTCATTGGAACCATTTTGAGCTGTTAACAAAGCGCTGGATACTTCTGACGTCCATGCTACAGATGTCCGTCAGGTCATTGAAGAGGGGTGCCCCTAGAAACTTTAGTCTGTTTCGTGCCAGACGAGGGCAGGTGCAAAGAACATGAAGTACTGTCTGTTCCTCCTCTTCGTCCTCGCAACTACGACAGTAGTCATGTGAGAAGACACCAAGTCAACTCGAATTCCTCCATATGAGACAGTACCCCGTAATCACTCCAACAACCACACAGATCTGACTTCGCTGAATTGAGATCAGCTGTTTGGATCTCGCCAAGTCCAACTTTGGCCAGACCTGCCGAGTTATTACGCAAGAGGTGATACTTGACCATCTGTCATTCGTCAGCTTGCTAGCTTCTTCCTGAAGCAGCAGTTTGCATACCGCAATAAGAATTTCAATATCCTTTCTGCTTTCTGAGAAGTGGTCCGTTGTACCACGTCGAGCCATTTCATCGGCGTTTATATTCCCTGTACTTATGAAATATCCTGGCACCCATAAAATGTGGATGTTGGTGTGAGGAGGTGTGATTGAAGCGCTTTAATGGCAGCCTGACTGTCCATATATATGCGAATATCAAAAACTGATATTACATTATACCTCAACCAGTCTGTGACTTTCTTTATGGCAGTTACTTCATCTTGAAAAATGCTACAGTAGTCGGGGAGACGCGAGGGGAGATTTAACAGAAGTTCCTCGCAGAACACTCCAGCCCTAACTTTCCCGTCCCGTTTTGAACCATCAGTGAATAAGTTTATAACTCCTGGTTCCAAAACTGCACCTATCATCCAGTCCTCCCTAGATGGGATCCTAGTCCGGAACTTTTTGTCAAAAAAGATAGTGACAGGACAGTATAGTCGATGGTCTTGGGAATTTGTTTGTTGCACAAAATAGATGAGTGCCCTGTATTGTTGCAGGTTCGCATTAAGATGGATTTCAGCCGTATGGCACTACAAGCTGCCAACTGTTTCCCCAAGATATCTAGAGGAGTCAAAAATAGCAGAGTCTCTAGTGCCTGAGTGGATGTGCTCCTCAGTGCATCACTGATCCACAGAGAGATTTTTCTCTAAACTTTTGTCAACAGCTTTCGGTTGACAGTTTTGTCCAGAACCCATTTAAAGTGGGAGGATCGATGTGAGGAAGTTTATATTTCCTAGAAAAGAGAACCAATTCGGGTTTGTGTGGGTTTACATTCAACCCACAGCCATTGGCCCATAATAAAAAAGTGCTCAGAGCATTTTGCATAAGCTCACTAAGGGTGCCGGGATATTTTTCACGGACACCAATAGCAACCTCATCCGCATAGGCAACCGCCTTGAAGCCACCGTCCTCCAGTCTCAGCAATAGTACGCCACCCTGATGTGTATCTCTGTTTGCAAATCTTCTGATGGAGGATTCCCCAAAACTAGCATTTATGATCCTGCCTCTTAGCATTTAATCTATCCAGTCCTTGAGTGATTCATCAACTCCCAGATCTGAAAGTGTTGTGTTATAGCCCCTGGAAGCACATTGTTAAAGGCCTCTTCAATATCCAAGAAGGTTACCATTGCGTAGTCTCTATATTCGAAAGATTTTTTAATGAAAAATACAAGAGAATGAAGAGCAGTCTCTACAGATCTCCCTTGTAATAGGCATGTTGAGATTTGGACAGCTTTTCCGACACAATCGTGCCTCTAATATGAGCTTCTATTTGTCTTTCCAGTGTTTTCAAAAGGAAGGAAGACAAGCTAATCGGTCTAAGGTCTTTGGGATTGCAGTGTGAGCGTTTTCCCGCCTTAGGTATGAAAACAACCTTCACTTCTGTTCATTTACTAGGAATGTGACATAGTTCTAGGCTGCCTTTGAAAATTACCTCTTATCAGGAAATTGTTAGATTCGTGGTTTGTTGAATATCATACCATAATACCATCGAGTCCAGGCGACATGGTTTAAAACTGTTTATCGCCCACAGGAACTTTTTTCTGCTAATAATTTGGCCTATAAGGCTACTTGCCCTTTTACCTACTGATGTGCTAGCTACAGATTCGGAAGAACCAGGGAAGTGAGTCTCCATCAGAAGTTCTAGCGATTCCGCACTATTAGTGGTGCATATCCCATCCGGCCGTTGAAGATAACTTGAGATGGAAGGACCAGTTGCTTACTTTGCGTAGCCTAGACATCTCCGAAAACTCCTGAATTTTGCCACAGTATAGTCCCCAAGAGCTGTTCTTGGCACTTCTCAATTGATATTTGTAAATTTTGAGGACTTCCTTATAGAAGTCCCAGTCTACAGCAGATTTGGTTTTCCGTGCTGTTTTGAAGAGTTTTTTGCATTTTCGACGTGTTTGTTGAATCTCCTTGGACCATCAGGGTGGCCGAGATTTACCCTAGGCCTGCTAAGGGGACTAGAGCCCAGTATCGCTACATTAAAAGCGCTGGACAGCTCGTCCACCAAGCCATCGAGCTCTTGCGCAGGTTTTGGAGGTTTTGGCACCGGAACTGGTAGTGAATTACCCAGAATAGTTCTATAGGTGTCCCAGTTAGTTTTCCTCCTCTTTTTGTAGATTGGACTTTTTCTAGAAGTCAAGTCCATTTCAAATTGAAGATAACAATGATCAGAAAAGGAGTGGTCCTCCGACACTCTCCAGTTTTATAAACTAATCGTCAGACAAGAGTAATATCCAATACTTTCTGTCTATTACTAGATATAAAGGTCGGCTTATTGCCTATGTTACATACCACCTTGATCAAAAAGTTCCCGGAATAACCACCGTTTGGCGCTCCCATCGTTCCGATTTGAGTTCTGTATTTTTTGTTAAGTTGGTACTTCTGTTGTTGATATTCCCTCTAAATCCTAGCGTCATAGCTTGACATTTGCAAAAGTTACGTAGTCAAGATTACATCTATCTCTGTGTGTGTTGGCGATTATTTACAATTTTAGAAATGGATTTTAATTTGCAACAACGAACTTGTATTAAATTTTGCGTAAAAAACGGATCTAATGGTGCGCGAACGTTGGAAATGTTGGAAAAGTGTTTAGGCAACGATTCTCTAAAGAAAACGGTCGTTTACCAGTGGCACGAGCGGTTTAAAAGAGGTCGTGAGTCAATCGAAGATGATGCTCGCAGTGGCAGACCATCGACTTCGAAAACCGACGAAAACATTGATAAAGTAAAAGAAATGTTGGTCAATAACCGCAAATTAACCATCAGAGAGATAGCGGAGGACTTGAACATTGCCTATGGATCCGTCCAAGACATTTTGGTTGATGATTTGGGTTTCCGTCGTGTAGCAGCAAAGTTGGTGCCAAAAGACCTCAATTTCATCCAAAAAAGAGACCGTGTTGACGTCGCAAAAGACATGATTTGCGAGGCTGAATCCGATCCCACATTCATCAAAAGGATCATTACTGGAGATGAGACGTCGGTTTATGAGTACGAAACACAATCCAGACATCAGGCAAGTGAATGCCATTCACCAAATGAGCCGAGCCCAAAAAAACCACGTCGTTTTCAGTCAAAAACGAAGGAAATGCTCACGGTTTTCATGGATTAAAACGGTGTAGTGCATCATGAATTTTTGCCAGAGGGCCAGACCGTAAACAAAGAGTATTATTTGGGCGTTATGAAATGTTTGCGTGAAGCAATTCGCCGAAAGAGACCAGAATTGTGGGGAGAAAAGTCGTGGATTTTGCACCATGATAATGCACCGTCGCACAGTGCCATCATTATTCGTAATTTTTTGACGAAAAATGCAACAAATACCATCCAACAGCCACCGAATTCACCTGATTTGGCTCCCTGTGACTTCTTTCTGTTCAATCGAGTTAAAAAACCATTACGGGGAACGCGTTTCAGCAGCCGAGAGATGTGCTATCACCTACCAAGCACCGCGGTATTTTCTGAAGATGACTTCGAAGCCTCCGGCTTGTCCGCGTTCTTCTTATACACCTTGAGTGTGACTGTACTGAACCCATAGTTATTAAAAGCGCTTGACAACTCATCCACTAAGCAATCGAGCTCTTGCGCAGTTTTTGGAGGGGCACCGTAACTGGTAGTGAATTACCCAGAATAGTTCTAAAGGTGTTCCAGTTAGTTTTCCTCCTGTTTTTGTAGATTAGACTTTTTGGAGAAGTCAAGTCCATTTCAAATTGAATATAACAATGATCAGAAAAGGAGTGGTCCTCCGACACTCTTCAGTTTAATAAACTAATCGCCAGAAAGCTTGAGACAAGAGTAATATCCAATACCTCCTGTGTATTACTAGTTATAAAGGTCGGCTTATTGCCTATCTTACATATATGAAGGTTAGTACTTAAAATGTAATCAAGGAGTAACTCACGTCGTTCATTTGTGTGCATATTTCCCCAGATCGTGTGATGAGCATTTGCATCATTCCCAAGGATGACTCCAACCTTGCGCTTCTGAGCTTCCAAGATTAGCTCACCTAGAATGATTGGTGGAGTATCCACTTTATCAAAAGCTAGCACGACCGAACCTTACCTTCTTTTTTTGCGTGCAATAATCTATAATAGGGAATCTTGAGCCCAAGAACCCGGTCTTCAGTGACCCAAGGTTCCTGGATCAAGACGACATCTGTCGCTTCTTTCCCAATTTTTAAAATTAGAGCAGCTGATGCTGCCTTAGAGTGGTGAAGATTGACTTGAAGAAATGTCAGTGTCATCTCTACAGCCTCTTCTTAACCACAGTAACATCAGAGTCGTCCCCTGATGAGAAGTCCTCTGAGAGCCTCTTTAAAGATTCCATGGACGTTGATATCTCCTTGTCCGTGGAGAGAGTTTCCGCTTGGCTGGCTACATACGCGCACGCAGATGTGCTATCACCTACCAAGCACCGCGGTATTTTCTGAAGATGACTTCGAAGCCTCCGGCTTGTCCGCGTCCTTCTTATACACCTTGAGTGTGACTGTACCGAACCCATAGTTGATTAGACCGTTGGATTTTTCCAGTGCAGTCAGTGATTCCCTGTTTAAGATGATAAGAACTGACCTATAGTCAGCCTTTGCCTCCTCGAGCTTGGCAACTTTCCAGTTGTGCGTTTGCAACTCCGGGCAGCCAACCTGCAACAACTGGAGTATCACCTTCGGATCACTAGGCTCCGAACGGATGTACACCCTAGCTCTTGGTCTGCAGGGGATCTCCTCCCTATCAATCACAGCGAGGCTGGCTCCGGGCCATACCTCGCCAAGTTTCCCCACTGCCTTCTTATAAAGCATCAGGGAGCTCTGATCTGCACAGGCAGTCAGTTTCACCTGATTTCTGTGGCAGCCCACGTCCCGACAAGTCGGAGCAGGTCCTGTATTTTTCGACGGGACTTTCAGATAGGTGGTGGCTAAGACCCCTTCTACGTTCCTCCAATTGGCGGGCGTGATACTGCCATCCTCTTGGGATTTGTCAATAACTGCCACAACCAGCTGATCCTTGAGGACCTCGTTAAAAGGCCTCATAGTGGTAGCATGGAGTTTTATCCGCTTTGCGATATTAGGACTTTCCTCCTGAGATCTATTTCTTTTAAGCTGTGTGGCAGCTGAAGGGCCTTCCGATATTTTCTCGGTGACTTCTTTTGCCCAAGCAAGCGTGGCTTTGTCTTTATCCGTCCTGTCTTCTGGCGAGATTTTGTTGATCTTTTCCAGGGCCCTCCAGGCCTTCCTCCTAGTATTATAGGTTGGTTTTGAGGAACCAGCTTCATTCGTGCTTTGGTTCCGCTTTGTATTTGTATACTCAGATAAGGTGACCCGAGTGGAGGAACCAGCCTCGCTTGAACTTATGTCCCGTGGTTTATTTGTAGACTTAGATTCAGGCCTCTTTTTGTCATTGTTTAGTTTTATTAAGGTCCATAGTTGTTCCCACGAGTAGCGGAGAAAGAAGTGTCCATCTGTGCAGAGATCCGCAGTACACAGATAAGGCTACTTAATCGTCAAGGCGCTTTATCGAGGGCGCCAAGTATCCGGATCCACCAATAACGACTGAGCTAGTTTTAAAGCTAGGCCCCCAGTCTGGTCGATTATCGGCACGGTACGATTAACACCTTAACCCAGCCCAGCGATATGTTTAAGGTTGACTCCTTTAGCGCCGTGTTTTAGCCTAGAAGCCAAACAATCAGCAATCTAGTTACCATCGGTCACCACGTGGAGGTAACACGAGCACTTGTGGAAGTTGCAAGTTACGGAGCTGGCCGCAAGTGCCAACTTGAATCACACCTGACCACCATTCCTTTATTGCTTTCAATCTTTTCCATTATTAACTCATATTTTTTTTTTATAATTACCAAATTATTTAAGCACCCTTCACAAACAAAATTGATTAAACCATTCTTTTTTATTAGCTCTACGTCATAGACCGAGAGCTGCACATACTTTCTAAGATACCTTTTATTACAGAAATCATTTCAAATAATTTCCAATGGTTCTGATTTTTTTACACAATTCACTTTGGCACATTCCATTCCAATGGATTACCTCTTACCGAGGAATAAATTTGGAGTCACTTCTAACGTAGAATACGTTTTTTATTAGAATAGCGAAATTATTATGTTCAATTAACGTACGATACGAGTATAAACCAACACAAATTGAGATGGTCTACTGTCTAAGAGAGAACCAAACGGATGAGAGCTAATCTGAGTAACATTTCTATAAACTGTAATAATTTTCCATTCTATAAAGCAACATAAACTTCAAGAGATGAAAAAAATGTTTTAGGTGGCTTATTCACGGTGATTTTTCCAAAGATGGATAATCACTACGCGTTATTTTTATCTAGTACACTTTATAGCTGTATGCCAAAATTGAAAGTATTGTTCGACTTAAATGAAGTTATGTAGATCCCGCCATTCAAAAGAGCTTAATACAGTAAAAAACAGTTAAAACTTTTGTTGCATTGGGGTTTGTAAACATAAATGGCTTGTGAGGAATTAAATTAATTATACAAATTTGGTTTTAGGCTGAATTTTGCGGATATGTTGCGCTTTACCTATTCTGTTTACGGTTTACCTAGTATGTGTTCTATGCAAGGCTGGGCAAATTACATTACACTGAGTAATTAAAATACAAGTTACAATTACTTTCGAGTGGAGTAATTAAAATACAAGTTACAATTGCTTTGAATTGTAATTTGTAATTAAAAAAATTGAGGTGTGGCCAACACACGACTTTCTTTTACGAACAGAGAATTTTGAGAAATTTTATTTTTTTCTTAATTTTTTTTTTTAATTTTTTAATTTTTAATTTTTTTTTTAATTTTTTATTTTTAATTTTTATTTGTTTTTAATTTTTGGAAACATTTTGTTTAAAGTAGTTTTTTGTAAACCTTATACTTTTTAAGATATTTGCAAAATAAATTTTCTGGACCAAGGGAGTGGCCACTTCCGGTTAGCCGATCTGGAGTAAATTTCACTGGGACCTCCCAATTTATCAAAAAAGCTTAAATCTAAATTTTCAGTTCGATTGGTTAAACCATCTGGGCTGTAGAGAGGACACAGACAGACTGACAGACTGACAGACTGACAGACTGACAGACTGACAGACTGACAGACTGACAGACTGACAGACTGACAGACTGACAGACTGACAGACTGACAGACTGACAGACTGACAGACTGACAGACTGACAGACTGACAGACTGACAGACTGACAGACTGACAGACTGACAGACTGACAGACTGACAGACTGACAGACTGACAGACTGACAGACAGACACCATTTCGAAACCCACTTTTTCGGACTCAGGGGACCTCAAAACAAATAAATCTCTAAAAATCTCAAGGTCCAAAATTTTCATGATTACTATACTTTATTTTACTAGAGTAAAAGAAAGTAATACAAATTACAATTACTTTACATTTGTAAATTGACAAATTTTAGTTGACAAAATTTGTTTAGTGAAAAAACTTATCATTAGAACAACGAATATTAACATTAGGTTTTATACTGATGGCTCTGGAACCAGATTTTAATAAGCCTTGTAAAAATTTAAATAAGAAATTTTAAAAACTGAGGTAATTAAAATACAAATTACAATTACTTAGAATTTAAGTAATTAAAATATAAGATACTGTTACTTGGAAAATGAGTAATTAAAATACAAATTACAAATTGTAATTTGTATTTTAATTACGTAATTTAAATACATGTAATTCGTTACTCCCCACCCTTGGTTCTATGTTAATGGTATTAAAGTCAACCTCAAAAAGCCGTAAGATAATATCATTGTTTGTACGCATGTAAGTAGACAAAGAGTGTCTAAGCGATTGTCTGCAAATTTCGAATTTGTTTACTTCACTATATCTACAAATCGCTTAAAACTGTGAAGTCTCCAAGTAGCTTAGTCGACATTTTTACAAAGTCTACACAAAAACCAAAGATTATCGCTTGCCCACTCGAATTTTTAAATTTTATATATTACGCATAAACTACCTCATACTATTTAATTACTAAGAATTCAAAATTTTCAAAATTAGATAAATAAATTGACTCTCGAAAATATTATTTTCAACGAACTGTCCTTCAAAAAAGAGAATCACTTTCCATTTTGAATTATAAAGTGTTTCATCTCTTAAATTGATTTTAATCCACTTCAATCCATTCAAAATAAGAAATGAAATCATTTATAAATATCGTAATTGAATATCAACTTGTCCAATATAAAACCTTATAACACCACTATTTACGAATGTATTGCCCAAAATCATGCATAACGTCGCCTAAAACAAATAAAATAACATTTTCCAGTTATAAATAAAATTAAAAATAAAACACTTCGCTACTTAATGAAAAGTATTACATCATCATCATTGCACACACAGCTAATCAAACATAAACTTTCTAGATCAAAACAAGAAAGAAAAAATTGTGTTGTACATAAATTATATCAATTAGAATTTTTTTTTTTTATCATGATGTAAGCAAATAATCAAAATCTGATTTGAACATCAAATTATGAAAAAAAGCAAAATTAAAATATTTTATTTACCTCAATTAAAAAAATATTAATAGTTTTGAAAAATTATTAAGAAAAAAAAAAAAAAAATAAAAAACAAAACTCGAAAAACAACAACAGCAAAACACTATAATTTAAGCACATGCCGCGCTTTCACTTGAAATTGCAGCAGAATTATAATTAAATGGCGTCTAATATAAATTTCCGCGCGTGTAGATAATAATAATAATAATAATAATATAACGTCGTTTGATTATTATTAGCATTATTCTTAACTATACAATATACTTAGTTACATACATATTCTCGCTTCTCGTATTGTCTGCAATTTTTTTTTTTTTTTTTTTTTTTTCGTATTTTAATTATAAACACAATTATTGTGGTTTTTCTCATCGAAATAGGAAAATATAATTATTTTACACGTTTTGATTATATGTATGGTCAAAACTCGGAAATGAAGGCAAGGCGCACAATTGTGTATAAAAAACAAAAATTAAAAATCAAAACAAATAATAATTCTTAAATGATTTACAATTAGCGGTTTTTAAGCGTGTTATGAATACTGTAATATTTATCTAAGTATGTAAATATTGTTTTGTTTACTTACTTGGATCTCCCGCGCGCCACGCCATTCTATACCTAGTTCTTGTTTAGCTGTTATATTTTGTAGATACAAAAAAAAAAATCGAACGTAAAACCAAACTTGTATTTCTGTTCTAATGTCTTACATTTTATGTAAGCAGCTTATGTCTATATTATTAACGGCGGAAAAATAATAAAATCTACAACATTGTATTCAATTAGAGTATAAATATTAGAAATTCTGTTAATTACTATATTAAATTATAAAGTGTTTCAAGGTTTTGTGGAAAACGACACACGTCATTTCGGTCATTTAAATATTTTAGAAATTTTAAAAATTAAGAGGTGGCCCCCTTATGATTTTTTTTTTGCGAAGCAGGTCAAAATCTACAGTACAGAAATATTTAGATCTTTATAATTTACGAGAAATATTAAATTTTGAAAGATTTAAGTGAAAAGGCTACAAAGTTTGGTACTCATACAAAATGTAAGAATTTCGCCACTGTAAATAAATCGACAGTGAATTTGCCGCTATATAGAAAGATGGTAGCCTTTAATAAAAAAGGAATGCCGTAAAGAACATCTTTGTGCCTAACGAGAATTTGATTCACTTTGTATAACTTGAACACAAATTTGGTGAGATTATAAAGAAAACATATTGGTACGACCCAGAAGCCAAACCACTTAAATCTAATTTTTTAAATTTTTTTCATTTTATTAACTTAACATGACCTTGAAAATTATTTTTCTTTTAATTATTTTTTTTTTCGGAAATCAAAATACAACAGTTTGTTTGGCTTGTGAATCCCACTTTAATTATTTCAGAAGCCATTCCAATTAACTCCATCTGATCTGGTCCTGGTGATTTATACAATTTATCTACAGTGCTACTGTCATCATAACTTAATGCTGTATAAGATAGCAGAAAATTTTCAGCAGAAAAAATGAGTTTTTCTAATCACCACCAGGAGCAGCACTACAACAAAAGCGAATTTTTCTGTTGAAATATTTATTAGCCAGCAGAAAAATTATGAATATTGTTCATTTTTTGTTGTTGTTTTTAATATTGTTGTTAGTCGTAATCGTATTTCTCGTTCGGAAAGATCGTCTAACTTATTTACAGTGAAACGCTTTTAAGCGCACTATGAATACATATGGTACGATTTTTAGCAACTAAATATTCAAATACGATAATAAAATCTCTTGAGCGATTTTCATTTTTTGATCGGCTAATTATAATTTATAAATTATAAATTGTTATAGTAGTACAGACCAGGGATGAAAAAGTTGATCCTTTAGTACTTTTTTCGGTTCTTTTGAAAATAAAAAGTACTTCGATACTTTTGTTCAACATTTCAGTCCTTTCAAAAAATATTTATATTCAATTTTTTCTGTAAACGTTAGACAGCACCTTAGGAAGAACCAATTCTTTTTTCGTTGGCCAACTCTTCGAATTTCGACTAAATTCAAATCTAATCCCCGAAACGACCGAAAAGCGACGGCAAACTAACATAATAACGCGTTTTCGTTGTAATTTTGGTGGGCAAGCGTCTGCTTTCTAAAGTTTGTAACAAAACCATGGTTCAAGTTAGGTAAACGACATAATGCATAAATCAAAAATTATTTTTGAATACTTTCGATTCTATCGAAATGGGTGTGATAGAACGGATCCCAAATCATTAGAGGGTCGTAAAGTTCCCTCCCATTACGCCTAATGAAACCCAATAATGAATACCCTCTGCTTGTAATGTAGTCCACATGACTATTAAATGTAAGGTTGCACGAAAAAATAACGCATATATAAGATCACCTATATATCGGGCCTATATGCTAGATAAGCGTGATCGACCAAAAGGTATTACTTTGCATTTGCACGTGTTGAAGGGCAACTTAATCTAAGCGGACCAATCACAAAAGACAACAAGTTCGTCTTGCAATTGCGCAGTGTCAATTAAAGAATTAATTGTAGCATACATTTTTAAGTCGTCAGCATACAATGGACGCTTACAAAACCTGAAGCACTGAACAATACCGTCAATAAATACAGGAACAGTAAAGGTCCCATATCTGGCATGGGCTGCCTTGAAAAACACCAGAAGGTATAACAAATTCGAAGAAACGGACCTGCGAAATACTCACACATTGATGTCTTGATGTCAGATAAGATGCGATTCATTTTATTGGAAAGAAATCGGATCCGAACTCAATCAAAGCTTTCGAGAAATCTGTGTAGACAACATCAACCTGGGCACGGTTTCCAACAGTCTCGAAAACATTGCCCCAAAAAACCATCAAATTAGTAATTGTTGATTTACCCCGAACGAAGCCGAGTTGACGCGCACTTATACGTTCAATAATATGAATCTCAATTATAGATTTTATTATCGATTCAAAAAGTTTAGGTGTAACCGAGAGAATTGAGATACCCCTGTAGCATGCAATATCACTCCTTCTAAAAGATTTAAATATAGAAACTATAAATGTTTTTCTCAAATATCAGGAAACACTCCCCTTGAAAGACTCTTATTAAACAAATAAAGTAATGGTACAGACAGAAAGCGCAGACTTAGCGACCATCAATGATACCTGAAAAGTTAGATGTATCAGAGTTATCAAAAGAGGCCTGAAAAAATTTGGCAAACGCGTCACATATTTCATGAGGACCTGAGAATGAAACATTATTGCATGACATAATCCTCGGATAGCCACGTGAATTTCTTTTTTGATTTATAAATGCAAAAAACCGTTTAGGATTAAACAAAATTTCACTTTGGATCTGGAAAACATACATTTTGTAATGAAAAACGGTGAGGTACTTAAACGTAGATTTGTCGTTAATATTCCCAGAACGCTTATAATTCTTAAATGTTCTAGACTTACGATTTGTGAGGTTTTTTAAGCGGTGATTGAACCATGATTCTGTATACATCGAACCCACAAAAACCTTTGGAACGAATAATTCAAAACCATTCATCATAAAATACTATAAAACTTTAAAACAGCAACCGAAATGGCCAATAAGTGAAATAAAGCTGTCCAATCAACATTATCAAAAAAGTTGTTTAGCGACACCAGATCAGCATTCCTAAAATCAAATTTAAAATCGCTCTCAATAAAATTACAAAAATCATAATCTAAAAATTAAAATTTAATTAAAAGTGGCGTGTGATGTTCCGCTACATCCGGACAAGATTCTACCGTATGTCGATGAATTCGCAAGATGGAAAAACTAAGTCCAAAATACGTTCAAACTCGTTAAAAATAGTATTGAATTGAGGCCAAAATCGCAAAACTTTTTAACACAGCTAGAGGTGATATCAACGGATGATCCCATAAACTGGTCATCGATCCAGCACCAAGAGATTTTTGGCAGATTAAAGTCGCCCACAATCAACACCTGGATGCGAATTTCAGTCCAAAAATGTGCGATGTGCGAGTGCGAACCGGAAAGTAATAGTATTCGTAAAATATACTTGTATGCCAGCAAAAACATTTATCATATGGAAAGAAAAGCAATACGAAATAGATGTCGTCTTACTTTGGGAATTTTACAACAACAATGCCGCATATTTTCATTCCGGAATGAACAGTTTCAAAGCAAGTTTTTGTAGGTATAGAACTATTCTAGTAATAATTTTGAAAATTTTTGTTGTTTTGTTATTTAATTTTTAATGTCAATTGGTAAAAGTAAAAAGAAAACTATTTTCGGTTTTTATTTTGGGCGTAATTTGCATTTTTAGCTATAAAAACAGATATTTGCAAAAATCAGGGTAAAAAATGTGATTGCCGTGAGCCAATCCCTCAAGTCTCGATACAAGTTTTGTGTACAACTGACTATGTGCTTATAATCAATTATCTCGTTACATAAATGCCAGCTTTGTGGCTTTTGATGAATAAAAATTACTTTAACTAATATTGGATATCAAGACACAGATAATCTATGCGATCAACACACCGGTAATCTGTGGATCAGCGTGAATTTTAATCTAATTTATTATTCCTAAATAGTTGCAAATACCCTTCCTTTCTTATTTCGAACAGAAGAGTACCGAATATTTATTTATCAATTTATATTATTTGTAGTTTAGACATTAGAGCAGATAATGCTACGTCCGAGTTCGGATTGCGTAAAGGTATATTTGGTTAACGCAAGTCTAGTTGCAGGTATTACTTTTCTAAATTTAAAAAAATTTCGAACAGTACGATTGGCTGGAACTCACAGAAGTCCCGCACTCAATGTCGCAATGGGCACATGGCGCAAGCCAGTGATTCAAATCTAATAGACATAGGTGTACTGCATCCTTAGCTAGCAAACTGAATGAATTTGGACTAAGGCACGGGTGATAGACTAACGACCCATCAAGTTTAGAAAGTCTGGCGCGAACTATAAAACCCCCGAAGGATAAACCATAGAGAAAGAAAATGTGAAGTCAAGCGGGTGTCGCTCTAGCAATAACTATGTAGATTTCTGGTATAATCGAGCTGTAAAAATTGCGAATTTTTCTGTGCCGCACAATTGATCATCCAACACGCCGCGACCAACCGCCGAGTCCACGCCGCAACCTACCCAAATGGAATGCGATAGAACAAGCAGTATCCAGAAGTAAAGACTGCAATTGGGGCTGCAACAGAATAGTCGTTCAACCAATAACCTGTAGAATATTACGTTAAGCTGTAATAAATAAAATAATTTAATTTAAAAATTTATATTAAATTCAATAAACACCAAACACTTACCATTGTGAAGGATCTTCGATAATTGACTAATAAAAATCCAAAAATCATAACGCACCATAAAAAAAGCATGTGCGACTTGTGAAATTTGGGAATGTAAGCAGCAAAAAATTTGAACCGATTTCGCCCGATTCAATTATTTTTCATACTTGCGATGACCAAAATGCACTAACACAAGTAAAATATTTGACACAACACAACAAGTATATTATACACCGTGTGCGTATACGAAACGCACATCGCACATAGCACATTTTTTGGACTGAAATACATGTCCTGATCAGTTTTATTAAATAGTAGTAGAACATTATTGGCAATAAATTCAATAAATCCTTGGTAAAAGTCTAAGGTACTACCAAATGGTATATAGACTTCCAAATTGACTCACCATAGTCACAAGTGACGACGAGGATCACACCACTACCAGTGATCTCTCTAATATTTGAATCGCGATCACTACGAAAAACGGTGTAGCATAAGGTCTCCGCAAAAATAACGATGTCCTAGTTATAAGATAAAATAGATACGTATAGATTAATGTTGCTGGAATTATTTGATGAAATGGTGGGCATAATATTATGGAGTTTAGGTCGATAGAAAACTTTACTATTAACATTGGTAGACCACGGTATTATTCCACAAGCGCCAGTCTGAAGTTTGTTGGACGAGGTACAAACTCTCGGACCAATGCTCCGGCAGGCCATATGTGTAGTTGAAAGAGTTCGCTGAAATGGACTAAATCAACGGCGATTTTGAACGAAATGAAATTGAGCCGACTAACGTCAAGGCCAACTGACCCAAGCCCGACACACAATCTCATCGTCAGAGATTACCAGCTTACCATACTTAGAAATTTCCGTAAAGCAGCCGGTTCAGTGGTATGTTACCGAATTTTGAGGCATAAATAAACGTCCTATTCAGAACAGCTATGATAGTATCATCGGTATCGTCGCAAGAGCCAACAATAAACTCCGCTTGCGGCGGTTGAATTGGAGCACTCGCAAATTCAACAGTGACAGGTGTATCAAAAGTCGCGTTTTTTTTATTCGCTCCGGATAGCTGCTATCGAAAGCCGTCATATAAAAATTGGCTCCCGATAGCGCTCCGTATAAATATGTAGAGCCAAATATTTTTTAATAAAGTTTTTGCTAAACAATTGAATTAAAAATGATAGTTTGATGTTAAATAAGTTTAATTTACCAATAAATAGCGCGTCAAATTTAAATTTAGGCATATAAAAATGACGGCTCTCGATAGCAGCTATCCGGAGCGAATAAAAAAACACTACAAATATTAGAATGGCCCAGGATGATTGACGTATAACAACGCTGAACTTTTACAATAGATCATCTACATTGAACGGAATAATGCCGAGAGATTGATTAACAGCAACAAATTAGAGAAAAAGAGTCAGAGAAAAATGAAATTCAAATGTAAAATGCCATACTATGAACGAATTCCGTTTTTCTCTTATTTTGAAGTAATTTTCGGAATTAATTAAATTTAATTTGATTGAAAACATTACAGTAATATTATAAATAGACAAAAATTTTATATATATGTAAGTGTTTTTAATATCATAAGTCTAAAAAAAATGTTTACTCGCCTTCGTAATTCGTGCTTGATGTGGGAAGCCCGTAATTCTAAACAAATTATCTGTGCGGACTTCTATCGCTAAAATATGTTAACACATCAAAAAAATTAAAAAGTACTTTAAAGCGTAATTTAGTCCTCTGTTGCTCAACATTTTAGTACTTTGGGATTTATGTAAATTTCATCCCTGGTACAGACAGTAAATTTCATTATTTACTTCTCGAACTTTAAACAAACGTAAATGATTAAATTATATTTATAATTTTTATTTTAAGTTGTTATGGTCTTTTTTATAATTTTCTCTAATTTTTGTCACTTTTTATAAACTACATTTATTAATCTAGATTCAAAAATCCAAAATTTATTTTTCGGCCAAATTTAAAAGATGGCAATATTAAAAAAATCGATCGAGTCTAAAGAGCTACAGAATTTGTCAAAAAAAAAAAAAAATTGGCCAAACTGAATTTTTCAGTTTTGTCACTGTATCGTATGGACGAACCCCCTTGTAACCAATATGGGACCCTGATTTTTGGATACCTGGGGCCATAACACATTTGCAAGAGCTACAGAATTATTCAAAAAAATTTGGCCAAACTGAATTTTTCAGTTTTGTCACTATATCGTATGGACGGACCACCTTGTAATCAATATAGGAGCCTCATTTTTGAATACCTGGGGATATAACACATCTTCACAGGCAATTTTTAAAAAAACGATCGAGTCTAAAGAGCTACAGAATTATTCAAAAAATTCGGCCAAACTGAATTTTTCAGTTTCTTCACTGTATCATATGGACGGACCCCCTTGTAACCAATATGGGACCCTGATTTTTGGATACCTGGGGCCATAACACATTTGCAAGAGCTACAGAATTATTCAAAAAAATTTGGCCAAACTGAATTTTTCAGTTTTGTCACTATATCGTATGGACGGACCACCTTGTAATCAATATAGGAGCCTCATTTTTGAATACCTGGGGATATAACACATCTTCACAGGCAATTTTTAAAAAAACGATCGAGTCTAAAGAGCTACAGAATTATTCAAAAAATTCGGCCAAACTGAATTTTTCAGTTTCTTCACTGTATCATATGGATGGACCCCCTTGTAACAAATATGGGACCGTACTTTTTTGGATACCTGGGCTATAACACATCTGCACAGGCAATTTTTAAAAAAGTCGATCGAGTCTAAAGAGCTACAATATCGTTCAAAAAAATTTGGCCAAACTGATTTTTTCAGTTTCTTCACTTTATCATATGGACGGACCGGACCCCCTTGTAACCAATATTTTTTTATTTAAAATAAATTTTATTTATTTATTTTATGTAATTACAATCTAGTCTCCTGGACTAATGAGCATGATTTGTTTCTGACTTAATTTACTAATTTAAATTAATCTATGTCTTCTTCCCATTGCCGTTTCATAGTGTCTGGTAAATTGAAGTAAACCACATCTTTGTAGTGGATTTCAGATCAGCACAATGCAGCTTAAACTGACAATCACACCAGCTCAAAACGTTTGGTTCTTTTAAGTCTGCGTACTAAATTCGTGATGCTTAGGAGCCGAGTTGCCTCAATGTTCACATGTTGGCGGAGCCTTTCTTCATGTCTCCGGGTTTTTTCCTGGATTTCTTTTAAGATGAAGTTCATTTTAAGGTCCCTATGAAGGTCATTGTTCCTGACATACCAAGGTGCATCAACGATGTTCCTTAATACCATATTCTGAAATCTTTGGATGATATTTACGTTGCTCTGTTTGGTACAACTCCAAAGCTGAATACCATAAGTCCAAATCGGTTTCAATATTTGCTTATAAAGTAGAAGCTTGTTGTATGTTGATAAAGAAGAGTTCCGTCCCATCAGGGCCATGCCGAGATACTTAGCTGTGTTCACATGCGGTATTATTATTTACCGATTTATGGTAATCGGAATATGTTCGAATCGTCTATTTGTAAAGTTAATGTGAACTGATTTAGCTTCATTTAGTTTTATTCTCCATCTTTTAGTCCAATTATATATTTGAGTTATAGCTGATTGTAACTTCTGTGTTGATTCTTTGTTGCTTTTTCCAACAGCTAAGATCGCCGTATCATCTGCGAAAGTTGCCACAGTGTTGTTTTCTAATGTAGGAATAATACAATACCCTGTGGAACTCCTGCATTGATTTCTTTCAATTCAGAACATGTATCATCTAACTTAATCCTGAAGAACCTATCTTTCAAGTAAGATTCCAGTATCTTAGCAAATTGTATTGGTAGAAGATTCCTTATCTTACCGGTTAAGTCCTTCATTGCACACTCTATCAAACGCTTGTGCAACGTCTAGAAATACTGTTGAACAGACTTTTTTCTCCTCTAATGCTTTCTCAATTATACTGGTTATTCTGTCTACTTGATCAATTATTGAGTGTTAGTTGCGAAAACCGAACTGATGATTTGGGATCAAGTTTTTACTCTCGATTATCGGATTTAATCTTTTTACCAGTAGCTTCTCAAATAGTTTGGACATGAGTGTCAATAGCGAAATTGGCCTATAAGACGATGTTATGTGTGGTGGTTTCTCAGGTTTTGGGATCATAATTACTTCTGCAATTTTCCATAAGCTTGGTACACATTTGATTCTAAATGCTACATTTATAAGATTGATGAGTTTCACGAGAGCTTTCCTTCGCAGCTCTTTTAAGATTTCTGCAGTAATAAGATCGTACCCAGGAGCTTTTTTCGTATTCATATTAGCTTTTATCTCACGCATGACTTCTTTTGGTGTTGTGGGTAGGATTTCTCTACTTTCTTGCACAGCTTGTTCAGTTATTATCTCGGCTTCCAACGTTTGGTCTTCATGTGGCTGGAATATTTTTTCGAGGTGTTCGGCAAATTCTCGAGCTTTTTCTTCATTATTTCTAGCCCATTTATCACCTGCTATTTTTATTGGGGAATCTGCATTATTGGCCTTTTGATTCTTTTGGTTGCTTTCCAAAGAGAATAATCAGTACTGTTATCATTAGTTAATTTTCTTAATTAGTTGCTGATTGATTCATCTTTCAATTCTTTGATCACTCTTTTTAATTGTTGAGTGAGATTGTTCAAATGAGTTTTATCTTGGGGTGCCCTTGTTTGTTGCCATACTCTTCTCGCTCTTCTTTTTTCTGCGAGGAGTTCCCTAATTTCCATAGGGTAGTTGTTTCCCTTGATTTTCGTTTTAATTTCAGGAGTATTTTCCCAAGCTGATTTGTGTATATCGTTTACAAATTTGTGAACTGCTTTGTCTAATTGTTCTACAGTCTTTAATGGAACCATTAAGTTAATTCTGGAGCAGGCCCAATTAATGTGATTATTTACTAGGAATGGGTTTCTTATTTTCTGAATGATTTTTCCACTTAACGTTAAAAGTATTGGTGAATGATCAGAGTTTAAGTCATGGCTTTCAGCTACTTGAACATAATTTACAGATATGTTCTTTATTATGAAGAAATCAATCAGATCTGGTACTTTGTTTGGATCAGTTGGCCAGTAGGTTGGTTTTCCAGTTGAGAGGGCTTCACAACTGCATTTTCTGATAGCTTTTAGGAGTTTTTTACCCTTAGTCGTTGTTAATCTGGATCCCCAGTGGACATTCTTTGCATTAAAGTCTCCTCCAAGTACAAATCGTTTTCCTAATTTACTGAGGAACTCTAGATAATCTTTTTCTTTCATTGAGTGCTTCGGTGGGCAGTAAATACTAGCATTACAAATTGAACTACTTTTGGATTTGACAATAACAGCAGTTGCTTGTATTTCTTCCGTTTCATATTTTAACTCCTCATAGTGATGAATACTGTTTCTAATTATTACAGCACTATCTCCTTTAGCAGTGTTTCCAGGGTAAATAGTGTGATATATTTGATAATTTTTTAATTTAATGATTGATTGTCTAGTGAAGTGGAAGTGTGTTTCCGTGATGAGACATACATCGATTTGTTCTGTGTCCAGGACCACTTGCAGTTCTTGTTGATGTTGCATCAGTCCATTGGCATTCCAACATAAGATTCTAAGATCATTGGCCATTTTTCTGTTTAGGGATGGCTCCCTTAGTGCTGTACTCTAGTTTCTGTAATCGCTCATCAAATGTATTTAGTCTGCTTTAAATTAATTTAAGTGTTTGACTTATATCGTCATTTTGAGCAGTTTTTCTTGGATTTCCGTTGCTCATCATCACTTGAGCATAAGTCATTTTACCAAATTGTGCTTGAGTAGTTCTCGACACTCTACGATTTACTTCGGGTCGGCTCATCTTAACCGCTTGCTTCCTGAATAAACATGTATTTTTAGCAATCACGTTCTTTTTTTTGATGTTTTGCAGTTCAATAGCACCCCTGCATCCTCTGTAGTTAGCCGGATGGTTTTCTCCACAGTGAACGCATTTAGGTTGAACATTTTGAACTTTTACACCATCTTTGGTATGATGTTTACCTAAACATTTGACACACCCGGGCTCCCTGTTGCAATATTTTTGTGTATGTCCATAGGCTTGACATTGTTTACATTGTGGTAATAAGCTTGGTATCTAAAAAATGCCACAAAAAAAATCTATTTTATCGAGGTTTATTTCGGGACTGAAATGGTTAAGTTTTGTCGTAGAGAGATACAAAAAGCGCTACGGTGGATTTTTATTTCTCGATTATGTAAGGACGTTACTGATGATGATCTCATGATGTATATCAAAAACAAATTTGTAGTCGAGAAACCTGTATTGTATTGCTTTCGACGTAATGATGATCGCGATTATGTATCATTTAAAATCGGCATTCCTGCAAGCAAATTCGACCAAATGCTTGATTCATCGGCGTGGCCTTCTGAAGTCTTGATTAAAGAATTTTTAAATTCACGTCGGAAATCAATGAACAATAATTTTTTAGTCCCACGCTCAGCTCTAACAGAATGAATTTGGAATTTAAAGACGTTAGCACTATTTTTTCTATCAAAATGTTGGTGGTGTGTGCTCTAAATTGACATCTAATTCAATGCCTACACTGAAAAAAAAACATACGCATATACAATAAAAAAGATTATTGATGCAATGATTTTTTTAATAATTTGGATCCTTAAACTTTGTTGATTGATTGAACAAACTCAATGTTATTAGTTTAGAATAGTATTTCTTAAAAGATAACAAATTAATTTATACAATGTAACTATTCATATTTTTTTGTCCAAAAAATTAATAAATTTTTTAATTAGTACAACGCAACACAAAATTATCATTTTGTAACTAATTTTGTTGATCTTACAACTTTTTATTGAATCAATGCACTAATTTAATAGATGTTTTACGAAATGTGATACTATGGTTTATATTATTGATGAATTAGTTAATTAATCTTACTAATATTTATGAAACAAAAAGATTGATACAACAACTATATTTATTAATTTAAATAACTAATTCATTGGCACAATGCAATAGATAAAAGTGAATTGGTAACCTTATTTCCAAATGTATGAACATTGTGTTTAAAACAACGAATAAATTAATAAAAACTAACGGAACAATCAATGAGGTGGTTAATATAATTAATCCATTAGTTATATATATATATATGTATATACATATATATATATATATATATATATATATATATATATATATATATATATATATATATATATATATTTAAATATTCGGAGATACATGATTTGATGAGTAAAGTTCAAAACGCTTACATTAATGTTCAACATAAATTTTTTTTATTTTCAACAATATTTCCTTAGTTCCTATTATAAAGTAAAGATTTATTTTTTCAATCTTTAATATATTTAAATAATAAATTTAATTTAAAATTAAATTTTATAATAG